>OU343048.1:64380210-64985210 GCA_910593695.2 Ocypus olens
CAGAATCAAAAAACAAAAATATCCTCATAATCTACATGGCATTAGCTATGACGTGACAGAGCTTTTTATTTCTTTTCGTCTTAGGTTACGAGAAAAAAAAATTCCCAAACTTTTTCGCAGTTGTCGGAATAATAATGGGTACATGTTATTATTATTAATATATATCGCAAAACAAAACATACTTACAAAAACGTACGTCATGGCTAAACTAGCAATCCTCTGAACATGTGTGCCAAATTTCAAGTCGATTCATCAATCACAGCCTGAGATATCGTGTACACCGTTTTGAAAAACATAGTTTCGAGAAAAACGCGTTTAAAGTGCCTGCCGGTTCGATAGTCCACCTTCGCTTGCAATACTTCCTTCGCTACAAACGCTATAACTCAACAATACTACGAATATCTACATGAAACAGTGACGGTTCGCGGGGTTTTTTCTGGTACGGCCGAGGAACAAGAGGTGGTAATACAGATAGGTGCGGTCTCTGCAACTGACCCTACCTATCTGTATTACCACCTCTTGTTCCTCGGCCGCACCAGAAAAAAAACCCTGCGAACCGTCACTGACATGAAACTTTTTCTATATTATTCTAAACCAGGGGTCGCCAAACTTTTTTGATCATCGACCCCTATATAATTTTTCGAAATCTCCATCGACCCCCGCAAAAGTATTTTTTTGTGAACTCGCCTCTCGAAAATCAGCCATATTTTTATCCTTTGGCAATAACTTCTGAACAAATCTTAAATTATACATAAAGAGGTAAATGACGATGACCTAAAATAGTTTAATAATTTTTTCTAAACGCGGGATCCAAATATATATTCATACATTTCCTTTAAATAAAACCTTTCCACTAAAAAAGGTTTCGTGTTCACTAACGAAAAATATGAAAATTGAGGTTTATATCGCCATACATTTTTTTTCAATTTTTTACACTTGTTTTTCCTTCGACCCCCAATCGACCCTCCAATTCGGATCGACCCTCATTAGACCCCCTGGCTTAGATCGACCCCTACTTTTGTTAAATAGACCCCTTGGGGGTTGTTCCAAACACTTCAAAGAATTTTTTAGACATTTTTTTCGATTTTTTTTAACATAACCCCTTAAATTTCTAGGAGTGTACTTGGACTCAGTGGCGGCTCGTGGAACATTTTGATGGTAGAGCCACTTAGCATATAATATATCCCTCCTCCCCACCGACACTTTTTTGAAAATATTATTTATACATACTTTCAATTTATCGTGTATTTCAATTTTGTCCAAGATGTACCATTCTTCGTCCACGTAATCTCACCCCCAAACGAAACACATGGAAAAAAATACGTTTCCTTCCTTACACCCTTAAAGCCAATTGTTTTTTTTTAAATGTAAATCTCGTTTAAACTTCTCATTCGTATTTATGAATCTTCGAAATCGACGCACTAAAGCTGGAAGCTATTGTCACAGTCTTTTCTACGATAATCAAATCAGACAGAGGCCTACCTAATTGTTAAATTTATTTCCTTCATAGTACATGAGCAAAAAGACCGTAATGAACTAAATTTATACTTATGTATTGCGCGGATAATACGACATACGTGTACATCGTCATCGCGCGCATGAGATGAGCCGGAATTTATTTGGCACCAAATGCGCGTTCAGAACGCGTTCCCCCCAACCGCACGCCTATATTCTAACGAAATGCCGTGCCAGAAGTAAATTGGCACCGTTAACGGCAAGCTGGTGTTTCTGGAATTTCCAACCAAAATTTTTTTTTGTAACAAAATAAACGATCTTCTGGATTATTGCGATTTCCAAAAAAAATCTTCAATGGATTTACGTGATTTCTTACTGGTACTTTCTACATACTTATAGCTATATAAAATCCATTAATCCAAAAATACGTCATCGCAAGTTTTTCAGGAATTTCAAACCAAACATTTTTCCCTGTAAAAAAAATAAACGCTCCACTCGATTATTCCAATTTCTAAAAAAAAACCCTCAATGGATTTACGTGATTTTCTACTGGTACATTCCACACACTTATAGGTATAAAAATATCTAATAATCCAGAAATACTGCACCCCTAGTTTTTCTGGAATTTCCTACCATTTTTTTTTTCTAAAAAATAAACGTTCTTCTGGATTATTGCAGTTTCTAAAAGAAACCCTCAATGGATTTACGTGATTTCTTACTGGTACATTCCACATACTTATAGCAATAAAAAATCCAATAATCCAAAAATACGGCATCGCAAGTTTTTCAGAAATTTCAAACTAAACATTTTTCCTTGTAAAAAATAAACGCTCCACTGGATTATTCCAATTTCTAAAAAAACCCTCAATGGATTTACGTGATTTTCTACTGGTACACTCCACACACTTATAGGTATAAAAATATCCAATAATCCAAAAATACGACACCCCTAGTTTTTCTGATATTTCCTACCAAACATTTTTTTTCTAAAAAAATAAACGTTCTTCTGGATTATTGCAGTTTCTAAAAAAAACCCTCAATGGATTTACGTGATTTCTTACTGGTACAGTCCACCCACTTATAGCTGTAAAAATATCCAATAATCCCAAAATACGTCACCCCTTGTTTTTCCGAAATTTCCAACCAAACATTTTTTTTGTAAAAAAATAAACATTCTTCTGTATTATTGCAGTTAAAAAAAACGCTCAATGGATTTACGTGATTTCTTACTGGTACATTCCACCCACTTATAGCTGTAAAAATATCCAATAATCCCAAAATACGTCACCCCTTGTTTTTCCGAAATTTCCAACCAAACATTTTTTTTGTAAAAAAATTAAGTTCTTCTGGATTATTGCAGTTAAAAAAACCCTCAATGGATTTACGTGATTTCTAACTGGTACATTCCACCCACTTATAGCTGTAAAAATATCCAATAATCCCAAAATACGTCACCCCTTGTTTTCCGAAATTTCCCACCAAACATTTTTTTTGTAAAAAAATAAACGTTCTTCTGGATTATTGCAGTTGAAAAAAACCCTCAATGGATTTACGTGATTTCTTACTGGTACATTACACCCATTTATAGCTGTAAAAATATCCAATAATCCCAAAATATGTCACCTCTAGTTTTTCCGGAATTTCTAACCAAACATTTTTTTTGTAAAAAAATAAACGTTCTTCTGGATTATTCCGATTTCTAAAAAAACCCTCAATGAATTTACGTAATTTCTTACTGGTACTTTCTACATACCTATAGCTATATAAAAAAATCCAATAATCCAAAAATACGCCATCGCAAGTTTTTCAGGAATTTCAAACCAATCATTTTTCCTTGTTAAAAAATAAACGCTCCACTGGATTATTCCAATTTCTGAAAAAAACCCTCAATGGATTTACGTGATTTCCTACTGGTACATTTCACACACTTAGGGCTATACAAATATCCAATAATCCAAAAATAGGTCATCACTAGTTTTTCAGCAATTTCCAACCAAACATTTTTGCCTGTAAAAAAATAAACGTTCCGCTGGTTTATTGCAATTTCTAAGACAACCCCTCAATGTATTTACGTGATTTCTAACTGGTACATTCCACACACTTATAGCTGTAAAAATATCCAATAATCCCAAAATACGTCACCTCTAGTTTTTCCAGAATTTCCAACCAAACATTTTTTTTGTAAAAAATAAACGTTCTTCTGGATTATTCCAATTTCTAAAAAAAAACCCTCAATGGGTTTACGTAATTTCTTACTGGTACTTTCTACATACTTATAGCTATAAAAAAAATCGAATAATCCAAAAATACGCCATCACAAGTTTTCCAGGAATTTCAAAAAATAAACGTTTCCCTGAATTATACCGATTTCTAAAAAATCTTCTCAATGGATTTACCTGATTTCCTACAAACACATTCTACACACTTATATCTTTATATCAGCCCAAAGATCTCTTCAGAAAATGTATTTGCTCAACCACAAATATCAATTTGAAACCCGTGACGCGTCAGCAAAGAAAATTTGAATATGGAAAAAATCGAAAAAAAAACTTATGATTATTAAATCACCGTAGACCCTTTTGTTATACCTTTTTCTTCATCAGAAGAACGAGATTAATCGATTAGAATTTAAAAAAATTATTTGAGAAAAAATGCAAAAAAGTTAGCAAGTCACCGTGAACTTTATTGAAAATTTTGAAAAAAAATCGGTCTTTTCAGACTTTGAACGGCCGAAGCGGCTAAACGAAGAATCCTAATCGAACGCGGATTTCAAATCTGTGCTCCGTGGCTGCAAGTTAGTCGGATTCAATTAAAATTGGCGATTTTTAATTTTTGACGAAAACATAAAAATCTCCCTTCTTACTTTTGCTCTCAAAAATTGTCTTTGAAATGATTTCCTGAAGAAACCACTGGTTCGCTTCGGGGTTTCTATAGATCGCTGGAAAGATCCCTTCAAGACGCTTCAGAAAATGCACTTTTGAAAGAACAGATGTCAATTTAAAACCTGTGACGCGTCAGTAAAGAAAACTCGAAAATGGAAAAAATCGAAAAAATCAACTGTTTTAATAATCATCGTAGACCCTTATCTTCATCAGAAGAACGAGCTAAATCGATTGGTATTAAAAAATTTCATCTAGAAAAAATAGTAAAAAAGTTTGCAAGTCACCATGAACTTTATGGAAATTTTTTAAAGAAGTAGATTTTTCAGATTTTGAACGGCCGTAGCGGTCAAACCGAAAATCTAAAGCGAACGCGGTTTACAAATGTGTGCTTCTTGGGAGAAAACTAGTCGGATACAACTAAAATGGGCGATTTTTAATTTTTGACGAAAACTTGAAAAACCACCCAACCACCCTTACTTTTACTCAAAAATTGGCTTTGAAATGATTTCCTGAAGAAACCACTGGTTCGATTCGAAGTCTTTATACATCACCGTAAAGATCTCTTCAGGACCCTTCAGAAAATGTACTTGTGCAACCACAAATGTTAATTTCAAGGGCGTGACGCGTTCGCAGAGAAAACTCGAAAATGGAAAAAATCGAAAAAATCGAAAAAATCAACAGTAAACTTTCTCCGTGACGAGGTACGAGAAAAAGTATTGTGATTGTGAAAATGTTTTCAATTTTTTTTATGCAAACGTCTACCACATTTCAAAATAATCCCACGAAACAGAATTTGTAATTATCTAAAATTGCAGTTTTTCTTGAGGGCTTAGAAAAATATAAAAAAAATTACCAGACACTTGAAATTATCTACTAATATTCAAACAATACTTTACTTCATTTTCGGTGAAAGAGGCAGTATGCAAGAAAATCAGAACTTACAAAGAATCGTCTTGGCAGTTAAGACGTAACCTAGATGATGGTTCTTTGGCGAGCATGCCAACTCTACTACACTTCGGCACGGATAAAGATTGCACCCCACTGTGTGTTACCCACAACAGCTCATTCAAAATTTTACGGTTGGCCCTGATTTATTTATGAGGGTGTCCCTTTCGAGATGGGTAACTTTGCGTAGGTAAGAAACAGAATTCATGTACTTGGATTTCGGGTAATTCATATGGTTTTTTCTTTGATAATAAAAGCAACTCTTTATTTTATATTATGAAATGGTGATTGCCGCATAAATAAATAATACATATCATATACCGGGTGTTCGATAAAAAACGCCCAACGCCATAACTTTGTTATTTATTGACCGATATGAATGAACGAACTAAAAACCGAAGTCAATGGCTGTTTAAATACTAACAAATGGCATTAAAATAGATTTTTTTCAATAGTCAACTTAAAATTTTTAAATAGCTGCCTATAATGGTTTAATTTTATTACATTAGACATTATTTTTCTAAATCCAATAATGCCCAATATGATGTTTTTCATTTAATATTTTGGTCGAAAAAAATTTAAATAAATCTTTAATTTAAAAATATATATTTTCAAAAATTAAGTCCACGAATTTGTCGATCTACTCTCTTCGGCTTTTTAAAGCCTCCATATCGTCTTAAACTTCCTTCTAACCTTCTAAATTTAGTAATCGCCGCTCTGGAAACCGTAGATGATAAATCCGTGCAGCAGCTCTTCGATTTCTATTTCAAAGAAAATAAATTTGCAACATGTCTGTTAATTCGCTATTGTTCATGATTATATCTGAAACACACTAATAACAAATGGTTGACATTACTTAAACAATAAATGACATTTGTCGATTTGAATTTTTTTCAAGGTACACTACATTTATCACCAAAAAAATCATGTGAACAAGATTTATTATTACCTTTTTCTGGCATAAATATTAACTTAAAACCAACATAACGGGCATAATTGGATTCAGAAAAACAATGTCTAATATTATAAAATTAGAAAAGTATATGCAGCCATTTAAAAATTTAAAGTTGACTATCATTTGGCAATGAAGTTGATTTTGAAAAAAATATATAATTAGCGTCATTTTATAGTATTTAAACAGCCATTGACATTTTTGTAGTTCATTCAAAACGGTCAATAAATAACAGAGTTATGGCGTTGGGCGTTTTTTTTTATCGAACACACGGTATACTAAAGTCAAAAACATGACGAGATTTCTTTTTTAACTAATCCTTTGCTTACAAATCCAAAATGTTTATAAGAAATTCGATGGATTCTGTGATTAATATTTTGATGCGGAAAGAAACGATTTTCAAGAGGTCTATTTTTTGCAACTATTTGTTTGAAATAATTTGTTGCATAAATAAAAGAAGGAATATTTCGAATGACTGCCTAATGCATAGTTTCAGCAATTGTGGATTTTCTCTGAAAATTTATGAAACTGTTTATGAACCAGTAGCATTCAATAAAAGTTTAATTTTTCCGACTGTAACAATTAAAAAAAATCATAAATCCGATATTTCAGATATCACATCAAATTAAAAAAATACGTGTCAATTATTTTTGTATCTAGTACTGAAAAAAAAGGCAATTTTATTTTTTAATTGCAAATATGATACGCAATGACCCATATACATATTATATCGATTATATAGAATAAGGGGATTTCCCTGTAAGCAAATTAAGGTAGTACGCCTATGCAGGTCATACTCGATGCAACCGTACACGGTAATTGTGCTTGACTGGAAGCTGCTTTATTCTACGGCAATAATTTTGAAAAATTAAAGAATGTTTTTCTTAATTTTAATGATGAAGAATTGGCAGCACTTAAAAATGTAAATGTTGCACGTAGAAATATTACGCAACAATAGGCTTTTATTGCTCATTTTTGCAATCAAGAATTTGGAAATTATGTGTGGAATTTTAAATGGCGAGACTGAGGAGGACTTAATAAATTTTAACATGAACCCCATGGACTCATTTAATTTTACGATTGAAATTCTAAATCAAATTTTGGTCTTACATTGTAGTTACAATAAATAAATTATCAATTGCTATTCGTATTTTTTAATCTTTCAGCATTATTTTTAATTAAACCGCATATAAAATCCGTATTTGAATCATATATTGGCTAATTTGAAGCGCATTTGAAATAATTATAATGCCTTTGTTTAGCACATATAAATCCGGACTTTACTGATAAACAACACCAATTTAAAATTCTCAAAATAACAAGCCTGTTCTGAATCGTAACAGTCCTAGTGCCGTTATAGGCTAGTTAAAAGAGCAGGGATTTTTAATTATAAAAGTTGTTTTGAACTATTTTTTTTTACTTTTTTTATAACTATTTAAATCGGTAGCGCAAACAATACTCGGTTCCTTAACTTGTGTCGTAATATACTAAATTATGACAGCGCTTGTCATATAACATTCGTGTGTGTTTTTGCTTTTTTAACATAAAAAACGGCGGCAGAAAAAATATTGTACGTAACTCGTTCCAAAAGTGATTTTACGGGACTCACAAGATTCCAGGACTCGCCTACGGCTCGTCATGGAAACTTCCTACTCATCCCGTAAAATACCACTGTCGGAACTTGTACGTAAATTACTATTATTTTATCCTGTAATGTTAACATGCCAATAAGTCCTTAGTAACGAATTACATTAAGGTACCTTTAACAACACTAAGAAAATTTAAAATTTAAATTCTTAACAACACTAGTTCTGTTACATGTATCTTAACGCAACTCGTTGCTATGAAGATATTGGCAAATAAACATGATTTCGCTTTTTGACAGTTTTCATTAAACATTTTTCAAATTAGAAAAAAAAAATGAAATAGGATAAAATAAACCGTGTTTCGACACACGTAACGTTATTTGTTTTTACATTAGTCGAGAATTTAAAAGCACTCACTCTTGCGTCGCTCGTGCTTCCAAACTTTTCTCTCGTGATGTAAAAAGCTTCATAACGTTACTATTTTGAGACAATTAAATGTTCAGATTTACTTTCGTCGTTGGATTTTAATTCGTCACATAAAAGTCTGGCTTCTTAAGATCCCTCAAAAAAGGGCGACCGAGTACCTGATCCCGACAAGTCGGTTGAGCACGTGCCACGTGATACCCATTTTAAGAAAGATTTCCCCCATAAATTCTCTGAAGTACTGACCCTAATATTGACAATGGGCTGTTGTGGTTTGTCCGCCATGGGGTGCATTGCCTTACATCTAGCCGATGTAGTAGATTTGGGAGTCTCCTGTTCTTTGCTTCCCTTGGATTGATGGGGCGGTGTGCAGCGGAAGAAGACACACACCAACACACACACACACACAAATCCTGAAGATTGTGGCACATCTTCACCAGAACAAACGTTATTGCGAACGCGACCTGCAGACTGAGTTGTTATCGACAGGTACGTCGCGGATTAGTGTTAAGAATTTAATCACGTTCCGGGCGAGAGAGAAAAAAAATCAATATTTTCATTATCTTCAATCGCCGAGGGCAGATTTATGTACATTTTGAAATCCTTTTCAACGTCTTCTAATTAATTTTACTGACGTTTCTTTTTTGCATTGTCCAGTTGCCTTACTGTATCTTCTGTCTTTTTTTAACTTTCTCCTCGTATTTTTACCTCTGAAATCTTCGATGTTTAACAGAGCCGATGTTTCGGTTTGGTAAGTCGACATGACTACAACATGTAAAACCGCGTAATCTTTGACTCAAACCAATGTCTCCTAAGCTTTACTTCAAAAATTTTCTTTAATCTCGTTACTGAAATAACAAACGTAAACAAAGTTTCTACTGTATAATTTTATATTTGTTATGGTATTAGTAATGAAAGTATAGTTATTTATTTTATTGTCTTATTAAAACCAATTTTTAAACCATATTTGCCTGAGATTTGAAATAAATGTTTCTCTAGATCAAGCGATTAAGATTTAAAAACACAAACAACATTTATCGTTTTTTTTGTCAAATATTAACCGAACGTACTTATTCCAACAAAACAATGATAGATGGCGCTGAAGATATTCTAGATTTAATTTTAGGAGGACATTTCCGTCCTACATAAGGAACTATAGGCATATCAGAGTTAACGATCTTAAGAAAAAAATTCTAATAGCTTCGAATAATATTACAACATTAACATAAAATGTAAAAATTTCTTTCCATTCAAAAATAAAATAATAGAATCGGTAAACTATTTATTTATACATTTAAATCTCATAACTCCGAGTCGATGAAATATTAATTGCGGACACGACCCGTTTCCAGTTCACCCTTGATCGAGAAACATATGCATAAACTAGAGACATTAATAGGGGCCTCGCGCAAGAGGGGGCATTAGTTTCGCAGAGCGGTCTCCCGAGGCACCTCATCTGCATACGGGGGGGGTCCGTCCTCCGTGCCGGCAGGACACCCCACCCTCCTGCAATCTGTTCGACGTCTACACCCCATAATGAGATCCCCTCTACAGAGGCGACCGACCCCTCTTGCAGCTACCACTTTTATTTAATTGTTTCCGAAGGAAGAGGAGGCGGAGGAGGGGCTAATGAAATTGCTCTATTCATTACATATGTAAACGAAGATTTGATTGCTTGTTTTGTAATTAATGTATCATTACACTCGTTTGTATCCAGCATTGGTTAACTACTTAGATTAGAATTTGTTACAACTACAATCAAAATTCATTTATCACCTAATTTCTTCATTATTTACGATTTTGCCTTCAAATTACTTTATCGCGTAAAAATATGTATTGGTTAGCTACATATCAAATTTAACTGTTGTTACTGCATTGGTTCTGCATTTTATCTGTTTAAAGTGAAATGTTGCTAACTTTGTTAATAATAAAAATTAAAGCATTTCAATTACGATTTTGCCTTCAAATTACTTGATTGCCTAGATATATGTGTTGGTTAGCTACATGTCAAATTTAACTGGTGTTGGTTAATTGGTTCTGCATTTTATCTGTTCAAAGTGAAATGTTGCTCACTTTGTTAATAATAAAAATTAATGCAAAACTTATAGACAGAAATATAACATACAAAATGTTATAAAAATAAACTATTTGGAATAGTTTATACACGGATTTACAAAAATATATTCGATTCCTTGAGCGGCTAATTTAATAGATACCCTACCCTTAAGTTTTAGATTTGCCCTCGTATAACCATGGAGAAGGTCGCTTCCTATGCCAATAATTATTACTTTCAATTATCTCTGTTTTAAGATATAGAAGAGCTAATGAAGTTAGCTTTGTTCTGGAGCATATGAGAATATATCTCATACCTATATAATTACTTCGAAATAAAACAATCGAATTGGTAGAAGTCGTCGCATTGAAAAAAGTCAGGGCTGAACGAAGAAGAGGAGGAGGAGTAGGAGAAGAGAAATTTATTGTAATTTATATTTGCTCGAGGGCACTTATGATTATTCATCAACCGTCGAACAGTAGTTCCTTCAAATGATATTACTTTTATAATAATCGTAATCAATTAATGCTCCGGGACATACACTGATGAATACGGACCAGAATGAAATACTCCGCGGTAATTAATAGTTGATTAATATATTTGCCTTCTCATGATTTATAAATAGAAAGCATTGTGCTTCTTTTTTAATATATTCGATATCGTTAATGAATTGGTGTATTTTATTATCAAAGGTATTAACTGAAAGTATTTTTACTTGAGGATAAGTAGCATATTTTCATATTATCTTATGCTTTAATTTATAAATTTAATCATTTAATCATTTAATCAATTCATATTCGCACGAATTTATTTATGGCTTCAACTCGTTGGCGAAACAAAAATATTGGAACCAAGAATGCTTAAACGTATATTTTTGAGCATGTTTCGATGTTTTCTAATTAATTACATTCATCATATAGGATATAGATGAACTAAACGGAACATAGAATTTTAAATTTCTTTACCTACTCCTGGCCATTACCAGACTATTACTAAACGAAATAAAAATATTTACACTTGGGATGTAATTTGAACATTTACTTTATTATTATTTCAACAATGTATAGATTTAATTGCTTACAAAATGGTCATGCCATAAGGAAAGGCTTCAACATACATAAAAAACCTAGAAATTGGCACCACGTCGCGTTGATGATCCTTATAAAACTCGTCACCTTAAACACCGAAAGGAGTAAAGACTATTAAAAAAAAAGGACGAAATTATTAATTGCTCCCGAAGATATTATGCGCAACGCGTGTTGTTGCTGCCACAAAAATGGCAATGGCAATGGCAAGACGCTCGCGATGAACCTGTTTCACAAATCATAATTGGTCGCCCATAATTCTTCTGCAGGTATTTTTACTTATGCATGCGTGAGCTTTTTCTAAACAGGAGAGACTGCGCGCTGCTTTCACGTGCAATTGCTCTCGAACACGGTATGAAATTCCAATCAATTTATATTATCCGGACAGGGTAATAATATAATTTATCGCTGTATTATCGGCCACACTCTTTCATTCAACCAACGTTCTTGCGTTGCGTCGCCTTTGTTTCCTCCGATGTACAATGTAATTTTTTAATGATGGCCCATGCCGAAACGGCGCGCGAAAATTTATGCGAAACGTGAACCTCGATCGCCAGAACGTGCAAAACAAAAGGCTCCATCTGCCCGTGGATAATCTGCGGGCAATCATGTATTGTAATCGGTGATTAATAACACTTGATTATAACAATTACTCGTTATAATATACGAATCGAGTTTTGTTAACATGATAAGTGTTGGAACGTTATTCTTATTGCCAACAGTGATTGCTTTAATCAGGGCCGTCATTGCAGTTTTTCGAGGCCCTTGGTAAAATAATCCAGAAGTGCTGCCCTTCTAAAAGCAAAGTTCAGGTACCATCTGTGGAATGTTATTGCTTCATGGGGCTCCAGGAAAATTTTGCAAATATGGTATTGATTTCATATACGCTTTGGGGTATTTTTGAGGGATATCTTTCTTTTAGTGCAGTAAAAATGTACAAGATATGATCGATCTATTGCCTTATATTCCTCCAATACATCATGACTATTTTCAAAATCTTTCTCATAACGAAAAAAAAAACCTGAAGAAATATTGCAATATAACCGTTTTTTTTTTGTTGTTGTATTAAAAGTTCTATAAAAAAAATGGTTTGATTCAATTGAAATCCTATATTTAATATTTCATAAATGTATGATTTTTATATTTTATTGACATTGAAAGTGGTGTAAGTCCATTTGAGGTCATCAAAAGTATAAATTTCTTTAAACTACAATTTTAAAAACAATCACATTATAAACTTGGATCAATTTAATATTTAAAAAAACATAAACTGAACATATTAAAATGCAAACCCTTAAATATCTCCATATAATATAAAATTGACTTACACCACTTTCAAAGAAAATGACTCATTTATTAAATAATTTATCTAAATGATAAATAAAAGTGGTCCTACGATGGATCACTGCGAAACCACAATACTAATTATCTTGTACGGTGACTTGAGATGAGTTATTGTGGTCAAGGCGTATTTGAACTCTTTGTCTATGATTTGATAAATATGATCTGAATCAGTACCTTTAATGCCGTCGACATGAAGCCCAGTGTCCAATAAGTCTAAGGCACAGCTCAAATCTATAAATTAACACAAACAAGATAATTATAATAATATAATTTCAAACGAATTATAGATTCGTTAATCAGTAACTTATAAAAAAAAAGTCTCGGTTAGAGACTATTAATTCTCAAAGGTTGGCAACACTGATTCAGTGTAGCACATTTGATCTTGCAGCACATGGATACTGACAACTTTGGATAGGGTAATGCCTTCTGCAAGTCAAAAGAAAAAGCGAAATATCCATCTGGATTGCAATGCTGATATCTTATCTTCTTCTGAATATCATATTCTTCTGTGATGCTTGCAAACAGAACACACTACTAAGTTTTATACTCTACAATAAACAAAACAAAAAACGGCAAAAGTACCAACATTCCAATGGCAGAACAACTGTCAAGTCATTAACAGTGTTGCCACGCATAAAAAATGAAGACAAAAAAAATATGTAGTAGGTACTCCTATAATTTTTGAAGTAAATATTGGCTCATATGCATAAAAAGTGTTCACTTATCGTAAAAGTAAGTTCTTCATAGTAAATGCTGAAAGTACATATAAGTATTTACTTAAATTTATTTAACTTTTACTAGTAAGTAAATACTGACGAATTTTTCCGTAAATACTTTTCCTAAAATTATAGGCCACCCTATGATACGTTTGATATTTAAGCATTTTTGTGTGATATTTCTCTAATGGAGAATGTTTAAACAGAGTTTAAGTGTGTGGTAAGTAAAACACGTGTGTTTGAGAATTTTCACAAATTTTAATGTCGAACACTGCGACAAATGTTTCATCATGTTGATCACCTGCCTGATGAAGCCACTGTGTGGCGAAACATTTGTCGCAGTGTTCGACATTAAAATTTGTGAAAATTCTCAAACACACGTGTTTTACTTACCACATACATTATGGAATTTCACCAAGTAACAGCCTCATCAATCCAATATTTAAGAGTTTAAGTGGTTAATTCCTCTAATAGTCAGAAGGTATTTCAATTCTTCTATATTTTCTACAATACCATCAAAGTTTTTAATGATATAAGGCTGTGGGAATTTCTTCTATTATCCCGTTAATAATGGAATCAGACCAAGAACAAGACATATTTTTTACTGGTGAAAATTGTTTTGATAATACTTAATTAAAATAACTCCCAGTTATACCAAAACAAGTCCCAAATTAAGAGCATCTCAGATACAATAATTCAGTGAGATGATTACTGAAAACAAAATAAAACACGAAGACGGAGCAGAAGAAAAATGGACAGAAATGAGACCGGAAACAAAAGAATAAATCAAAAGTTTTTCGATTTACTGGAAGGGAAGTGGATTTGTATAGTACCGCATAAGTAAGATATTTAAAATACTAGAACTAAGAAAGCTTGATATTATCAAAATTTTCAATAGGTGCATCATCTGCTAGGCTAGCGGGAGAGGAATCATCAGCTGTACATGAAGATATAGAAAAATATACATGAGATTTTCCTCAACTGCAACCTAAAAAAAATATTTCCCAAGAAACTGAAGGAACAAAAGGTTTAATAAACGGCGAGTTATTTGTTGGCTTTTACAAGAATTGTTCTGCAAGCCGTACTCTGATGAATCCAAATACAATCTAAGATTTTTTTATATTGAGCAACAAATTTTATGAATCTATAATACAGATCTAAAAATCCGGTCTCCCAATGTACCGCAAAGATATTTCGATTTTCTATTTTAGTGAAGAGAATTTCTCGAGCGTTAAAAAAATATACAGAAACAATTGCTAAAAACTTGAAACTTTGCAAATTTACTCAAAATTGCGTATGATTTAAGATTTAGTTCAAATCTGCAAACATTCCTTCAGTAGGTTTCAAAATAATGGCAAGTGAACAAAAGTTATTATACATCAAAAATTGCAAATTTCTCGAGCGCCAAAAAAATATACAAAAACAATTGCTAAAAACTTGAAACTTTGCAAATTTACTCAAAATTGCGTATGATTTAAGATTTAGTTCAAATCTGCAAACATTCCTTCAGTAGGTTTCAAAATAATCGCAAGTGAACAAAAGTTATTATAAATCAAAAATTGCAAATTTCTTGAGCGCTAAAAAAATATACAAAAACAATTGCTAAAAACTTGAAACTTTGCAAATTTACTCAAAATTGCGTATGATTTAAGATTTAGTTCAAATCTGCAAACATTCCTTCAGTAGGTTTCAAAATAATCGCAAGTGAACAAAAGTTATTATAAATCAAAAATTGCAAATTTCTTGAGCGCTAAAAAAATATACAAAAACAATTGCTAAAAACTTGAAACTTTGCAAATCTACTCAAAATTGCGTATGATTTAAGATTTAGTTCAAATCTGCAAACATTCCTTCAGTAGGTTTCAAAATAATAGCAAGTGAACAAAAGTTATTATAAATCAAAAATTGCAAATTTCTCGAGCGCCAAAAAAATATACAAAAACAATTGCTAAAAACTTGAAACTTTGCAAATTTATTCAAAATTGCGTATGATTTAAGATTTAGTTGAAATCTGCAAATATTCCTTCAGTAGGTTTCAAAATAATCGCAAGTGAACAAAAGTTATTATAAATCAAAAATTGCAAATTTCTTGAGCGCTAAAAAAATATACAAAAACAATTGCTAAAAACTTGAAACTTTGCAAATTTACTCAAAATTGCGTATGATTTAAGATTTAGTTCAAATCTGCAAACATTCCTTCAGTAGGTTTCAAAATAATCGCAAGTGAACAAAAGTTATTATAAATCAAAAATTGCAAATTTCTTAAGCGCTAAAAAAATATACAAAAACAATTGCTAAAAACTTGAAACTTTGCAAATTTACTCAAAATTGCGTATGATTTAAGATTTAGTTCAAATCTGCAAACATTCCTTCAGTAGGTTTCAAAATAATCGCAAGTGAACAAAAGTTATTATAAATCAAAAATTGCAAATTTCTTGAGCGCTAAAAAAATATACAAAAACAATTGCTAAAAACTTGAAACTTTGCAAATTTATTCAAAATTGCATATGATTTAAGATTTAGTTCAAATCTGCAAATATTCCTTCAGTAGGTTTCAAAATAATCGCAAGTGAACAAAAGTTATTATAAATCAAAAATTGCAAATTTCTTAAGCGCTAAAAAAATATACAAAAACAATTGCTAAAAACTTGAAACTTTGCAAATTTATTCAAAATTGCATATGATTTAAGATTTAGTTCAAATCTGCAAATATTCCTTCAGTAGGTTTCAAAATAATGGCAAGTGAACAAAAGTTATTATAAATCAAAAATTGCAAATTTCTTGAGCGCTAAAAAAATATATAAAAACAATTGCTAAAAACTTGAAACTTTGTAAATTTACTCAAAATTACTTCTGCTTTAAGATTTGGTTACAATATGCGAATATTCCTTCACTAGCTTTCAAAATAATCGCAAGTGAACCAAAGTTATTATAAATCAAAAATGGCGAATTTCCCGAGCACTAAAAATATACAAAAATAATTGATGAAAACGTAAAACTGCACATTCACTCAAAATTGCTTCTGATTTAAGATTTAGATAAAATCTGCAAACATTCTTTCACTAGATTTCAAAATAATCACAAAAGAACTAAAGTTATTATAAATAAAAAATTGCGAATTTCTCTTCTTGTCCAAAAATAATTGGGCTTAATATTCTACTTTAATTTCTTTAAAACGAAACATTGCACAAGCTTATTTTCGTGGTTTGTGATCTTACGTTGAGAAATTATTTGGTAAAGAGCCATTTTATGAAATTCAGTAACAAACTTTGACAAGTCAAGCCTCTCAAATGTCAGCTTAAAAAATGGTAGTATTTACCGTAGGTTGTAAGTAAATGCTTGTAAGCGATGTGATGTAAGCTTTTACTGGAAAATTCAGTAAAGCCTTTATACTAGCATATGCTAGACAACAAAACTATTTAGTAATAAGCATATATTAACTTTTATGCATATATTAGCTGGTATATACTAACAAATTCCTAGTAAAAGCATTTACTTATTTTTATGCATTTGAGCCAATAATATATTTATAATTGAAATGGTTTCCACCAATAAAGTATTATTTTTATTATTATTAAGTCTTTGCGGATAGTGGACTTGCACCACTTTCAAAGCTTTCTTTTTAGCTGTTTACACATAAAACGTCAATGCAGATTGCATTAATTGTTATCATTAACTGACTTTTTGTCAAAAATGGACTTACACTACATTCAAAGAAAACGGCTCAAATTGTGTTGCAAATCATGCTGATGGCACTTCTGCTATTTTCAGTGATAGAATTAACTCCGGATTAAAAACTTATTGTTACACAACCCTTAACAAATTATCCTCAAGGTTTTCTTATAACTTTATATCAACTTGCCTAAAACGGTTTATATCGAATTTCATAGCAAGCAAACAAAAAGAGGTTCTGCACTCAATATTAATTTTAATCATAGAGCGAGCATACAAAGTTCTTAGGACTACATTTTGACAGAAAATTTATTTGGGTTGCGCACGTCACACAGTTTACTTCGAAGTTAAATAAATATTATTATAATGTCCGTGTAATAAATCAGACCTCACGCAAGGTCAATTAAAGAACTTATATTCGGCTACCAAATAATTAAGACTGAGATAGGATTAAATACCGAATAAAACATAGACGAATTTTAGACATTACTCTATGTTTTGTTCGGGATTTGATTCCCCTATCTCAGTCTAAAAGATTTTTTTTTATTTAACCAACTTAACTCAACCTTGAATATTGTTCCTAATTTAGAAAAAAAATAGAGAAACTATAATTCGATACCGGTGACAAGCCTAAGAAAGTGCGCCTCTTTGTAACATTTGTTATATTAAATTTGTTCTAATTGTAACTACTCAATTCAAATGAAGATTATGGTCATACATTTTTTAAGACGAAACATTCAGGTCAATGAATTATTTCAATGGTACCGTACTAATAAATCCACCGATGATGCACGATACAAATTTCCCGGAAGGGCTGGAAAACTGAACTGGTTACAGTTAAAAAGCGAGGAGTGGAAGCATAATAAACTCTGTTTACGATAATTTTTCGAAATCCGGCGATATTTTAGCACGCTGTAGCCGAGCACATCTAATTCTCGAGATACACATGTACTGCGTTCACTTGTCGTTGTACCATCGGGTATTTATGTGCCGTGTTCTCCGGCTGGATACAACCAGTGATCGTATTATCGTATACCGTAAACAATCTCAAGAGCAAAACGTTATTCCTTTCCGAAGCAACCGTATCTCATCACACGAGGGCCATTCATAATTTATACATCGACTCCATTACCTTAAAATATAAGTGGTTGATAACGTGGTTATGGTGATTGTGTAACGCAGTTAAAGTTTTATTGCCTCCGGTGGTAATTCTGGGCTCATACGTAATAAGCAGCCATAAATTGTGACCAGTAGCTAACATTTCCATTTTATGATTATTAGCGTCATGTGCAGTTAAATTAAGTTTTTATTCAGACTAAAATTCTCTAATAGTTATTTAAGCAACAAGGAAAATGTTAATTGTCATTACGTTCGGTGTTGCTTTTTTTTCCGCTACCAAAAAAGACCAGAAAATATTCTAAAATATGGCTTGTAATATTTGGGATTCAAATATTTATAGTCACCTATGCGTCCTATGGCAATCCAGCAACCGAGAAAACAATGTCGAATTTTGTTTGTTTGTGTCAATCCAGTAACTTTCTGCGGGCATGAATGCAAACGAAGCTGCGAATATTGCGTGTTAGAACCTGTTACCGACAAAATCGAGAAAGGTATGTATCCTGTTACGATTCTTTTAAGCAGTGGTTATGTAAAAAGAATGCCGATGCTATAGGTGTAGATGAAAATGTGTTGCTCGTCTATATGTTGGAGCGTTACGTTTCTTTTTATTATTTTCCTAGGTCCGTAAGTAAAAATTAAGTTCCGTCGCCAAGGACAACAAATGCCAGGAATGTTATCAGCCACTTACAGTACGTGTAACCATGGATGCAATGCGTATTTACGTTGTCGGTAGCGGAAACATAAAGGTTAGTTTGATAGTAATTGTAACATTTTAAATGTGATGCCATTGCAAGAAGAATTTACTAAACATGATATTCATTTAATTTGGCAATGATTGCGGAGCAATTTGCATTCTGTGACGGTCCGAGATGACGTGATCAACGCGCATTTGTGTATGTATATATTTTTTGATACAAATATATAAATCCCTCCTAGTAAAGTAATTAGTCTGGTGCGTTTTGTGTCTAATATATATCAAGGGATGATGAATGTGACATCCGCGCCGCAAATGTTGCCCCGAATATCCGCCGACTCCGAGGCAATTACACGGCAATTAATATTCTCCTGATTCAATTTTAATCCTTTTCGGGGTCGCGTCGACTACATCAATTGTGCCCCCGGTTCGGCTCCGAAACGGGAAAACTCTCTCTGTCACACCCTCGCAGTGCTGAAAGTAACCCCTTTCAGTTTGAGAGAGAAAAAAAAATACATAAGAGAAAATGTCGCTTTAGAAATCCGATGAATCGAAATAACTATTTTAACGTTTCGTGGAACAACTTTTCCTCTGTGTTTCCTACAAGGCTATCATTTTGTTTCCAGAAAGAATGAATGAGAGACGCATGACAAAGCGGCCGACAATGAGGGTAATGAAAGCGGCAGAAGGAAATCACGGGGTATTGTGCAGCTTATAACTCGCTCGCTCTATAATCTTCACGGATATTTCTTTGAATATAGATTGATTCTCCTGTGATTAACACTTAAACAAATTATCCGGTAATCATTCGACCGTTTCGTCCGCTGCGATTCGAGATTTTAGAGTACGTATATATTACGTCCATTTATTTTTTTTCCTGTATTATTCTATATTCAGCTACAAATGTATTCGATTTTATTTGTATATGTGATACTGCACTTTGTTTTAAAATACTTTGGGATGTAAACAAAAATTAGGATCTATTAAAAAAAAAACCTCAAGTGTGCCATGATTAAAAAAAAAATTAAGTTGGCACACATGTTAGGAATTGACATACAAAACGTCAGATCTTTCTAAAACTCACAATTATTCCGTGGTCACAATACAGCAACCAGCAAAAACGTTTCTACTTGAAAGTTATTTCCGAAATGGGACTAAAAAGGACGAAAATTGGGTGTATTCATTCGATGAACCTTTGGCAAATCTGGCACATTTTCATGAAACTGTATACCAGGAAGTGGTAGACCAGTCAAATGTACTTACGGTGCTATTAACGCAGCCCAAGGAATTTTGGAAGATGAACCTACGTCTTCTCTGCGTCGTTTATCAGAAAATTAATTTATCGGTAGGAACATGCCGCAAGTAACATAACCTCAATATGTGTTACCAACTTAAATTTAAAAAAATAAAAAATCATGGCACACTTGAGGTTCTTTTTTATGAACATATGTTCCGGGCTTTTTCGTAGAATATTCTCCGAATTAGTTCCTCGGTGGAACATGCTTCCTCCAATTTGTTTTTTTTTTATCTTGCCGATAAAATGGCTCTCGAAATCTTGGAGCTGTCACATCCACCTGCAAAGAAATATCTTCTTCTAAAACGCCCACCGTCTTCATTAGCCAAATTCAACAACTGTTTCTTGTTTTGGTCCTTTTTCTACTAATAAATAATTAATTGTCTACAAATTAGTGTCGGCCATATCGCAGGGTCTTAAAAATATTTTTTTATCTCTAAATTTTGTATCGCATCATCTATTGGCTGTATTATTTTAGCTACAGTAATAATTAATCTTAAATTAATAATATCATGTTATCTTAAATATACTGAAGGAAAAAAAATGAAACACTTGAAATTCGTGAAATTTCGACCATTTTCAAACCGCCATAACTGGGCGCATTTTCAATCGATTTTGATGAATCTTTGAGGGTGAAAAACTTTGAAGTGTCTTCTTTAAAGTCATGCACGCTAAATTAAGCATAACCCCTTCAGCCCCCCTCTAGCGCCCCTGTGAAAAAAAAAGTTTTTTTCTGGAAACCATGTCCAACTTTGACGATGTCCACTGACTTGGAAAAAATTTGTCGACTCAATCCACTACAAAGGCATTAAAATTTGATCAATTCTCTATGCAGGACTCAAAGAACGAAGTTCCTACGACGATTTGGCACAAAGTTATGGTGTTTGAAAAAAGCGAATTTTGTGTTTTTTTCCGAAGTTTTACGACGAATTGTTTTCGTTTTTACGAATGAAATTTTGTTTGGATGTTCTTTGAGGTATGCAGGAAAATTAATTGTTTGCGCGAAATCATGAATTTCGCATTTTGTACCTTAGAACTCCATTAACAAAAAACTTTATTTTAGGACAAAAAAGGATTACTTTAACGATCTCTGTAGGGTCGGAAAAAAATGTGGGTCTAACTCACCACCATTCGTCCATTTTTCCATTCGTCCTATAAAGAGAAACAAATTACACTGACGGAAAAAATGAAACAGATTTGTAAAAATTTAGGTAATTTTCAAATGGCCATAACTCAGCTTCTATTCAACCGATTTCGACGATCTTTTGAGAAATAAAAAGCAAAAGGTGTCCTCTTTGAGTGGGTTTATCCCCATTCAAAGAGAGGTACCTACGCCCCTCCAAATGAAAAAATAAAAAGACCACAAAATGCACTTTTTTTTAAACACTCATAACTTTGTGCCAAATTGCCATAGGAACCTCGTCTTTGAGTCCTGCACAAGTAATTGAACACATTTCAATGCCCTTTTGGTGGATCGAGCCGACATATATTATTCAACTCGGTATACGTTGCCAAAGTTGGACGTTTTTTTTGCCCAAAAACGTGTTTTTTTGTTCCGGGGTTGAAGGGTTCGAAAAGGGATCATTCCAATCTGAGTTTGCCCCCTTAAAGTAGAGCCAAAATGAGATTTTTTCCCGAAAGAATCATCAAACTTGGTTGAAAAGTCGCTGAGTTATGTGCGAAAGACCTCAAAATGCACTTTTTTTCAAACACCCATAACTTGGTGCCAAATCGTTGTAGGAACTTCGTTCTTCGAGTCCTGCATACGGAATGGATCATATTTTAATGCCTTTATGGTGGATCGAGTCGAAAAAATTTTTCCAACTCCATAGACATCGTCAAAGTTGGACATGGTTTCCTGAAAAAAACATTTTTTTTCACAGGGGTGCTAGAGGGGCGGAAGGGGTTACGCTTAAGTTCGCATGCATAACTTTAGAGAAGACACTTAAAAGTTTTTCGCCCTTAAAAATCCATCAAAATCCATTGAAAATACGCCGAGTTATGGCGGTTTGAAAATGGTCGAAATTTCACGAATTTCAAGTGTTTCACTTTTTTTCTTCCAGTGTATTATTTTTATAAATATTATAGCAAGTGGATATGTTAATCGTTTTAGCGGGATGTCAAAAATAGGTTTAATCATCTTGGATTTTAAAGCTAATTCCGGTAGGCATGAATTTTGCATAATTTTTTAAATCGCATATTCCAATTTTCTGTTCTTTAGTTCAATGTTTGTTTGCAGCTATATTATATCCTTTGTTTTAGTGAAATATTAAAAAATCGGTTCTCCCTGGATATATTTGAAGATTTTGAATCGAATTCCAGCGGAGATGATCGCAGCATGTAATTTTCTTTTCTGTATTTTAAGTTTTGAGTGTTGTCATTTTGTTTCCTGCTCAGATGTGTTAAAATCATTTTTAATTGAAATGCAAAAATTAATGGGTATTGCTATTTTATTTCCTGCAGTGATATGTAAATTGTTTTAGCAGTATATAAAAATTGGTTCATTTCGCATTGAGTTAAAATTATGAAGCTGATTTTTGAAGCAATAATGTTATAGCAGTATTTCTTACCGCCCAATGCTATTTTCATTTTGTTCGTTCGAGTTTTGAGTGTTACTATCTTCTTTACAGTTATGGTATGTTAAGTTTTTTTTTAATGGGTATGTCAAAAATTTGTTTATTCTGAGTGGATTTTGGAATAGCTAATTGCAGCAGCGATGTTTTTTTGTGGGTTTTGATTATTTAAACGTGATGGTTGATGTTTTTTTTTAAGAATTTAGAGTTGGTAACCCTATTACTCATATAACTTGAATACATCTGCAACAAATGAGTAGTTTTCAAAAAAAGAGTGACTGTAAAGAAAATTAAGAGCTCTACAAAAGTTGCCAAATAAAAAAATTAAAACCTGCTAAAAAAATAATCTATGACGTTCGTTACACGTCAAACACTAGTAATGTCGCAATATTTTTGAGCAAGCCAAGAAGTGCGAAATAATGAACAAAAATCGATCAGTCCCAGCGATTTTTTAAAAAACATTCAATAGAACAATTATGAATTTTATGCTGAACTTTATCAGCTGTCTGTATACAAAATCATATACAGGGTATCCCACCGCACATTAAAAGTATATGGACATCTAATTGATGTATTGTAATAAGATATTCAGCATTTATGTAATTGAGTGTGCTCTTTCAAATGAAAATATTTTCAAGATACGAATTCCTGTTATAGATACATTCTTTTAAATAGATTTTTTTTGCAAATTTGAATTCTACATAAAATTCTGTGAAAAAAATCATTAGGTAACATAACCTCCAAATTTAAGCGTTTTTGAGATATTTGCATATTTTTTTTAATTTAGTGCTTTTTGATAATTCCCTTTAAAAGTACGTATTTCCGAAAAAATAAATCGATGGGTTGTAATGTTGGCTGTAAAGTTCCAATCAGAGGCCTGCATGGGCCGGGCTGGGTCGTATTTTTTAAACTCTGGGCCGGGCCGGGCTTTTCGATGGATAATTTAATCCGGGCCGGGCCGGGCTTGGATAAATTGAATTTTATTATATTTTGGAAAGCAACAACTAAGTGAATTGAAAAAAGAATGTTATTCACACGAATTGTATTTTAAGAATTTTAAGGAACACATGGGTCCAGTAATTTTATTTATTTAATTTAACATTTTTCGGGGACGGGCCGGGCTCTGAATATTCAGCTCCGGGCCGGGCCGGGCCGCAGCACAGTTTCGTTTCACCGGGCCAGGCTTTCAAAAACCCGCTTCTGCAGGGCTCTGGTTCCAATACCTAAAGTGGTAATTTATTTTTGGAATTATAAAATACTCGTACCATAACACATTTAGTCATCTTTAAACCATTACCTCTCGATCTTTTTAAATAGGCCACCTTGTATATTTTTACATATTCTGACGCAGAATTCAATTCTACCACCAGTATTCCCTATATCCATATTTTTTAGTTTTCGGATTAACATATTTGTAAAAATACGCCAATATTCTGCGCAATAGAAAAACAATAGGAATGTAATTTATCAAGCGGGCCTAGAAAACACTTTTTTAGGTAGAAAATAATCCGCTTTTCAATCGACAACAAATGTGGTATCAGCATGATGGAGCTCCAGCTCACTTCAAAGATTGCATGCACATTTTCATGAACGATAGATTGGGATACTTGACCAAGTAATAATTAGATTGAATTAAATTCATCAAGATGGAGTAACTATCAATGGTTCACTAATGTCATGCTTACATTCGAGTCAAGAAAGACATTTTGAACAACTCTTATAGACAATACATTTTTCTTACATAACCATTTGTGTGTTCTGCTTATTTTTCTGTAACTAATGTTTTCTACAATCGTCAGAAACGGGTGACAATGACACATTCGAATGACTTTTTTGTCTCGACAAAAGGTGACATTTTCATGCAAAATATAAACATAATTATTTATGAAAGGTAATTAAAAAAGGAAACCTTTCATTTCAGCTAAGAATATAATTCTAAGACAACTGTTATTTTTACTTTCTCCATTACGAAGTACGAGAAAGTATTGTGATCGTGATTTTTTTTTCAAACATTTTTTTTTTACGAAAATATCTGTTTTGGGGTCCCAGATACCATTTCAACAATTTCTGGAAAAAAAAATTGTGTCTGTGTGTGTGTGTTTGTATGTGTGTCTGTGCGCGCTGTATCTCAAAAACTAATACAGGAATTGATATGAAACTTTGAACATAAGTCTTATTTGATAATCCGAAGAACTGAAAAGCTTTTGGTAAAATTTCGTACACCGGAAGTGGGTGTTTACCTTAACCGTTTTTTGTTTTTTTCCCAATATCTGCTTAAATATGAAAAATAACACGAAAACATTTAAACAAATGTTGAAGACAACAAATAAATGAACATCTTTTGTTTGAAAATATTTTTCATAAAATCATTGTTATTCGAGAAAAAAATTTATTAATTTTTTTTCATTTTTGGTTTATAACTATGAAGCGATAATAGTTACAGGAAATTTATGTTAAGAATAATTGTAGAGAATGGCAAAATGAACAACTTATAAAGAATAAGTTTTTTTTTCGAAATCTCGTTAGTTTTTGAGTAAACCGAGTTTTTGAATTTGAAGTATAATTTTTCCATGTTTCATAATTTTGACGTTTTAAACGTCAGTTTCATCCGAGTTTACGCAACGCTCGATGTTTATAACATGATTTCAATTGAAAATAAACCATGAAAACGTAAATATAAATGGCTATGATACCATTAAGTCGGAGAAAGTTACATGATAGCCACATCACCATTTTTTTATTTTAGAGTTTACTAAAAAATGTTTCAAATGAAATGTGTTTGGTTAGAAGTGCTTCATACAAATATTACATTGAATTTATCCTACGTCATCATGTAAGCACAATGATGTACAAAGTCAATTTTTTTAACGATAAACTATATTTTTTTCTTCATTTTTGAAATCAACAGGCTTTTTCAAACTACATCGTTAATACAAGATTTCATATTAGACGGCCCATTAATACTGTTTAATTAAACCATTGCAACATGCAGACACATTTACAATGTAATTAATCCTCGAAAATGCAGAGTTGTGTAATTACTGTTAATAAATTAAACGTTAAAAAAATTACAGGAGGATCCTCTTTCCGTGATGAAGCACTCACATTGTAATAACGTATAATTGTATGGGGCAGCATTAAACATTTTTTTAGACGTATTATAGTAGGATATAATAACATTATAACGCAAACGTTCAGCTTCGTACAGTTAAGGGCACAAAGGTCGATTGGCCCGTAATGACCCCAATAAGGAACATTTATTCCGGAAGTTTTGCCATATAATTTCTGCACGCCAACAATAATTTAAAAAAAATAAAGACCATATGTTATATTCGAGAGTGATTCCATAAATAAAACATTATAAAAGTAACGCGCATTTTCTGGGAAAAATATAGTTATTGATCGTATCGGTACAAATGCTTAAAATTCTTCAAACTACTCTCCTCTAGCATCAATACACTTGCAGAGACGTGTCTGCCATGCCTGGAAGGCACCCTGAAACTCTTCGATGGGAATGTCTTTTAGGAAGGTTGTAACATGCTCTTGGATGTTTTCCACAGACTCCCAACTGTCAACTCAGCCTTTTACCTGCACTTTTAAAATGGACCCTGTATTTATTTTTTGATAGTCCAATGCTTCCCAAAATCTGGGAAGCATTACAGTTCCATCAACTAACTTTGAACTCAATTTTTTGTAATCTCGAAATTGCAACTTGGACCATTTTACTCTTATTGCTTTATTTAGCTGATTTGTTTTAAGGAAAGATGCTTGATGGGAATTCGGGAATTATGGATGATATGGGATTTTGGCTTAGACAACGTTTCAGCTAGAGATGGGCGATATTTCACGTATCTGTGATTTTTCACTGGTATTGAAAAATCGCAGGTCGCTACTGTTACTAATAGTCGAATTTCACTGCTACCTAAAATCACTGCTACTTAAAATACCTGCTACTTAAAATCACTGCTACTTTAAATCACTGCTACTTAATATCACTGCTACTCATAATCACTGTTCCTTAAAATCGCTGCTACTTTAAATCACTGCTACTTTAAATCACTCCTACTTTAAATCACTGACAAACTGTGATTGCTACTTAATCTGTGACTGTTACTTAAAACATAATTGTAGTACAATGTGGCATTTCTAAATGTTATTTAATATTCTCTACTTGATTCTCCCATTTCTGCAGGATATTGTATTTAAATTTTGAATAAATAATTAATAAGAAAGACAAATATTTATAAAATACCATGGTATACCAAATAAAATGAAATAAATTACAACTTATGTACTAACAATTATTAATTAATGAATTGAGATTTTATAAAAACGAAAAAATTGGCTCGCCGGGCAAGGGAATTAATAATTTTTGTAGAATTCAGTCAACACGTTTTATATTTTTCTTTTATTTTTTTGCTCGAGTGATCCACAATTTGAAAAAAAAAATTGAAAAATTCACAACTCGCAAAATAATTATTAGATTTTCAAAAGATGTACTTTATTTGAATAAGCAATGATTTGTGAATTTAATTTAATTTTTGTAGAATTTAATCAATACGTTTTATATTTTTCATTTATTTTTTACTCGAGTATTCCACAATTTAAAAAAAAATTCAAAAATTCTCAACTCGCAAAATAATTATTAGATTTTCAAAAACTGTACTTTATTTGAATAAGCAATGATTTGTGAATTTAATTTAATTATTGTAGAATTTAGTCAACACGTTTTATATTTTTACCTTATTTTTTGCTCGAGTGTTCCATAATTAAAAAAAAAAAATTAAAAAATTCACAACTTGTAAAATAATTAATGGATTTTCAAAAACTGTACTTTATTTGAATTAGCAATGATTTGTGAATTTAATTTAATTTTTGTAGAATTTAGTCAACACGTTTTATATTTTTCTTTTATTTTTTTGCTTGAGTGTTCCACAATTTGAAAAAAAAATTTCAAAAATTCACAACTCGCAAAATAATTATTAGATTTTCAAAAACTGTACTTTATTTGAATTAGCAATGATTTGTGAATTTAATTTAATTTTTGTAGAATTTAGTCAACACGTTTTATATTTTTACCTTATTTTTTGCTCGAGTGTTCCATAATTTGAAAAAAAAAATTAAAAAATTCACAACTTGTAAAATAATTAAAGGATTTTCAAAAACTGTACTTCATTTGAATTAGCAATGATTTGTGAATTTAATTTAATTTTTGTAGAATTTAATCAATACGTTTTATATTTTTCATTTATTTTTTGCTCGAGTGTTCCACAATTAAAAAAAAAATTCAAAAATTCACAACTTGTAAAATAATTAATGGATTTTCAAAAACTGTACTTTATTTGAATTAGCAATGATTTGTGAATTTAATTTAATTTTTGTAGAATTTAGTCAACACGTTTTATATTTTTCTTTTATTTTTTTGCTCGAGTGTTCCATAATTTGAAAAACAAAATTAAAAAATTCACAACTTGTAAAATAATTAATGGATTTTCAAAAACTGTACTTTATTTGAATTAGCAAAGATTTGTGAATTTAATTTAATTTTGTAGAATTTAGTCAACACGTTTTATATTTTTCTTTTATTTTTTTTTGCTCGAATGTTCCATAATTTGAAAAAAAATTAAAAATTCACAACTTGTAAAATAATTAATGGATTTTCAAAAACTGTACTTTATTTGAATAAGCAATGATTTGTGAATTTAATTAAATTTTTGTAGAATTTAATCAATACTTTTTATATTTTTCATTTAGTTTTTGCTCGAGTGTTCCACAATTTAAAAAAAAAAATCAAAAATTCTCAACTCGCAAAATAATTATTAGATTTTCAAAAACTGTACTTTATTTGAATAAGCAATGATTTGTGAATTTAATTTAATTTTTGTAGAATTTAGTCAAAACGTTTTATATTTTTACCTTATTTTTTTGCTCGAGTGTTCCATAATTTGAAAAAAAATTAAAAATTCACAACTTGTAAAATAATTAATGGATTTTCAAAAACTGTACTTTATTTGAATAAGCAATGATTTGTGAATTTAATTAAATTTTTGTAGAATTTAATCAATACTTTTTATATTTTTCATTTAGTTTTTGCTCGAGTGTTCCACAATTTAAAAAAAAAAATCAAAAATTCTCAACTCGCAAAATAATTATTAGATTTTCAAAAACTGTACTTTATTTGAATAAGCAATGACTTGTGAATTTAATTTAATTTTTGTAGAATTTAGTCAACACTTTTTATATTTTTCTTTTATTTTTTTTTGCTCGAATGTTCCATAATTTGAAAAAAAAAATTAAAAATTCACAACTTGTAAAATAATTGATGGATTTTCAAAAACTGTACTTTATTTGAATAAGCAATGATTTGTGAATTTAATTTAATTTTTGTAGAATTTAATCGACACGTTTTATATTTTTCTTTTATTTTCTTTGCTCGAGTGTTTGAAATTTGAAAAAAAAAATCAAAAAGAACCACAAACTCGATGTGATTGAAAGTGATGAGTCACAATAAAAAAAAATTGTAAAAAAATTAAAAAATCAAGATCTCTATTAAAAACTGTGGCATTTACAAAAACTTAATTGATTTTGAATAAGCGATACTTTTTTATGGAATTTTGTCTGCGCGTTTTATATTTCTTCTGCGATGTTTTCATTCAAGTGCTCGAAAAAATAAAATTAAAATTTTCAATAATCTATATCTCCATTAAAAATTGTTGTATTTACAAAAACCAAATTAATTTTGAATAAGCGATTCTTCGACCATTGAGGATATTGTTTTAAGGAATTTTGTCTTCGCGTTTTATATTTTTTTCTCTTTATCTCCAAATACTTAAAATACAATTTGAATTTTTAATTGAATCAAGGATAATTATTTGGTATAGCAGATAATATAGCCAAAATATTATCTTTAGTCATAGGTATGATATCAAAAGCAGAATCATATAAAAAAACATTTTTGAGAAACCATTAAAAATTTGAGGTGTTACGACGTTTACTAACCGTGATCGCAGTCACAGTTTAAAATCACTGATATTGGAAAGTAGCAATCACAGTTAGCAACGTGATTTAAAAGTAGCAGTTTTGCCCATCTCTAGTTTCAGCCACAACCGATTTGTATATTTATTTAATATTTCATTCATTTGGCTGAATATGATAACTTTTATGCTCCGTGGTCAGTGCACTTTTGCCCTCCCAGCCCGTGTCTTGTAATCTGTCATTAGCCATCGTCGCTGAAGTTTATTGTTATACCGCAATAAATATCTCCCGAGTACAATAGCACTCTAATTATCTGTAATATTTTATTCGTTATTGTTTAGACCGGCACTCGGAGATAATTATTAACGGCAGACACACATGATAATTCAGAAACCGTATTTTCCTCACTCGGAAACAATTTCCATCCGCATGCGAGATACCCCGACGATTGGTTAATGCTAGTTATGATAACTCGTTCTATTATGGGTGAATAAGGGCAATTACCGTTTCGTAACATGGCCGGCTAATTTTTAATTGTGTGCAGTAAAGCCTGTTCGAAGCTGCGCTCCTGCCGGTCCGGAGAATTAAAGGACTCCAATAACTGGATATTAAAGCTAATCAAAGCTTACCTTTTTTGTTGTTCGTGGCGACGGCCGTTGTTTTACATTATCGCGCTAAGCTCACTCACTCGCTCCGATTTAATATTCATGGAATGCCTTTGCTTGGCATCGACTAATGACGTAATTACCGGTCAGTCATTGTTTGGTTTTGGATGGACGCTATTTATCTTGCACGTTTATCCAGCCTTTTTTTTTGGTTTTCAGAGGTATTAGCTTCGACGAGGTGCTTTTCGATATTTTTTTAATTAAAAGCGATTGCCTTCTCGTGGTTTAAAAAGCACCATTGACATTTATATAAATGCCATGTGCATACAATAAGATCAAATAGTAGAAAATATAAGGTAAAAATCACAAATGAAAAATTTTACAGAAGACACATAGCTACTTCATCGGTCTGTATAGTTTCAAAGATTAGCAGCACTGCTCCACTTGCTCCGTACTTGCGCTGCTTCATTATTGAGCCAATAAATAATCGCATTAATTGAAATTTATTAGCGTCTGGATAACTCTATCAATTTATTTGTTCTTGGAACACCTGACTACAACATGATTCACCTCGAACATCCTGTTAAATTTTGGGAACTTTGCGAATTGTATTCTCGAGAATGAGGCCAGTGCAGTTTCGATTAGCGCGCAGCGCTGAAACGGCCGATATAAACATCCAATAAATGATTACTAAGAACTATATTTATAATAAGTAGAGCCGTTTCACGGACCGCTCTGTATATACAATGGGCTTCCATGAAGAAGATCCTCCTTTGATCTTCGATGATTTCAGAATAAACATTTATTTTAAAGTTTGCAAATAAGCCGTGGGGGCAGTGCATATAAAAAGGAAAGAGAGAAGCGAAGAGGGGACGACTGCCGGCGCTGAACAAATAACGGACAAAGCTCGTGTACCCGACAACACAGAGGTTCATTTAAATAAATGCCCATTTGTTTAATTGCTTAATTAAGTTTTTTTTTTCGTCGTGTGCGTGTGTGCACCGAGATAGTAGATGCACGAGCTTCAATCGGAATGAAATGGAATGCTTAATAAATCGGTCGAAACATAGGGTGACATTGCTTCAGTCCAAGTCAATTGAAACTACGTTCAACGAATATACGAAATTGTTGACTACGTGCACGGAATGAAAGTATGAAATATTAAAAAAAAAAAAAACTCGATTATATATTTTTTAATGCACATGAAGCATCTGCATAATTCTACAAAAATCAGAAAACACCCCTTGCCTAGATTTCAAAATAAACGAACTTGAATATAAATTTGTCAATTTTCAAGGCAACATTTAATAACTCAGAAAAAAAAATAGAGAAACAACTGCTACACACGTAAAACTCGCCAAAGTTACTCAAAATAGATGCATCTACATGATTCTACAAAAATCAGAAAACACCCCTTGTCTAGATTTCAAAATAAACGAACTTGAATATAAATTTGTCTTTTTTCAAGGCAACATTTAATAAGTAAAAAAAAAAAATAGAGAAACAACTGCTACACATGTAAAACTCGTTAAAGTTACTCAAAATATATACATCCACATAATTCTATTCTACCAAAATCAGAAAACACCCCTTGTCTAGATTTCAAAATAAACCAACTTGAATATAAATTTATCAATTTCCAAGGCAACATTTAATAAGTCAGAAAAAAAAAATAGAGAAACAATTGCTACACATGTAAAACTCGTTAAAGTTACTCAAAATAGATGCATCTACATAGTTCTACAAAAATCAGAAAACACCCCTTGTCTAGATTTGAAAATAAACAAACTTGAATATAAATTTGTCAATTTTCAAGGCAACATTTAATAAGTCAGAAAAAAAAATAGAGAAACAACTGCCACACATGTAAAACTTGTCAAAGTTACTCAAAATAGATGCATCTACATAATTCTGCAAAAATCAGAAAACACCCCTTGCCTAGATTTCAAAATAAACAAACTTGAATATAAATTTGTCAATTTTCAAGGTAACATATAATAACTCAGAAAAAAAAAATAGAGAAACAACTGCTACACATGTAAAACTCATCAAAGTTATTCAAAATAGATGCATCTACATAATTCCACAAAAATCAGAAAACACCTCTTATCTAGATTTTAAAATAAATAAACTTGAAGATAAATTTGTCAATTTTCAAGGCGACATTAAATAATTCAGAAAAAAAATAGAGAAACAACTGCTACACATGTAAAACTCGTCAATGTTACTCAAAATAGATGCATCTACATAATTCTGCAAAAATCAGAAAACACCCCTTGTCTAGATTTCAAAATAAACAAACTTAAATATAAATTTGTCAATTTTCAAGGCAGCATTTAATAAGTCAGAGAAAAAAAATAGAGAAACAACCGCTACACATGTAAAACTCGTCAAAGTTACTCAAAATAGATGCATCCACATAATTCTACAAAAATCAGAAAACACCCCTTGTCTAGATTTCAAAATAAACAAACTTGAATATAAATTTGTCAATTTTCAAGGTAACATATAATAACTCAGAAAAAAAAATAGAGAAACAACTGCTACACATGTAAAACTCATCAAAGTTATTCAAAATAGATGCATCTACATAATTCCACAAAAATCAGAAAACACCTCTTATCTAGATTTTAAAATAAATAAACTTGAAGATAAATTTGTCAATTTTCAAGGCGACATTAAATAATTCAGAAAAAAAAATAGAGAAACAACTGCTACACATGTAAAACTCGTCAATGTTACTCAAAATAGATGCATCTACATAATTCTGCAAAAATCAGAAAACACCCCTTGTCTAGATTTCAAAATAAACAAACTTAAATATAAATTTGTCAATTTTCAAGGCAGCATTTAATAAGTCAGAGAAAAAAAATAGAGAAACAACCGCTACACATGTAAAACTCGTCAAAGTTACTCAAAATAGATGCATCCACATAATTCTACAAAAATCAGAAAACACCCCTTGTCTAGATTTCAAAATAAACAAACTTGAATATAAATTTGTCAATTTTCAAGGTAACATATAATAACTCAGAAAAAAAAATAGAGAAACAACTGCTACACATGTAAAACTCGTCAAAGTTACTCAAAATAGATGCATCTACATAATTCTACAAAAATCAGAAAACACCCCTTGTCTAGATTTCAAAATAAACAAACTTGAACATAAATTTGTCAATTTTCAAGGCAACATTTATTCAATCAGAAAAAAAAAATAGAGAAACAACTGCTACACATGTAAAACTTATTAAAGTTACTCAAAATAGATGCATCTACATAATTCTACAAAAATCAGAAAACACCTCTTATCTAGATTTTAAAATAAATAAACTTGAAGATAAATTTGTCAATTTTCAAGGCGACATTAAATAATTCAGAAAAAAAAATAGAGAAACAACTGCTACACATGTAAAACTCGTCAAAGTTACTCAAAATAGATGCATCCACATAATTCTACAAAAATCAGAAAACACCCCTTGTCTAGATTTCAAAATAAACAAACTTGAACATAAATTTGTCAATTTTCAAGGCAACATTTATTCAATCAGAAAAAAAAAATAGAGAAACAACTGCTACACATGTAAAACTCGTCAATGTTACTCAAAATAGATGCATCTACATAATTCTACAAAAATCAGAAAACACCTCTTATCTAGATTTTAAAATAAATAAACTTGAAGATAAATTTGTCAATTTTCAAGGCGACATTAAATAATTCAGAAAAAAAAATAGAGAAACAACTGCTACACATGTAAAACTCGTCAATGTTACTCAAAATAGATGCAACTACACAATTCTACAAAAATCAGAAAACACCCCTTGCCTAGATTTCAAAATAATCAAACTTGAATATAAATTTGTCAATTTTCAAGGCAACATTTAATAAGTCAGAAAAAAAAAAATAGAGAAACAACTGCTACACGCGTAAAACTCGTCAAAGTTAATCAAAACAGATGCATCTACAAAATTCTACAAAAATCAGAAAACACCCCTTGCCTAGATTTCAAAATAAACAAACTTGAATATAAATTTGTCAATTTCTAAGACAACATTTAATAAGTCAGAAAAAAAAATGGGAAACAACTGCTACACATGTAAAACTCTACAAAGTTACTCAAAATAGATGCATCCACATAATTCTACAAAAATCAGAAAACACCCCTTATCTACATTTCAAAATAAACAAACTTGAATGTAAATTTGTCAATTTTCAAGGCAACATTTAATAAGTCAGAAAAAAAAAATTGAGAAACAACTGCTACACATGTAAAACTCGTCAAAGTTACTCAAAATAGATGCATCTACATCATTCAGTAAAAATCAGAAAACACCCCTCGCCTAAATTTCAAAATAAACGAACTTGAATATAAATTTGTCAATTTTCAAGGCAATATTTAATAAGTCAGAAAAAAAAATAGAGAAACAACTACTACACATGTAAAACTCGTCAAAATTACTCAAAATAGATGCATCTACATAATTCTACAAAAATCAGAAAACACCCCTTGCCTAGATTTCAAAATAAACAAACTTGAATATAAATTTGTCAATTTTCAAGGCGACATTTAATAAGTTAGAAATAAATTGAGAAACAACTGCTACACATGTAAAACTCGTCAAAATTACTCAAAATAGATGCATCCACATAATTCTGCAAAAATCAGAAAACACCCCTTATCTACATTTCAAAATAAACAAACTTGAAAATAAATTTGTCAATTTTCAAGGCAACATTTAATAAGTCAGAAAAAAAAATAGAGAAACAACTGCTACACATGTAAAACTCGTTAAAGTTACTCAAAATAGAAGCATCTACATAATTCTACAAAAATCAGAAAATACCCCTTGCGTAGATTTTAAAATAAACAAACTTAAATATAAATTTGTCAATTTTCAAGGCAACATTTAATAAGCCAGAAAAAAAAATAGAGAAACAACTACCACACATGTAAAACTCGCCAAAGTTACTCAAAATAGATGCATCTACATAATTCTACAAAAATCAGACAACACCCCTTGCCTGGATTTCAAAATAAACAAACTTGAATATAAATTTGTCAATTTTCAAGGCAACATTTAATAACTCAGAAATAAAAAATAGAGAAACAACTGCTACGCAGGTAAAACTCGACAAAGTTACTCAAAATAGATGCATCTACATAATTCTACAAAAATCAGAAAACACCCCTTGTCTAGATTTTAAAATAAACAAACTTGAATATAAATTTGTCAATTTTCAAGGCAACATTTAATAAGTCAGCAAAAAAAATTGAGAAACAACAGCGACACTTGTAAAACTCTTTAAAGTTACTCCGAGCGGATAAAAAATTTGCTGTACAAAATCACGAGGCCCGCGGGCCCTTTGTTACACATCTATGGTTTAAGGTATTTGTAGAAATTATACAATTTCACATCAAATTAGTGACTATTTTTATGAGGACATAAAGACCATCATTATTATATCAAAAGAACGGTTGGGGTGTAACTTTATAATAAGTATTTAATTGTGGCTTAGCCTCATTAACAGTATAAATAAATCGCGACTGACAAAAGCCAGCAATCTTTTTTTTTTCGTACAGTCCATGATAATAAACTTAGAGGCTTGCAGAGAGGATGATGCACGCCATGCACATTGCACATAGCACGAAAGTAATAGTCATAAACGGGGTCTGTGGTGCGCGATCAAATTGTGACTTAACAAGCAACGAGAGCAGCCTATTTCAGTTACAGGGCTTTCATCTCTTAATGGCTTTGCAGCTCTTCTCCCCGCGTGTGTCATTAATACAACTCTTGCACATTTCGCTACAATCATTTTAATGAATCTTTATACTATCCGCACTTATATATTTATACGGAGACCTGTGAACTCTGCATCCCGGTAACGATGTTGGTGTTTTAATTGTAAAATTTCCCTATTAATAATGAAAGCGGTACTTTGTAGACAAGTTTTCTGGTAATTAATTGGGAAATATTATTCCTTGCATATTCATCCTCTCTCTCTATCCCGCCCCCGCTTTAATGGAACTAACTGCAATTGCTGCGTGAATTAATTTAGTTGGGATCAAACGGGAAAAGTAATTAAAATTACATTATTGTGTGTTATAAATGCAATTAATTCTAAATATTAACTACAGATAAAAACGCAGAATAAGTTTTAATGTTAATAAACCAATTTTGTAATTAAATAAAATTTAATGAAAATATTGCTGCACACTATAATAAACATCTATTCCATGAATTTGATGTATGCGTCTTGGAATAATAATAATAATAATAATAATAATAAGTTTATTTCCCAACAGAACAAAAAAATATTCCAATTACAGTGAAATTTTACAATTAGCAAATAAAAAATAAATAACTCTAATAGAATTAAAAACTAAAAATAATTATAGATAGTTTGACTTAATTAACCTAATTTAACTAAAATTATCAACAGTTCTAAATGAAATTAAACTGAACAATACAAAATACTATTGTATACATGCGTATACCTTTAACATTGATTAATTACCTAATTAAATAAATAAATAGAATGAACTAAGGAGCAAATATTGCCAACAGTTTGGTTTTAAACATTTTGTATGTGTCACTAAATATGTCACACGAATGATGTACGCTATTATATAACCTGATCATCGTTGTCAATGGAGAGTTTAAATGAAACGTGGTTCGACTTCTGACGGACTGAAATATATGAGGATTCCTACATCCAATGTGCGATACATGTATGTTGATTAAAAATAAATAGTTTGGATCGTCAATAATTCCGTTGATCATTTTATATAAATATAATACTGAGTTTATATTTCTTCGAGCTTTCAAGGTTTGTATATTAAATATTGATAGTAAATCATTATATGTCACTGAATCATCTGGATACCCATCTTTGTACCCTTTCAATTCTATCTATGTAAAGATGAGATGCTGGAGACCAGATGAGTGATCCATATTCCAACTTACTACGAATATACGCAAAATACAATTGTAATACTGTACTCGTATTCTTAAAATTCTGACAGTTCCGTCGAATAAAACCAATAAATTGAAAGCTTTCAGAGCAAATATTATTTATATGGTCCCTAAAGGTTAAACCACAATCAAATGTAATACCAAGATGTTTTTAAACAGAGCATAGTTTTAAGGAGACTCCATTTAGCAAATAATTGCAATTAAACTGTGTTAATTTACGCGTAAATGATATCTGTTTACATTCGGTTATGTTTAAAGGAAGGTCGTAATGAAGACACCAGCGTTCTATTGTTAAAAGATCTTGTTGGAGAATAGCACAGTCCTGTTGTGATACAATAGTTCTGAATATTTTGACATCATCAGCATATACTAATATTTCTGAAGATATATTAACGGTAATATCATTAATAAAACAAAGGAATAATTAATGGCCAAGGTTTGAGCCTTGGGGTACCCCACTAGAAGCAATATATATCTCTGACTGACAACCTTGATATTCTACATACTGTTTACGATTATATAGGTAGGAGCTAAATAATTTAATAAGAGTAGAGTGGCAACCAAAACTTTCAAGTTTACTTAAAATAGTATTGGGATTTATTGAATCAAATGCCTTTGCAAAATCAGTTAAGATGACATCTACTTGAGCTCGCTTATCAAGTGCACATGATATATATTCTGTAAAATACGCAAGGTTTGATATTGTTGATCGCCGCTTCATGAAGCCATGCTGCCTAGTAGTTATAATATTATAAACAAAGTGATTCAGTTGGTACGTGATCATTATTTCTAATATTTTAGCGAAGTTGTTCAGTATAGATATTGGTCTATAATGTGCCAAAATTCCTCTATCTCCTGATTTAAATACAGGTGTTACGCGTGCAGCTTTCCACAAATCAGGGAAATTGCCAGTAATAATGATGAGATTAAATAGGTGTTTTAAAGGTGAAATTAAACATGATAAGCAATCTTTAACAATAAAAGCTGGCACTTTATCGGGCCCCGCTGTAAAATTATTTTTTATGCTCTTCGCCGTATTTATAATATCATCATCTGTTACAGGATTTAAATTGAAGATATTAGTAATGTTACATGTTGATTTATTACTTGATGCAGGTGTACTATTATGCGAATCTCTATACAACGATGAGAAATATTTAGCAAAGCCATTGACGATGTCCTTGGGATTATTTAATAAATGATCTTCGTATAATAATGTACCTGGAATTCTAGATTCTGATCTTTTTGTTTTTACAAATGACCAGAATTTCTTAAGATCCTCTTTAATCGAGTTTTCAACAATTGCAATGTATATTTTATAATCATTCGCCACTGTTCGGCGAGCGTCTTTACGGGCGTTAACATATTTCAGCCTATAAAAACTAATTTTACTCCTTTGAAAAAGTTTGCCATAATGATGTTTAATCTTGATTAATCGAATGGCAAGTTTGCTAAACCAAACCGGATAACGTTTTACAGATTTCATGTCTCTCCGTTTGGGAACACATTCGTCCAACATAGAATATATTTTATTATAGAATAGTAAACACGCTTCATTTGAGTTATTGCATGTTAAAATATTTGACCAATCACATTCAGAAAATAATTTATAAAGCTTCGGAAAGTCTGCTCTTTTAAAATTGTAAGATTCGATTGCATCCTTATTTACAAAGTTACTGACGTTATCTGATACGAAGTCTAGATTAAAACTGATAGCCGGATGGTGAACATCTTCTTTAACGAAACCAATCTCATTACGTACATTTGAGTATTTTGGAAGTGAATACTATATCTAACAGGCGTGAATTACGATTCAATATTTGATTATGTTGAACCAAATTATTTCCTTTAATTACATTAATTAGTTCTAATACATATCATTGATAATGCCCTTATTGAAATATTCATACGCAGAGGGAACATTAAAATCACCCGTGAGTACTACGTTGTCATACAAACCAATAATATTATCAATAATTTCGAATACATGAGAGAAATCACCAATGGGTTGCGCTGGCGGAATGTAGACACACATAAAACACACAGTGATATTTTTTATAACAGCTTTTACACAGACTAATTCAGCGAAGGGCGCAGAAGACAGATCCACGTCAATTCGGCTGCAGGCGTACACGTTATCGATGGCAATTAACACTCCTCCACCTCTTCTTCCAATTCGATCTTGCCTGAAGACGACGTAATTATCCGAAAATAGTTCAGAATTAAGAATGTCCTCGCGTAACCAGGTTTCACACAACAATATTATTTTGTAATCATTTGATGGCACATTATGTAAAAATTCAATCGTTTTCGAACAGAGTCCACGCACATTTTGAAAAAATACTTCACAGTCAGTACTTGTTCGTTGGGATTTTACTAGTTTTCCGGCACGATCGTAGGAGTATTATTTATATACTTTATTTTAATGTTGTTTTCACCACTGCTCTTTCTACGAAAAAATTCGGACCTGATTTTTTATCATATTCAAGTTGGCTCGGCGTACGATCACTCTTCACCCAGTAATTTTTGAAAGTATCAGATTTGGCTAACTTTTGTGAATTTCGAAGAATTTTTATTGCATCATCCGCACCTTGAAAGATTACTTTTATGGGACGTGGCTTATCCGTTTGCTTTCCTAAGCGAAATGACTGCTGTATGTTGACATCAATATAGTTGATTACTTCTTTGATAGTTGATAAATCAGCATCGGTGTTACGTTCAGGGACATTAAAAATGATTATATTTCTTGATCTTCGATTTCTCGCAACGACTTCTTCAACTATGTCATTATAGTTAGTGACATTGTTAGATCTTGGTTGAGTTACGTTGACATCACTTTTTAATGTAGTGATATCATATTTTAACAATTCATTTTCCGATTGCAAATCGGTAATTTTTTTGTATAAATTATCAAACTTATCATTTATTGAATTGAGGAATGTTTTAATTTCCGAGCGAAAATCGGTGAGTGGTTTGGTTTTTATGTCATTGGAATCATCACAATTTTCATTCGGAGTATTTAAAGTGTCATTAAACGCAACAAATTTACATTTGTTGCTACAAAACCATTTTACTCCGTTATCCTTTTTTTCTTCTTCTTGGTAAAACTTAAGCTCGGCATCCGCAAGATGGATACATTTGGGATGGAACCATTTATTACACAATCCGTAGCATTTTATAGTAGCAGAAACAGTTTTGGGTAAAATAAATGTTTTACAGATGCCACAGAAAATTCCCATTGTGATAAATACTCAGAGATTATAATTTATAATTAATAACAGAGGGTAATGTACATATAAAAACAGGGGACACCCACTTCACCTAACAGGGTCGTTTGTGAGGACTTGAAAAACGCACAAGGTAGACCACGGAAAATAATGAGGATTATAGGAAATGAAATGAATCAGATTGAAACGATTGGATTTAATTGATAGGTAAATATAAAATAATCAGTTCAATGACCGACGTTGAATATATTTTTTTCGCGAGATAAGGTCGCAGCATCGGCACACACGGCGGAAAAATTACCAGAAGTAGAATATCAAATACACAGATTCTCATTTAAGGTAACTAATTGAAATTCACTCACCGTGTATACAAGATATAACGTATTCACCACAGTAATTTACACGATTATTTAATAAGTAGTTTCCACTAAAATACAGTTTAATTACGGAGCACATGTAGCCTGTGTTCTACACTCTATTAATTCTCTCTAATCACAAAGGAATGAAGAATATACAGGGTGTGAACATAAAAATATTATGGAAACGAAGATATGGAGAAAGAAATGTTTCAAATAAAACATATTATCAAGGTTATTTCAACGTCACAATTCGTAACACGCCGTTTTCAGAAATGTATCGAGGTTCAAGGACATTATTTTTAAATTGATCTTTTCGTAATTTAGCTTTAGTTTTATGTATTATTAATACATATTTTGCGATTAATTGAAATATTTCTCAATGGCGAGTAAATTTTATTTTAAACATGAAAACTTGCAAACGTAGAAACGTCAAAGTGGCGGAATCTGTTGCCTGAAAGTTGTACTAAACCCAATCTGAGTGACACAACCACCGACAGATATAGGAATATGCCAACGGCAACTAACTACACTGATGAGACCTTAAGGGTCGAAACCGGCCTGTAGGTGTTAGGAAATAATATTTAATTGTAAATGGGTAATACTTAGTTAATCGGTATAGTTAATATGCATTCATTACTATTTCTAAATGCATACTTTTGAACGAGGATAGATGCACCTGTTATAGAAGCGTGACTAAAAGTAAAAGCACAGCTGATTGATTCCTGCCATTACAAACCGCACTCTCTCCGTCTACCGCGTCCCGCAATCCATCAAAAGCCCTCTCATAAATAAGTCTCGCGCCATTATTCCAACGCAAGCGGCGACGCAACTTTAGCGTGCGTCGCGACGCACCGCCGTCGCAACGACCCCAAAATCGACGCACACCCACACACATACAGACCGTGCCTAAATATTTATATACAAGTGGCCCTTCTTAATTACTTATCGAGCGACAAGGATTGATCGCGAGAGTCGTGACAGTTGTTGTGTCCCCTTCGCTAATTATATTATTATCTTTGATGAGACGAATTAAATTGGGGGGATCGATCCAGAATGGGGGCGTAATCCCATCTCTCGTCGAAATTCGACCCCATTCAGGCTGTTCCCTCTTTTCATTCCCATTCATTCAGACGGCAAATATTATTTAAATTTTCCCATTCGATCCGAACAAAAATGGGAAAACGGCCCCGGCATTATTCCGCTCCGCGATTTAATTTCCCCGGGCTCTTAAAATCTCGCCCCCCATTGTTTACCTCACTTCAAAGGGCTCAATTATCGAATATAATTCAGGGCCGAAATATTTTCTCATTCTTAACTAATTATCTAAATACGTTTATCAAATATTAAGATTAATTAAATCATCAACTTGAGAAAAATATTCAAATTATGGTACTCGTTCATATATCAGTTATAGTTTAAGAGAAGCATCTTCTACAATCTCCAAAAAAAAATAAGTAAATATACAAAGATTCCAAAAATTATAATTTTTCGAAATCAGCATCAAGTTGGCTTTAGATGTGTAAACTAAATTGGACATATTTAAAATTCGGTGCATATAAAATTTAACAGCCGAATAGGATGAAGTGTTTCGATTTAATTCAAACACCAGACTATTTATAAATCGTTGTTTCAAGAGCAATCATAAATTTCGGATTTAAAAAAAAATCCTCTGTTAATACAGTTCGATTTAAATCGAGTGAAATTAATAGATTGAGTCTTCAAATTTTAATGTTTTAACTTTAATGAGAAACGACAACCAACTTAGTTATCAAACTTAAATTTATTTCATTAAATATATTTTTCCATCGACCTTAACTCACTCACCTAACTTAAAGGTAAATTCTTTCATTTGAGAATTTTCTTAATTATATACATTGTATCATTATTTTTATATTATGTATATCCTAGAGAAATAAATATATATTCTTATTATTATTATTATAAAGAAACATCCGAATAAAATAATTCAAAATGTATCACGAAATGAAAGCCTCCACAATTACTTATTTATTTCGAATAAAATACGTTTCTGAAGAAATCGCATTGCCTATTTCCACAATAATAACTGCAAAAAGACCACCGGTCGATAGCCTTTTAAAATTAAAATTAATTCTATTTGTAAATAAAATAGAAACAACTTTACTTATTGCAGAAAGTATTAAATAAATTCAAAAAACGAAATATAGCCTGAATATATAAATATTCAACCTGTTCGTAACTCTGCAAGCAAAATTAAACTTAAACCAATGTTATTTCACTTAGTACTTAGTACTAGTAATAACGCAAATTTCTTTTGTATCATTCAATATCCGGCGTGGCACTAGCCAGGGAATTAGTTGTTTCAATAAGTTATTTGTTTATAGTCTTAGTAAGACTTAATTTTGCTTGCAGAGTTACGAACAGGTTGAATATTTATATATTCAGGCTATATTTCGTTTTTTGAATTTAATTCTATTTGTATATATTTATAGCCTATATAAATGTAATAACTATTAACTGTCAGAAATTATCATCAAAAGTATAATCTGTCATTTTCATCTTTCGTAATTTTAACGTTTCAAATATCAAAGCATCCGATCCTGTAAAACACTTGGTGTTATTTAAATAATATCACGAGAGAATTTCTTAATCCGTTTTAAAATTACATTAAATTCCACATATTTTGAAATTTGAATCATCAAAATTGGGGGACGCGTTTGGCAGTTATGCAATTTCAAAAATCAAAATCGCGGTTTTAAAATTTGCGGACTGCAAAGTGCAATTTCTGCATTTTGTAATCATTTTACGAGGAAATTTCGTAATCCGTTTTAAAATTGCACCAAATCCGCCTTTCTCTGACGTTTGAATCATCAAAATAATGAACATGTTTGGCAGTTGTAAAAAAGAAATCGCGATTATAAAATATTTGAACTTTAAAAAAGTGCAATTTTTGCATTTTGTGTTAATTCAACGAGAAAATTAAGTAATCTTTTTTAAAATCATACTAAATTTGCCATAGTTTGACGGTTGAATCAGAGAACGCGTTTGGCTGTTATAGAATTTAAAAAAAATATCATTGCACTAAATTTGCCACATTTTGATTTTATAATCAACGAAATCGAACAACGCGTTCGGCAAATGTGCAAATTCAAAAATCAAAATCGTGATTTTAAAATCTTGGGACTATTAAAAAATTCCAATTTTTACATTTTATGTTGTAATCTGTTTTCAAATTACCCTAAATTTTCCCTATTTAGATATTTGAATCATCAAAATCAGGGATCATGTTTGGCTGCAATTTAAAAAAACATCAGAACTTCGAAAACGTAAATTGAATTGATTTTACAAAAATATTTCTTAACCAACTCTTAAATTGCACCAAATTTTTCACATTTTGACGTTAGAATTATGAAAATCGGACAACGCGTTCGACAGTTATGCAATTACAAAAATTATAAGATATTCAAACTTTAAAAAGGTGCAATTTTTGCATTTTGTGTTATTTTACTAGCAAGTTTCATAATCCCTTTCAAAATTATACAAAACACGCCATATTTTGACGTTTGAATCATCAACATCAGACGTGTTTGGCTTCTCTGCCATTAAAAAAAACAATATCGCAATTTAAAATATTCGTACATTGAAAATGTTAAATTTTAACGTTTTGCATTAATTTTACAAAAATATTTCTTAACCAACTTTTAAATTGCACTAAATTTGGCACATTTTGACGTGAGACTCATCAAAATCGGACAACGCGTTCGGCAGTTATGCGATTACAAAAACCAAAATCACGATTCTAAGGTATTTAAACTTCAAAAAAAATGCAACGTTTGCATTTTGTGCTAATTTTGCGAGTAAGTTTCATAATCCCTTTTAAAATTACACAAAACACGCTATATTTTGACGTTTGAATCATCAACATCAGACGTGTTTAGCTTCTCTGCCATTAAAAAAAAATCAAAATCGCAATTTAAAATATTTATACTTTGAAAATGTAAAATTTTAAGGTTTTACATTAATTTTACAAAAATATTTCATAACCAACTTTTAAATTGCACTAAATTTGGCTCATTTTGACGCGAGACTCATCAAAATCGGATAACGCGTTCGGCAGTTATGCAATTACAAAAATCAAAATCGCGATTTTAAGGCATTCAATCTTGAAAAAGTGCAATTTTTGCATTTTGTGTTAATTTTGCGAGTAAGTTTCATGATCTGTTTTAAAATTATACAAAACACGCTATATTTTGACGTTTGAATGATCAACATCAGACGTGTTTTGCTTCTCTGCCATAAAAAAAAAAATCAAAATCGCAATTTAAAATATTCATACTTTGAAAATGGACAATTTTGACGTTTTGCATTAATTTTACAAAAATATTTCTTAACCAACTTTTAAATTGCACTAAATTTGGCACATTTTGACGTTAGAATTGTCAAAATCGGACAACGCGTTCGGCAGTTATGCAATTACAAAAATCAAAATCGCGATTTTAAAATATTCAAACATAAAAAAAGTGCAATTTTGCATTTTGTCTTTATTTTACGAGTAAGTTTCATAATTCCTTTTAAAATAACACTAAATTTTCCCTATTCGGACATTTGAATCTTCAAAATCGGAGATCACGCTTGACTGTTCTCCAATTTAAAAAAAATCGAAATTGCAATTTAAAATAAAACTTTGAAAATGTAAAATTTTGACATTTTGTACTAATTTTACAAAAAGATTTCTTAACTAACTTTTAAATTGCACTAAATTTGGCACATTTTGACGTTAGAATTATCAAAATCGGACAACGCGTTCGACAGTTATGCAATTAAAAAAATCAAAATTGCGATTTTAAGATATTCAAACTTTAAAAAAGTGCAATTTTTGCATTTTGTGTTATTTTACGAGCAAGTTTCATAATCCCTTTCAAAATTTCACAAAACACACCATATTTTGACGTTTGAATCATCAACACCAGATGTGTTTGGCAAAATCGCAATTTAAAATATTCATATTTCGAAAATGTAAAATTTTGACGTTTTGTATTAATTTAACAAAAACATTTCTTAACCAACTTTTAAATTGCACTAAATTTGGCAAATTTTGACGTGAGACTCATCAAAATCGGACAACGCGTTCGGCAGTTATGCAATTAAAAAAATCAAAATCGCGATTTTAAAATATTCAAACATAAAAAAGTGCAATTTTGCATTTTGTCTTTATTTTACGAGTAAGTTTCATAATTCTTTTTAAAATAACACTAAATTTTCCTTATTCGGACATTTGAATCTTCAAAATAGGAGATCACGCTTGGCTGTTGGGCAATTAAAAAAAATCGAAATCGCAATTTAAAATATTCGAACTTTGAAAATGTAAAATTTTGACATTTTCTACGAATTTTACAAAAATATTTCTTAACTAACTTTTAAATTGCACTAAATTTGGCACATTTTGACGTTAGAATGATCAAAATCGGACAAGGCGTTCAAGAGTTATGCAATTACAAAAATCAAAATCGCGATTTTAGGATATTCAAACTTTAAAAAAGTGCAATTTTTGCATATTGTGTTAATTTTCTGAATAAGTTTGATAACCTGCTTTAAAATTACACCAAACACGCCATATTTTGACGTTTGAATAATCAAAATCAGACGTTTGGGTGCTCTGTCATTACAACAAATCAAAATCACAATTTAAAATATTTGAACTTCAGAAAAAATTTTAAGGTTTTGAATTGATTTTACAAAAATATTTCTTAGACAACTTTTAAAATGTACTAAATTTGGCACATTTTAACGTTGAAGTTATCAAATTCGGACAACGCGATCGCAGTTATACAATTTCAAAAATCGAAATCGCAATTTAAAATATTCGAAATTTGAAAATGTAAAATTTTGACATTTTGTACTAATTTTACAAAAATATATCTTATCCAACTTTTAAATTGCACTAAATTTGGCACATTTTGAGGTTAGAATTATCAAAATCGGACAACGCGTTCGACAGTTATGCAATTACAAAAATCAAAATCGCGATTTAAGGTATTCAAACTTCAAAAAAAGTGGAATTTTTGCATTTTGTGGGAATTTTACGAACAAGTTTTACGATCCGTTTTGAAATTACAGTAAACACGCCATATTTACACGTTTGAATTATAAAAATCAGACACGTTTGGCTGTTCTGCAATTAAAAAAAAATCAAAATCGCAATTTAAAATCTGTGAATTTAGAAAACTTGAAATTGCGTCCCCTTTAGAAAAATATTTCCTAATCAACTTTTAAATTGCACTAAATTTGGCACATTTTGACTTTGGAGTCATCAAAATCGGACCATGCGTTCGGCAGTTTTGCAGTTTCAAAAATCAAGATCGCGATTTTAAGATTTTAAAATTTAAAAAAAGTGTCATTTTTGCATTTTGTGTCAATTTTACGAGTTTCATGATTCGTTTAATAAATAAAATAAATGGTGTCCTTCAACGTTGTGAAAGTGTCTTTCAGTATACCGGGTGTAACTCAAAACAGACCCCTACGTTTTTTTTTATTTGAGATATCAATTTGAAATTTGGTATGGTTATACATATTTGAATTTAGAGATCATTTCATTATTATAAAAAAATTAAAAAAAACAAAAAATAAACCATAAATAAGCTCCTAAATTATGATTTTAAATCTAAATCTAAATCTAAAAATTAATACTATCCTGCAGAAACCATCCAAAGTTTTCAATATTATATCATAACTTTGTTGTGTTTTATATTTTATGTTTAATTTACTCCTTTAACTGTTTTATATTGTATACAAATATACTTTGAGTCTACACTAATTTTTAACTATTAAATCTAACGCATTTTATTTTTTTTATACTTTGATCGCCATCCAATTTTATGTTTAATTTTTGCTTATTTTAGCATTTTATTTTATTTTCATATTTGAATGTACATGTATCGTCATTTTATTACTAGATAATATTATTGTCCCTATAAACATAATTTTATGTATACATTTTTTTTTATCCTTGTAGCTCTATTTTATTATAGAATAATAATTAATATAGATATTTATTTATTGCTTAATTACCAGCTTAGCAGTGCTACAAAATAAATTAATCCACACAATCCTAATTACTCTTCAACATCAAACTCGATTGTGTGCCTCCAAGGAAAGATTATTATTATTATTCCACATTATAATTGCGACATTTAGCCGATGATTTATGAAATAAACGAACGCTAATTGCTCTCTTTTCAAACAGGCCATGTCTCACGGGCACTTGATCCCATTATTAGCCAACATCTACAATTCCTAATACAGAGTCGCAATCACGGAACAAAATATTATTAATATCACACAAATAGTCTCCGCGAGATAAAATATATGGCGGAGAACAGGATGTTGTATTTTGATGTAATTAAGATTATCGTTATATGTACAGTAGTCATTTCATTTTTTTTATCGGCGTTAATTGGATTTAGATCTTGTGCAAGGTGTTATTGAAGATATGGAGTGGAGAAAATTAATGTGAAGAAATTTATTTGCGTCGTAAACAAGAAATTCGTGTTCGAGTTGAATAATGGAAATTCATTTAAATTTCAATGCGTTATCATGGTGTGAATATTCTGAATTAGAGAAATGTGCAAAAATGGATATTGAGGCTGAAAGACATCTGGTCAATTGTCTGTTGAGATTTGCAAAGCGGGCCGTAGGGATTTAAAATGTATTAATATTGGCTCCTCTAATTATTTGACAGTATCGATCTTCTTACATTATTTTTCAAGCTTTTTGCTGAATAATTTGGCACCTTACTCAATCGTTTCTGCAGAGTATTTATGGAAATATTTACAAAAAACTTTGAATTAAAAACAAAGGTTTGCCATGAAATCATAATGGCGGATATTTCATTTTGTTCTAAAAAGTGACGTTTGCTGTCAAATGATATCATGGAGTTTCAACAAGTAACTGCCCCATCGATCCAAACAATTTATTAATATAGTCATGACGACTATAAATAGTAAACTAATTCTTCTTGGAGTACTAATTTGCAGATGACAAACAGTAATTATTACAAAAACTATAAATAGTAAATTAATTATTCTTCGCCTGCTAATTTACAGTTACAATTTTTAAATGTAATTATGGTAATGATTCAACTACTATTATAAGTAATTACTTGAAAATACTCATTGATGGAATTAGAAAAAATATTAATTTGTTACTTATCATCAGAGTTAAAAGCGCCATCCCGACTTAACGGAGACAATGATATTTACATGAAACCGCAATTGGGACCAAAAGAGCTGATTCACGTTTGTTGTAATTAATGTACGCTCATTTTTCACATAAGCAAAGGTTTTCAATTATGAATGCAATTCGTAATAGAATGTGAATCACATGATTGCGCCTTTTATGGTAATTCAAGAGATTAATGGTATTGTTGTGTGTCACGTGTACGCGGGGGCGTATTTCTTTGAAAATTTAATCAATGCAAGCAAAGTGTTTATTTAAAAGGAAAACACTGTTTAGATTTTATTTAATAGTAATAATAATAACAATAATGTGATTTTTTTTCATTCATGCATGAGTCAAGGTTCAATCTAGCCTTTTTTGAATACTCAATAATTTTTGGAAATTGTTAATTGTTTTTAAGCTCCAAAAAATTATGCCATATGATTTCTTTTATTTTTTTTCTTACAATAGATGATGGTGCATGCATGCACTTGGTAAGAATGGAGGTGGGAGCAAGTGGAACAGGTATATATGAAATATCGCACGTTTCGGTCTCAACAACACACACACACAGACACACCACACAAGTGACAAAGATTGTTTTTTTTATTGTCTCCTTAGGTGGTTATCTATCAAAGTCCGCGAAGCACTTTACTCTCGAGACTTTGTAATTCGTTTTATTGTTCTTGTCGCGCTTAGAGGTGAAAATGTACGATTATAAGAGTTTGTGTGTACATATAAATTACCCGAGATTTATTATGAGTGTCAGGTGCGTTTGTAGTTATGAAACCCTGTTTGTCTTATGCCTCTTTTACAGAACTCACGTGTTTTATTAAAGATTCTCTTTATTAAAATTTTATCTGGGCAATGCATCTACATTTATATACCGCTTAGTATAAATAACGAGCGTTCCGTTAAAAAAATATTGAGTTATGTTTTAATACCTACTAGATTTTAATGCACGCACCTGTTGGAAAGGATACGTATGAAATAATTTATTTTAATAATTACAATTTATTATTCGTTCTTAACACGTTCACCGCTTTGTCAGTCACCGATGACTGACACTGAAGTATTCCAGTTGGGCCGCGTCAGTCACCGATGACTGACAGTGAGTACCTACTTTAAACTTACTTTTTTTTGGCACTCTGTTGTCCCACTGATTTTGCTTTAACTTGTATCGGGTTTTACATTTATGTATTGTATTTGCTCTTTGTAATGTTATTTTTACATATAGTATTCGTAGGTACTGTATATTTGCATTTGTAAATTGACCGAATGTCGTCAATCTTTTTGTGTAGCTTATTGTACAAATGGCGTTAGCCGTAAATAAATATTATTATTATTATTTTTTAATTTTTTATTTTTGTCAGTCACAAAAATGAATTATAGTAGCATATTCTTACTCATTTTATAAAATAAAACTTTAAAACAAAGAAAAGGTTTTTTGACATTTCACTAAAAAACTTGTTGGCAATCAATGTGTTAAAGTATATATTTTTACTAGCAAGATTTGGATCATTGCAAATAATATTCAAAATATGATTCAAATCTGACCTTGAAACGTACAATGTAGAACATACCGTGCGAGTCTGAGAAAACGGGTAAATTTTGTGCGAAATTTTAGGATCATTTTCGTAATTCTCGTAGAATAATGGCTGTAAAGAGTTTTACAAAAGTTGCGAAGTAAAAAAAAATGTATTTGAAAAAATTGTCCTTGACTTCATATCAATATTTTAGATCAAATGGTACGCATTTAAAAAAAAAATATATGTGATTGTAAAGAGAATTAAGAACTCTACAAAAATTGCCAAACAAACAAAAATTATATTGTTTTATGTAATTATATTAATTAAAAAAGCCTTGACTGAACGGCGAATGCCTAAGTCAAAAAAAAGAACATTTAAAAAAATGTCCGATCCGATGACGTCACAAGTCAAATACTAGTAACGTTACAATATTTTTGAGCACGCCAAAAAAATGCGAAATAATGAACAAAAAGCGACCTTTCCGAGAAATTTTTTTAAAAACATTTAACCTGTTAACCGAGGAATTTAATTTAAAAAAAACTCCTCACAGAGTGCGGAATTAAAATCAAGCAGTGACGAGGATACACGTCGAACTCATGGAAAATGGTCCTTTTTTGAAATTTTAAGAAAAACGTGAAACGATTTTATTTTTATTTGATAAAAAAATTAACATTTCATTTCTAAAAAGGTTATTGTTATACATAACTTAATCTGTTAGTTGTGTTTGACGAGTATACAGGTCGAACGCATTCAACTGGTTAATAGAGAAATTATGACTTTTATGCGAAATCACCACTCTGTATACAGGGTGTTACAAATTTGATGCATTCGCATTACTATCTCGGTAACTATAAGATACATAGAATTCGTGAAATTAAGGCGAAGATGCGTATTTTAATGCTGAATAATTTATTGAATATAAATTAAAAATATTCCGACTATTTCCAGAGATATTCGCAAAAAATAACGAAAAATTCAATTTTGGTTTTTATTATTTTTTTGACTTTATTACTGGTCATTTTGAAAAATCAAGAGCTCTTTCTTACGTCATTTTTATAAGCTCTTTCAGAAAATATTCAAATCAACTTATTTTTTTTTTTAATACGGACCTGGATTTTTTAATTCATTTTTGAGTAGCTTTTCACCCCCTGAAACTAATGATGTATCACACTTCTCACAAATTGCGATTTTGGCGATTTTTAATTTTTGTCGAAAACGTGAAATTTGAACTTTTGCTCAATAATTGGCTTTGAAATGATTTCCTGAAGAAACCACTGGTTCAATTCGCGGTTTCTATGCATCACCGGAAAGACCCCCTCAAGACGCTTTAGATAAAGTACTATCGCAAGAACAATTGTTAATTTAAAGCTCGTGACGCGTCAGCAAATAAAACACGAAAAAGGAAAAAATCGAAAAAATCAACTCTTTTAATAATCATCGTAGACCTTTATGTAATACCTTTTTCTTCATCAGAAGAGCGAGCTGAATCGACAGGCGTCAAAAAATTTCACCTAGGAAAAAATGCAAAAAAATTGGCAAGTCACTATGAATGTTTTATAAAAATTCGATTTTTTTCAGACTTTAAACGGCCGTAGCGGCTAAACGAAGAATCCAAATCGAACGCGGATTTTAAATCTGTGCTTCTGGGGTGCAAGTTAGTCGGATCCAATTAAAATTGGCGATTTTTAATTTTTGTCGAAAACGTGGAATTCGATAGGAGGGTCCCCCCTTCTTACTTTTCCTCAAAAATTGGCTTTGTAATAATTTCCTGAAGAAACCACTGGTTCGATTCGGGGTTTCTATACATTACTGGAAAGATCTTTTCAAGACGCTCCAGAAAATGTACTTTCGCAAGAATAAAGGTCAATTTGAAGCCCGTGACGCGTCAGCAAAGAAAACTCGAAAATAGAAAAAATCGAAAAAATCAACTCTTTCAATAATCATCGTAGACCCTTATGTAATAACTTTTTTTTCATCACAAGAACGACCAAAATTGATTGGCGTCAAAAAATTTCATCTAGGAAAAAATGCAAAAAAATTGGCCAGTCACCATGAATGTTTTAAAAAAATCGATTTTTTGCAGATTTTGAACGGCCGTAGCGGCTAAACGAAGAATCCAAATCGAACGCGGATTTCAAATATGTGCTTCTTGGGTGCAAGTTAGTTGGATTCGATTAAAATTGGCGATTTTTAATTTTTGTCGAAAACGTGGAATTTGATAGAAGGGTCCCCCCTTCTTACTTTTGCTCAAAAATTGGCTTTGAATTGTTTTCCTGAAGAAACCACTGGTTCTATTCGGGGTTTCTATACATTACTGGAAAGATCCCTTCAAGACGCCGCGGAAAATGTACTTTCGCAAGAACAAATGTCAATTTGCAGCTAGGGACGCGTCAGCAAAGAAAATTCGAAAATGGAAAAAATCGAAAAAATCAACTCTTTTATTAATCGTAGTAGACCCTTATGTAATACCTTTTTCTTCATCAGAAAAACGAGGTAAATGGCCTGGCGTCAAAAAATTTCATCTAGAAAAAAATTCAAAAAAATTGGCAAGTCACCATGAATGTTTTTCAGACTTTAAACAGCCGTAGCGGCTAAACGAAGAATCCAAATCGAACGCGGATTTTAAATTTGTGCTTCTCGGGTGCAAGTTAGTCGGATTGGTGTACGAGCACTTATAAGAAGTCTTGTGTTGAGTTATTTCCGACTGACAAAACACCAGTGTACGACCGGCCTAATACAATTGCAAGGAAAATTTCAATTTTTCCCATTCGATAGTTTAACATGGAAGCGACGATTTATTTCAATTGAACATACACAAGAATTCCAATTAAGATACATTTATAAATTACCCCCACAATATCGCATGCTTTAATTCTTTAATTCTCGAGCACAATACCGACACGATGATGCGATTTAAATAGATACAAATCACCTACGAAATGAACAACATCAAGCGCATGCCCTCCGGTAAGTGTATCATCTTCACACAAACACAGTTAATAATACAGTTAAATTTTTATCGAATTACAGAATCTTATCGAATGGAAAAATAACTGGCGCGGTCCGATCGAAATCCATTACGTTAAGCATTCATAAATTGACAGCCCGTGGAATTTGATTTAGTGTACATTTTAATTATGGAGCCAACGTTTCGGAATTTCGGCTTTATCTACGGGAATTTTGTAAACTCGGCGACTTCGAGTGGAGAAATCGTTTCGAATATTTTCGGTTGAATTGTGAAATTGTTTGGTCGAACAAATTGCGATCATTTGCATACGTTAATTTACACGACGTTGATGTGGGTTTAATTGAAAATTCATTAAAATGGTTTGATAAAAGGGAATTTTTAAGATTTTGACGTTTCGGGTGTGGAAATGGTGCTAAGAATTTTCTTTTGCAAGACTGATGTCTATTCATTCTACAGATGGAGTTATAGAAACGCCCACAATCGCCAATGCGTCATTCTTACTGGCCGATTCGAAAAATTGCGGGAAATTCGGACGTCCAAATCACGCAGTACAAATGCAAATGTTGACGCGATGGTCAGCTGTTCGCGATGTTCCTCGCTTCACAAGACGTTGATCTTTCAAAATAATTTTGGTTTTTGAATGTGCAGCGTGTAGCAATTTTCAATCGAGTTATGAATTTTTGAAAATGTATTTTTTTCAACGACGCACACTCGAGTGCAAAAACTTAAAAATTAATTTCAAACGCAGGAATAAAATCTTACAAAAATTCAGTTCAGTTCACAAAACGTCTAGCTTTCAAAATAATTTTGGTTTTTGAACGTGCAGCAATTTTCAATCAAGTTACGAATTTCTGAAAATGTATTTTTTTTAATGACGCACACTCGAGTGCAAAAAATTAAAAATAATTTCAAACGCATGACTAAAATCCTACAAAAATTCAGTTTACTTCACAAGACGTCGATCTTCCAAAATAATTTTGGTTTGTGAATGTGCAGCAATTTTCAGTCGAGTTATGAATGTTTGAAAAGATTTTTTTTCAATGACGCACACTCGAGTGCAAAAAATTAAAAATTAATTTCAAACGCAGGAATGAAATCTTATAAAAATTCAATTCACTTCACAAGACGTCGATATTTCAAAATAATTTTGGTTTTTGAATGTGCAGCAATTTTCAGTCAAGTTATGAATTTTTGAAAATGAATTTTTTTCCATGACGAACACTCGAGTGCAAAAAATTAAAAATTAATATGAAACGCAGGAGTAAAATCCTACAAAAATTCAGATCACTCCACAAGACGTCGATCTTTCAAAATAATTTTGGTTTTTGAATGTGCAGCAATTTTCAGTCGAGTTATGAATTTTTAAAAATGTATTTTTTTTTCAATGACGAACACTCGAGTGCAAAAAAATAAAAATTAATTTCAAACGCAGGAATAAAATCCTACAAAAATTAAGTTCACTTCACAAGACGCCGATCTTTTAAAATAATTTTGGTTTTTGAATGTGCAGCAATTTTCAGTCGAGTTATGAATTTTTGAAAATGTATTTTTTTTTCAATGACGAACACTCGAGTGCAAAAAAATAAAAATTAATTTAAAACGCAGGAATAAAATCATACAAAAATTAAGTTCAGTTCACAAGACGTCGAGCTTTCAAAATAATTTTGGTTTTTGAATGTGCAGCAATTTTCAGTCGAGTTATGAATTTTTAAAAATGTATTTTTTTTCAATGACGAAGACTCGAGTGCAAAAAAATAAAAATCAAGTTCAAACGCAGGAATAAAATCCTACACAAATTAAGTTCAGTTCACAAGACGTCGAGCTTTCAAAATAATTTTGGTTTTTGAATGTGCAGCAATTTTCAGTCGAGTTATGAATTTTTAAAAATGTATTTTTTTCAATGACGAACACTCGAGTGCAAAAAAATAAAAATTAATTTCAAACGCAGGAATAAAATCCTACAAAAATTAAGTTCAGTTCACAAGACGTCGAGCTTTCAAAATAATTTTGGTTTCTGAATGTGCAGCAATTTTCAGTCGAGTTATGAATTTTTAAAAATGTATTTTTTTCAATGACGAAGACTCGAGTGCAAAAAAATAAAAATTAATTTCAAACGCAGGAATAAAATCCTACAAAAATTAAGTTCAGTTCACAAGACGTCGAGCTTTCAAAATAATTTTGGTTTTTGAATGTGCAGCAATTTTCAGTCGAGTTATGAATTTTTAAAAATGTATTTTTTTCAATGACGAAGACTCGAGTGCAAAAAATTAAAAATTAATTTCAAACGCATGACTAAAATCCTACAAAAATTCAGTTCACTTCACAAGACGTCGATCTTTCAAAATAATTTTGGTTTTTGGATGTGCAGCACTTTTCAGTCGAGTTATGAATTTTTTTAAATGTACATTGCAAAAAAATGCATTTTAAAACGATTTTCAATTCAAACCAATTCTTGCAGTTATCGAGTACGAAACCAACTTAAGATTGATGAATTGCAATTATTACAGCCGTGCCCGATAAATTAGAGAAAGTACACACAGTGTGGATAACCACTCTCATCTATTATTTTCGCGAATAATTGTACGGTCTTAATTGGTGCACGGTGAATTTTTATACCGACCCGAACAATTATTTAGTGATTTGGGTCAAACGGAGAGCAGAAAAATCGGCGAACATAAATCATCGAACGCCGCTGTATATCCGTCCATGTACGATGATAATTATTGACCTCAAACGCTCTGCTCGCCGAAACCGAAATTACGTTTGAAACATTAAATTGTTTCAAAATTATGATTTATTTATGTTTTATTCATGTGCGCGCGAGGCGATTTGCATTCGTGGCTGCTTTTTCTTCGGCGTCCACGAGAGAAATTATACTTGTAAATTTTGGATTTTTTTTTCTTCCACAATAGGCCGCATTAGTGGTATGTTATAGGCTGGTGGCCGTTTATTAAATTGATTTATTTTTTCGCCGGGCGTGGCAGGTGTTTCTCGGTACTAATCGTGTCTAATTGGTTGGATTAAGTAAGACAATGGCTGCTGGCGCATGCACGACTTTAATATAAAAATACGCCGCTTAGATATTTTTGTAATGGTACACGAATTCAGAGTTATGATTGATACAATTATAAAGGCGAAAATGTGGTCCGTGGATGTTTAGTGGTTGTCCCATTTTCCATTATACAATCAAGTAACCGTTTGGATAGAAAAACAATTGGGGCGACATCTATCGTCGGTAATTCAACTCATGTATAAGAAGGTGTATTTAAAACAGCGGACAAACAAACTTTGCAAATGGTTAAAAATTTATTTACCTTCACCATGATGACGATCTTTATATTAACATTTTTAACAGCTAACTTCAGTTGAACAGTGGCCGTTCGTGTCTGTTCTAAATACCTCTGCGGTGAAATATAATTAAAATCCGTTTCGGACACGCTTCTGCGTGAAAAATTGTTCACAATTGTCATTCCGACCCATGTGCCAGGGAGGTAAATATTGTCTTTTCACTAATTATAGATTTAGTTTCGTACATTCGATATTAAAGCCGGTGACACTGACAGTACTGCATTTCATACTTCGGCCGCGAGATATATTAAGTAATAATATATATTTAAGCACTCGTCATTTCATCGCAAATTTCTTGAATGAATTGAGATTAGGCAAAAATTTTCCATCTCAATTCATTCTCGAAATTTTTGTCGATTCAATAGCTCTTGCAAACAAATAAAATTTATCCGGCCAAATTAAAGTTCTTGTGGTATTACCCCCGATAATAATTTCAGGACGTTTAGACGATAGATGTCGCCCCAATTATGTTTCTATCCTAACGGTTACTTGATTGGTTTATAAAGGCAATCAGAACTCGTTATTTGATATTGATGATTTGAATGCCAAAATTCAGAGAATTTGGTGTGCTTTAAATTGATTAATGATGTGTTTAAAAAAATATTATTATGTCAAATCGATAAGAATTTATAAAATCCAAAATTTTCCAAGTTCATAGCAAAAAAAATCGCGGTTTTGATTTCAAAAAATAAATGCTGAGGTATTAAACGTGTTTTTGATTATGATGATATATTTGTTAAAATGTAAATAATTTATTTTATTTTAAAAGGTATTAAGAAATATTCATAATGAGTTAACGAAAACTGCCAAAATCCTTTAAATTCAAAGGCAACAAATTTGCGTAAATGTGTAAAATTTAGTGCGTTTTAAGAAAGCATAAAAAAATATTTATGCAAAAGTACGTAAATTGACAAAATCTGAAATTTTTAAAAACCAGCAAAAACGCGTTTTCGAGTTTGAAAAACTTACTTCCGAACGCGTTATTTGATTTTGAAAATTTAAACGCCAAAATATAACGAATTTAGTATGAGGAAATATTCATGTCCAAAATTCGGTTTTTCAAAGTTGAAAGAAAAAAAATTGCGTTTTGTATTTTTTTTAAATTGCCACATGTTTTGATTATTGTATTTTGTATGTTAAAAAGTATAGAATTTTAGAGTATCGTTAAAAACATTTCTTGATTAATATACGTGCGAAAATGTGTAAAATTTAGTGCGTTTTAAGAAAGCATAAAAAAATATTTATGCAAAAGTACGTAAATTGACAAAATCTGAAATTTTTAAAGACCAGCAAAAACGCGTTTTCGAGTTTGAAAAACTTAACTTCCGAACGCGTTATTTGATTTTGAAAATTTAAACGCCAAAATATAGCGAATTTAGTATGAGGAAATATTCATGTCCAAAATTCGGTTTTTCAAAGTTGAAACAAAAAAAAATGCGTTTTGGATTTTTTTTTAAATTGCCACATGTTTTGACTATCGTATTTTGTATGTTAAAAAGTATAAAATTTTAGAGTATTTTCAGTGGTATTAAATATATTCATGTAAAGACAATGAAAATTGCGAAAATTCAAAATTTTACATTCAACAAAATCAAGTTTTTAATTTGTAAACGCGGTATTTAATTTTGTTGATTTAAATACCAAAATGTAGTGAATTTGGTGTGTTTAAAAAAATATTATGAGATTATCATGTCGAGACAATGATTTCCAAGTTATGGTATTAAATATATTCATGCAAAGACAATGAAAATTGCTAAAATTAAAAATTTCACATTCAACAAAATCAAGTTTTTAATTTAGAAAAATTGTTTAATTTGCAAACGCGGTATTTAATTTTGTTGATTTAAATACGAAAATGTTGTGAATTTAGTGTGTTTAAAAAAATATTAAGAAATTATCATGTCGAGTCAATGATTTTCAAGTTCAACGTCAACAAACACTCGTTTATAATTTTTAAAAGTTGCACATTTTTTGATTATATTTTATATGTTAAAAGGTAGAGCATTCAGTGTGTTTTAAATGGTACTAAAGGCATTCATGTCAAGACTATGGAAATTGTCAAAATCCGAAATTTTTCAAGTTTTTGAACTTGAAAAATTTCGGATCAAAAACTTGATCTTGATCTTTCGGATCAAAATCAACAAAATTAAGTTTTTGATTTTTTGATTAATTATTTAATTTTGCTGGTTTAATTTTCAAAATGTAGCGAATTTTGTGTGTTTTTTTGATTTATATTAACGAGAATTTTCGTTTTTTTCGCTTCTTCGGAAATATTTTATTTACTCTTCACTGATTTTGTCATGAGAATTCTTGTTTCCAGCGGACAGATCATATTTTATATAAACGAGAATTTATTAATTATAAAAAGAAAATGGGAATGTTCCATCATCTAACTTTTATCTTTTGATTAAAAACATATTTTCATAGGTGTATTTTTAAAAACTTTGTAGTGATTTTGAAGATAGAACGTATTGTGCAGTTAATGCGCATTTTTGTAGAAATTTATATCTGCGTTTTTACTTTCTCCGTCACGTGATTTTTTTCAGAATGTTTTTATACGGAAATATCCGTTTTGGGGTCCCTAGATGCCATTTCAACAATTTCCGAAAAAAAAATTGTGTCTGTGTGTGTGCGAGCGCGCTATATCTCAAAAACGAATTGAGCAATTTATACGAAACTTTGAACATCCGTCTTATTTGCTAATCCAAAGAACTGAAAAGCTTTTGGTGAAATTTCGTACACCGGAAGTGGGTGTTTACCTGAACTGTTTTTTGTTTTTTGCCAATATTTGTTTAAATATGCAAAATATCACAAAAACATTTAAACAAATATTGAAGACAACAAATAAATGAGCTTATTTTGTTTGAAAACATTTTTCATAAAATCATTGTTATTTGAGAATTTTTTTTTTTCATTTTTGGTTTATAGTTATGAAACGATAATAGTTACAGCAAATTTATGTTAATAATAATTGTAGAAAATGCTAAAATGAACAACTTATAAAGAATAAGTTTTTTTCTAAATCCCTTTAGTTTTTGAGTAAACCGAGTTTTTGTATTTGAAGTATAATTTTTCCATCTTTCATAGTTTTGACGTTTTAAACGTCACTTTCATCCGAATTTACACAACGCTACATTTGAAATATGATTTCAATTGAAAATAAACCTTGAAAACGTAAATATAAATGGCTATGATACCATCAAGTCGGAGAAAGTAACATGATGGCCACATCACCATTTTTTAATATTTTGACAATTTCGAACATAAGCAATTATGAATTGAAAACGCAGCGAATGTGAGCGTATTTTTTGGAAATCTGGGTAGGGGATGTGCTTGTATTATGTAGAATCCTAAATCAGAATCGATTCTGAGTAAATTTGCAACGTTTACAGTTTGTGGTAATTTATTTTTATATTTTTTAAAGTAATTTTGAAAGTGTGCAATTTTTAAATGGAAACGCAGCGAGTTTGGGCGTAATTTTTTGGAAATCTGGGGAGGGGATGTTTCCGGGATTTTGTAGAATGTAGAAAATTTGCAGTCTGTAGCAACTGTTATTATATTTATTTAGAGCAACTTTGAAGACGTCAATTTCCAAATTCAAACGTGGCGAGTTTAAGTGTATTATTATTCACATAAATTTGCTGTAACTATTATCGTTTTATAATTATGAACCAAAAATTACAAAAAAAAAAAATTCTCGTTTAAAAATGATTTTATGAAAAATGTTTTCAAGCAAAAGATGTTTATTTCTTTGTTGCCTTCAATGTTTGTTTCAATGTTTTTGTGATATTTTTCATATTTAAGAAAATATTGGCAAAAAACAAAAAATAGTTAAGGTAAACACCCACTTCCGGTGTACGAAATTTTACCAAAAGCTTTTCAGTTCTTCAGATTATCAAATAAGACGTATGTTCAAAGTTTCATATCAATTGCTCTATTAGTTTTTGAGATACAGCGCGCACAGACAGACAGACACACACACACACACACACACACACAGAGACACACACACAATTTTTTTTTTCCAGAAATTGTTGAAATTGCATATAGGGACCCCAAAACGGATATTTCCGTAAAACAAATTTGAAAAGAAAATCACGATCACAATACTTTCAAATACTTCGTAACGGAGAAAGTAAAAACGTTAATATCTCAAAAAATGTGGGACAAATAAAAACCTGTTTAGATGACAGTTATTTAAATTAATTAGCACTAGAAGATAGTTCAATAAAAAATTGCAGTTTCGTAAAAAAAAATAGTTGACCTTGGCCTGACCTTGATAAACCTTTCCACTATGACCCAAATGCCGCCACTGAATGCAACTTGTCAAACCCTAAAACTTTTGTCTGAAACATTTTTTTTCTAAAATGCATTGTTCATGAAATATTCGACGGGTTAGGACATCCAAAGTCGTGCGGTTATTATTTAACGCAAAGGTAGGGGCTATAACTTTCAGAATGTCTTATTGGCATCACCTATAACATTTCTGCGCAGAGCTTGAATCGGAAATGGTGAATCACCTGGGGACCTTCCCTTGTAAGACTATAAATAAAGAACTTATTGAAACAACTACTTATCCGGATAATGCCACGCCGGTGTGGTTACAATGTATTAAAACGTAAATTTTTAAGTGTCTCTTACATCTCAACGTAATAACTTATAGAAACTGTGACATTGCAAGAAGACGACTAGGAAACAGTACTATATGATTATGGCGTCGAACACTAAAGACAACAATGGACGACGGGAACGGTGCTCAGATTTACAATCGTGCATTGCAAATAATAAGTAAGTTATATTCAATCCGACTCTGCCCATTTCAGTAAACAATAAAATAGTGGAAGATTGTATCGTAAAATCTAAACGTTTTGTACACACACACCTTTTCCATTATCTTCAACATTCCCGCTTCGCGGGGAACAGCGAAAAAAGCAGAAAAAGGAGAGAGGAGCTCACGGAAAGACAAATATCTAACAAGATGCAAGGAGAAGGTATGTTGTCGCGGGTAAGTAACGCATAGCTCTCAGCAGGATCGCGCGGACAAGCAGGACTACGAGCGCAGGTTTGTCAATTGTCACCTAGGACCTTGTTTTCCTGCGAGCGCCTGTCTTTGACCAGAGTCACATATCACCGAGGTGGCCTCCACCGCTAACCAAACATATGTGTGCGCGCAACTTCTATCTCCTGCGACTGCAGAGAGTTATGGGCCAGTTAGGCTACAATTAGAGACGAGATCTTTAAAATACAAGACGGTGGAAATATGTGTCATGGGAATCTTTAATAAATACAATATGCAAATATGTATGTTTATAATCAATTTCATCGGATATAATAAATCATTTGAATTTATAAATTTAAACTAATTTTTTTGTCCAGAATAAACATGTTGAATCCTAGAATAGGTTAGGTAATACATTTTGTATACAATTTTTTCTTTAATAAAAGTTACCTTTGCTACGGGTTTTATTTTTTATAAACAATGAAACACACTATATTTTAAAACCACAATTATTCATTGTAAAAGATATACATTGGTATAAATACAATGACACAACTTAAATTTCGACGTTTGCGGGTCATTTTCAAGTAAGTGTTATTATGGCGACTACCCCGTGGTAACGGTCGCTAGGCTGAAAGACCTTTGATCAATTGCCTGTTGAGGTCATTTGTAAAAGTGTCTCCCTTTAATGGTCGCAACCATCATCATGATTTTTAATAAAATTATTTGCTGGCAATTATATAAATTAAACCGTGTATCTAACAATATCCATAGTGGAGATTACAATTTATTCAAATCGGCATTGTTCGCTGAAGACGCAGATCAGTCTCATCCTTTGAAAAGAAGACCGAAAAAAAAATCGCATTCGCAAATCACATTATAAGAATTAATTACCATAATCCCGATTCGATTCAGGGCCCACTTCGGCGTGTCCGACGTGATAACACAGACATCCGAAACGGCGAACAATTGAGAAAGGGGGGGTCAACCGAGAGGTCGACACATATCCCTTGGGGCACACCTGTGCCGAACTCTTTCAGTGACAAAAGGGCGAAGACCCTGTACACACACACGCAGATGGGTATACAATGGGCAGGACAATTGTTGATGGAATAATAGAGCAGTCTGTATAAATACGCTTAGAGGGGACGGTCGAACAAAAATTGCGTCGATCTCGGTGAACTTTATTGTTCGCCTTCGTCCTCTGTGTTAATGTGCATTCCTCCGCAAGTGTAGTTTCTTTTATCCGCATAAATGCGAGATGATGGGATTTTAACTGCTGCGCTAGGAATATTATGCGCAATTAAAACAATGCGCTTCGGTTTTTAGTGGATGATTATATCTAGAGCTGTAATAATCTATTATACATACATACATACAGATATGCAGGGCTTTTATTTTATCACTGAATATACTATAATTAACGTCTATGTTCAATCGTAAAATAATCACATCAACGCATGGCATTTAATTGAAATTGTATGCAAGCAAGTACACAAAGGTGGCAATGATACAGCTTAAATACGATTTCACAGTAGAAAAATGGTGATGTGGACATCATGTTACTTTCTCCGACTTGATGGTATCATTTATATTTACGCTTTCATGGTTTATTTTCAATTTAAATTATGTTTTCAATGTACATACAGCGTTTTGTAGAATCGGATGAAACTGACGTTTAAAACGTCAAAATTATGAAAGATTTACTCGGTTTACTCAAAAACTAAAGGATTAAAAAAAAAACTTATTCGTTATAAGTTGTTCATTTTGGCATTCTCTACAATTATTATTAACATGAATTTGCTCCAACTATTATCGTTTCATAATTATAAACTAAAAATAAAAAAAACAAAAATATTTTTTTTCTCGATTAAAAATGATAAAAATATTTTCAAGCAAAAGATGTTCATTTCTTTGATGTTTTCTATACTTGTTTAAATGTTTTTGTGTTATTTTTCATATTTAAAAAAATATTGGAGAAAAACAAAAAACGGTTAAGGTAAACACCCACTTCCGGTGTACGAAATTTTACCAAAAGCTTTTCAGTTCTTCGGATTATCAAATAAGACTTATGTTCAAAGTTTCATATTAATTGCTCTATTAGTTTTTGAGATACAGCGGGCACAGACAGACACACATACACAGACACACACACAGACACATTTTTTTTTCCAGAAATTGTTGAAATGGCATTTAGGGACCCCAAAACGGATATTTACATAAAATTTTTTTTTTTTAAATCACGATCACAATACTTTCTCGTACTTCGTAACGGAGAAAGTAAAAAACGTTATTTTGAGATTTAAAAAAAAGTGAGAGCTGTCAAAACTGCATTATTTGACATGTAATTTTATACCTCATTTTTCCTTTACGACATTTTCAACGTGCGAAGCTAGGATTCGCCTTGAAATTGCGAAGAATGTGAAATATTAGAAGCCAATTGTACTTTTATGTGAAAAAAAAACGTTATTTCAATGTTGGATAGAAAGTGTCAGCTGTCAAAACTGCATTATTTGGCACGTAATTTTATTCCGCATCTTTTCCTTTCAACATCTTCAACGTGAGAAGCTAAGATTCGCCTTGAAATTGCGGAGAATGTGGAAAATCAGAAGCCAATTGTATTTTTATGTGAAAAAAAAGTTATTTCAAGGTTGGATAGAAAGTGTCAGCTGTCAAAACTGAATTATTTGACACGTAATTTTATTCCGCATCTTTTCCTTTCAACATCTTCAACGTGAGAAGCTAAGATTCGCCTTGAAATTGCGAAGAATGTGGAAAATTAGAAGCCAATTGTATTTTTATGTAGAAAAAAACGTTATTTCAAGGTTGGATAGAAAGTGTCAGCTGTCAAAACTGCATTATTTGTCTCGTAATTTTGTTTCCTTTCAATATTTTCAACGTGAGAACCTAAGATTCGCCTTGAAATTGCGAAGAATGTGGAAAATTAGAAGCCAATTGTATTTTTATGTGAAAAAAAAACGTTATTTCAAGGTTGGATAGAAAGTGTCAGCTGTCAAAACTGTATTATTTGACACGTAATTTTATACCGCATTTTTTCCTCTCAACATTTTCAACGTGAGAAGCTAAGATTCGCCTTGAAATTGCGAAGAATGTGGAAAATTAGAAGCCAGTTGTATTTTTATGTGAAAAAAAACGTTATTTCAAGGTTGGATAGAAAGTGACAGCTGTCAAAACTGCATTATTTGACACGAAATTTTATCCCGCATCTTTTCCTCTCAACATTTTCAACGTGAGAAGCTAAGATTCGCCTTGAAATTGCGAAGAATGTGGAAAATTAGAAGCCAATTGTATTTTTATGTGGAAAAAAAAACGTTATTTCAAGGTTGGATAGAAAGTGTCAGCTGTCAAAACGGCATTATTTAACACGTAATTCCATTCCGCATCTTTTCCTTTCAACATTTTCAACGTGAGAAGCTAAGATTCGCCTTGAAATTGCGAAGCAATGTGGAAAATTAGAAGCCAATTGTATTTTTATGTGGAAAAAAAAAAGTTATTTCAAGATTGGATAGAAAGTGTCAGCTGTTAAAACTGCATTATTTGACACGTAATTTTATTCCGCATCTTTTCCTTTCAACATTTTCAACGAGAGAAGCTAAGATTTGCCTTGAAATTGCGAAGAATGTGGGAAATTAGAAGCCAATTGTATTTTTATGTGAAAAAAAAAATTATTTCAAGGTTGGATAGAAAGTGATAGGTGTCAAAACGCCATTATTTGATACGTAACTTTATACCTCATCTTTTTTTCAAACATTTTTTTCAACGTGAGAAGCGCGGATTCGTCTTAAAATTACAAAGTATGTGGAAAATTAGAAGCTATTTGTGTTTTTTTTTTATTTATAAAAAAAAAACGTGATTTCAAGGTTAGATGATACTCAAAACTGCATTATTTGACATGTAATTTTATTCTGCATCTTTTCTTTTCAATATTTTCAACGTGAGCTCTAATTTGCCTTGACATTGCGAAGAATGTAGAAAATGAGGAGCTGATTGTGTTTGTTACGTTATTTCAATGATAGCTGTCAAAGCTGCGTTATTTGTTTATTCTCTGGATTCAAACATCAGATAAACATCTAGAATATATTATTAAAAGCATTATTACGTTCTAGAAATACATATGTATTTGGCAATTGTTTCCACATAAGGTATCACGATAATAAGATAGGCATTACCATATATCAACTCGGAGAAGAAAAAAACGTCCGATATTATTAGTTTACATTATATTTGGCGCCGAAAAGGGAACTCAATACCAAACAAATCCCGCAAGATCATTATCCTCCGAACCATTGGAAGGATTTCGCATTCACAATTAACCGGAAACTGGTTTTGTTTACATATGCTCTCTCTCACGGTGGTCTAATCCTTCGATGATTAATAGTTTCCGATCGGCGTTACCTGCAAAGTGATGAATGATGCCACGAGATACTTTCAGAAACTTTTAACTGTATATTTACAAACTATTTAATAATAACAGTGAAAACGCGCCGGGGAAATTTCCCTTGTTCGTCGCGCAAGTAATTTGACTGCGAGGTGATTGATGGGTTTTTCTCGGGTGGATTTGCCGGCTACCGATTTCCAGTACATACATCGTAAAAATAATCCGCTGCTTTAACGAGATGATGTTATTTAAAGGTCGGCATTATTGATTCCACGTGTAATATTGGAGATTGCAGCAGGGGCTTAATTACTTAAGGAACATAAAGATCCTTTATCGAGGAATACAAAATCCTCATCAGGAGGCCTTTGAAAGAAATCTATTGATGTCTGGCTAATTCTCATAAGGGCCCTGATTAGTAAATGAGATGGCGTATCGATCCTTCGAGGCTGGTAGCGCAGGCCGAATAATAATTAAAAAGTATCTACACAACTATGATATTATTTAAACTGCAGTCTGCAGGCAGAAAGACCTCTGGTCATCATTTTATCATATGCCTGTTAAATAATTTAACGCAACAAAGAATAATATAATCTATTGTTGTGCAAATTGGCCATCTCCGAATAATTCTCGTATAAAAATATTACTTCCTTATGGATATTAAATGGGAGAAAATAAGTATTTTTCGGGGCCGTCTAGGATCGTCCATCGACGTGGAAATAAAACGCATTTAGCGACCCATCCTGAGAAGGATACGGAGCGTATTTTCGTGATTAACGATTGAATGCACTCCGGCAAAGAGGCAGGCGAGAACACGGAAATTCTTTCTCTGTTTGGAATCGTAAAAAAGCATCGTCTGAGCTTTGTGTGTCGCGGGCGTTGGGGCATTTGTCAACAGCCAGTCAATATATCCGACAACTTCTGGGGGTAATGTATTGTGATTCCCATTAGGGGCGAACCAAAGAGGACTGCAAATATTTGTGGTCCATTGCTTCGGGGAAAATTGATTGTTGGTGGAAAAAGGGAGAGGATCGTTTTAAAGTCATTATCGGACCCATTTCGGTAGGATCGGCTGATTGTTAATCCTCTGCGGAGTGCAACAATTAGAGGTATTGTTTCTGTCGCGGCGGTGACATCGAACAATGTCGAACAAAACGAATCGTGGGCCGAGACACGGGGATTTTGCCGCAGCACCTTTGTGCGTCTCCGATTCGCTGACAATGCCACACACAATAGTCTCGTACTTGTTTCACATCGCCATTTCAATGGGGATTTATATATTTTGATTTTATCGGGTTCGTCGTGTGTTCCGTTGAAAAATTTGTGCGTTTCGGATTTTTGTCTTTAATTAATTCCCACAATTTCATGTTGGCACGTACGGAAAACCGGCGACGCAAAGTGGCCATCACGAACATCTGATAAGAACTCGTTCTGGGATGCGTTAAATTTTACTCAACTAATTTTATTGCGTGTTAAATCATCGTTTTGATTTATTCCGCGCACCATAAACAAACAAAAAATCTAACGCGATTAAAATTAATGAATATTACCAAACGCGCATGCCGACAGCTATGTTCTTATCTGCATAAACATTGGAAGACTTTTTAAATAAGAAAAGTCGTTTTTACGATTCCCCCATGGTTTTCGCTGCCGAAATCGATTTTTTTTTTTGATATTATAGCGTCTTGGGCTATGAAGTAATATCTTTCTTAAAATGGACATTAGAAAAATGATTATTTAGCAAATGCTACAGGTAATATTTTAAAAACATTTTGAATTTCAAAAATAAAGATCGGTTAACATTTACAGAACAAGCACCAAAATTCATTCATTCTCAAACATGTCCAAATTAATATCCAAAATTCGCGGAGGTCGAATACATGCGACACAGCGGCGGCTCGTGGATGTTCGGCGGTGAGGCAGCGGAAGAAAATTTGACCGAAAAATCAACGGAATATTTGCTTCCTCTATTAGAGTGCAGCACGAGCGGCATCTTTGTCTTGAAATCCACAAGCCGCTGCTGATGCGACGATAATTAAAAATCGAACGAAAAGAGTTCGATGAGTAGAGTAAGATGGTGGACTAATTTTTGAATTTTCTTCAATTATTCGATAACTGGTAGCTGAAAAACTGAAAGCAATTGCGACTCGAATTCCTTTTTTCGCTGTAATTGCGAAAGTTCGAAGAGTAAAGTAAATTAGTGAAAAAATATTCGATATTTCAACTGTTCGAAACTTACAGCTCAAAAACTAAAAAAAAAAATGTGGCCATCATGTTACTTTCTCCGACTTTATATTTACGTTTTCATGGGTTTATTTTCAATTGAAATCATATTTTAAATGTACATCGAGCGTTGCGTAAACTCGAATGAAACTGACGTTTAAAACGTCAAAATCATGAAAGATGGAAAAAATATACATCAAATTCAAAAACTCGGTTTATTCAAAAACTAACGAGATTTAAAAAAAAAACTTATTCTTTAGAAGTTGTTCATTTTGGCTTTCTCTACAATTATTATTCACATAAATTTGCTGTAACTATTATCGTTTCATAATTATAAACAAAAAATTTAATTTTTTTCTCGAATAGCAATGATTTTATGAAAAATATTTTCAAGCAAAAGATGTTCATTTCTTTGTTGTCTTCGTTGTTTGTTTAAATGTTTTTGTGATATTTTTTATATTTAAGAAAATATTGGCAAAAAACAAAAAACAGTTAAGGTAAACACCCACTTCCGGTGTACGAAATTTTACCAAAAGCTTTTCAGTTCTTCAGATTATCAAATAAGACGTATGTTCAAAGTTTTATATCAATTGCTCTATTAGTTTTTGAGATACAGCGCACACAGACAGACACACACACACAGGCACACACAAACACACACACACACACACACAAACAATTTTTTTCCAGAAATTGTTGAAATGGCATCTAGGGACCCCAAAACGGATATTTCCGTAAAAAAAAATTTTGAAAAAAAAAATCACGATCACAATACTTTCTCGTACTTCGTAACGGAGAAAGTAAAAAGAGTTACGACTCGAGTTACTTTTTTTCGCATTAAAAGAACTTGAAAAGTTGAGTACGATGATGAACGAGTTTTTTAAATTCCTTCAATTATTTCAAACTCGTAGTTAAATACCTAAACACAATTCACTTTATTAAAAGAGCTCGAAGTGTAGTGTCAGATAGTATTTTTTTTTTGAAATTTCTTCAATTATTCCGATCTGATAGCAGAAAAACTGAAAAATAATTGCAACTCGAATTCCTTTTTTCCTTGTAATTACGAAAGTTTGAAGAGCAAAGTACATTAGTGAAAAAATATTCGAAATTTCTTCAACTGTTCGAAACTTACAGCTGAAAAACTGAAAAAAGGCTTTCGAGTTTTCGAAATTTCTTCAATTATTTGGAACTTGTAGCAAAAAAACTGATAAACAATTAATTGATTGATGGTTGAGGGCGTTAACTTCGTGATACATTTTGGAACTTTAAATAAAACTGTTTAAAACTGTTTTATTTAAAGTGATAAACAATTGTAATTCAAAATCCTTTTTTCGCTGTAGTTGCAAGGGTTTGATGTGTAAAGTAAAATAGTTAACAAATTTCCGAAATATCTTCAATTGTTCGGCACTTATACCTGACGAACTGAAAAAGCAATTACTACTCGAATTATTTTTTTCGCTGTAATCAAAAGAACTTAAAGAGTAGTGTAAAATTGTGAACAAATTTTCGAATTTTCTTCAATTGTTCGAAAGCTATAGCTGAAAAACTGAAAAACAATTGTAGCTCGAATTCCTTTTTGTGTATAATTGCAATAGCATAAAGAATAATCAGATGGTGGCGAATATGTGAATTTTTTTCAATTATTCTTGACTTCTTACTTTCTCCGTTACGAAGTACGAGAACGTATTGTGATCGTGCAATTTTTCAAAATTTCTTATTACGGATATATATAAACCTGAAAACTACCCAAGGGTTCCCCCTTCTTACTTTTTCTCCAAAATTGGCTTTAAAATAATTTCCTGAAGAAACCACTGGTTCGATTCCGGGTTTCTACATATCACTGGAAAGATCCCTTCAAGACGCCTCGGAAAATGCACTTTTGCAAGAACAAATATCAATTTTAAGCCCGTGACGCGTCAGCAAAGAAAACCTGAAAATGGAAAAAATCGAAAAAAACAACTTTTTTAATAATTATCGTAGACCATTGAAGTATACCTTCTCTTTCATCAGAAGAACGAGAGAAATTGATTGACGTTAAAAAATTTCAGCTATCTTGAATAGTCAAAAAATTAGTGTGTCACCATGAACATGTTTTAAAATTTTCGAAAAAAAATCAATTTTTGAAACTTTGTACGGCCGTGGCGGCTAAACGAAAACTCCAAATTGAACGCGGTTTTCAAATCTGTGCTCCTCGCGTGCAAATTAGTCGGATTCAATTAAAATTGGCGATTTAAAATTTTTGACGAAAACCTGAAAAACTACCAAAGAGTCCCCCCTTCGTACTTTTTCTCAAAAATTGGCTTTGAAATAATTTCCTGAAGAAACCACTGGTTCGATTCCGGGTTTCTTTACATCACTGGAAAGATCCCTTCCAGACGCCTCGAAAAATGTACTTTCGCAAGAACAAATGTCAATTTGAAGCCCGTGACGCGTCAGCAAAGAAAACTCGAAAATGAAAAAAATCGAAAAAATCAACTTTTTTAATAATTATCGTAGACCATTGAAGTACACCTTCTTTTTCATCAGAAGAACGAGAGAAATTGACTGGCGTTAAAACATTTCAGCTATCTTCAATAGTAAAAAAAAATAGCGTGTCACCATGAACATGAACTTTTAAAATGTCGAGCATAATTTACGGAAGGTGCGAAATTGTGTTGTGTTATTTTATCTTATGATGCTTTACTTTTAAAAATTAACTTTGTGCTACGTAAGTGCATGATTATATATTAATCAATTGTTTTATATTATTTTGCCCGTAAGTACATTACTTTATTACAATTGACTTTGTTTTATAAGATAACCTATAAGGTGGATCATACACCATCATTATTTCCCAACTTTCCGTGGTCTATCTATCCAGTCGTGTTGTTTTTATTAGTCAACACGATGGACCGCGTGTTGTGAAGTGTGTGCCCTATGTCTCTTCCTTATTACTGTTTACTTATCCTATGTTTCTGGCCTTTTAATTTGTGTTTTTATTCTCTCAACTATGGGTTGCTATAAATGTAAATCAGCTGTAACAACTGGATTAGCTTGCACTTATTGCGGTTCCAAGTTTCACCGAAGCTGTATTAAGTACTACAAAGGGTTTGCGGATATTGATTTGGACATCGATTCCTTATCGCATTGTCCTGGTTGCAAAGTATCCTGCAGTGATAATAGCACATTAAGTGCGCGTACAGAAAAGACACCTGTAATTAATAAGGCTGCATCAATTCAATGCAGTGTTCAATCTCATTGCGCACTCGAAACCGAGATGGCAGCGTTGAAGGAAACCATCATTGTGTTAAAGCAAGAACTAGACGCATTTAAACAACTTATTAACTTCTCCTCAATTGAGAAATTAATTGTTGATAACCACAATGACTTGAAAAGTAATATCCTTTCACTTTTACCAAATCTAACCGTTAAAGGAGTTACACCCCCTTCAGATCATCCTAACATTAATGATGATTTTTCCGTTATACGTAAGGATAACACTTTTACGTTTGATATGCAGAATAACGGCTCTGCTGCCGTTTGCGAGTCAGTTAATATTAATGCTAATATTGAAATTGCAAAAGAAAAGGAACTGATTCCTGATACTAAAACAGGGACAGTTATTGCAATAGATAACTCTAATGGTGGTACTAATAAAGTCAATCCTCCTAAAAATCGCCCCCGCAAGATTGTTGGTAATTTTCCAGTTTTGATCCGTGGTACAGCCGTAGATACCACTGTGAAGGTTGCAGATAAGCGTATTTACTATCATTTGCATAACTGTGCCCCAGGTACATCTGTCAATGAATTAAATGATTTTATAAAAAGTAATTTAAAAATTTCTAATTCTATTTGTTGGCCTCTCACTAACAATAACCGCTACTGCTCATTTAAAGTTGGGATTAGTGAATCTGATAGCGAAGCATTTCTGCAAGCTGATAAATGGCCAAAAAGTCTAGTTATTAGAAAATTCAATAACTACAGGCGTCGAAAAAATACTGCTACGAATCCAAACTCGGAAAATTTTTTATTGAAGAGTCCGAACCAAATTTAAGTGTCGTCAGTGAGCAGCCTCCCCTAAAGATTTATTACCAAAATATTCGAGGCTTGCGTACAAAATTAAAAGAATTACGATCGTCAGTTTCCCTGGCTGAATTCGATGTTTATATTCTCTGTGAAACATGGCTTAGTCCTGATATCTCGGATGCCGAGTTGGGGTTTTATGGTTATAATATCTTTCGATGTGATAGAGACCCTCACTCATCTGGAAAGTCCCGTGGTGGAGGAATACTAACTGCTGTTTCCCAGAAATGCGGTTCACACATAGTAAGGTGTGTGCAACAAATTCAAGAAGAACTGTATATCTCAGTATCTGTGCAGGACACGAAGATTCTCTTTGGAGGAGTTTATATACCACCCAGCGCTCCGGAATCGTGCTACGAACAGCACGCCTACTTAGTGGAAGAACTTGTCGATATGCTACCGGATCATTACTCCTGTATTTTAGGTGACTACAACCTTCCAAATGTAACGTGGAATAATACCGAGTTAGGTGTTTCAACCAATTCTACCCACAGGTCTGCACAATCAATCGCGGAAGCATTCAGTGCGTTGAATTCTCATCAGATTAATTATATAACTAACGCAAACTCGGTCATGTTAGACTTGATATTTTTAGACTTATTCTTCACTGGAAACTATACTGTCTCAAGAGCTCCTTTTCATATTTTACCTTGTGATGCTCATCATCCTCCTATCACATTGGACATTGAATTGCCTCAAGCAACTGAAATTAATTCAAATTGGAATTCCCAGTTTGTTTATAACTACTGTAATGCCGATTATACATCCTTAAGTGAAGCGATTATGAACATCTCTTGGGACAGTTTGTTTTTGGATAATGATATTAATGTTAACGTTGAGTTGTTTTACAAAACTATTTACTCGATCATCGATTTGTACGTACCTAAAATCGTAAAGAAAGATAATTCTAGCTACAAACGTCGCTTTCCCAAATGGTTTAGTGCTGAACTTATAGATCTCATTTTTCTCAAGAAAAAGCTACACTTAAACTATAAACGTTCTGGGCTTGAATCAGATTTTAATTCGTTTAAGAGTACACGTACACGTTGTAAAATACTATCTCAAGCTTGTTATAATAACTATGTTTGGTCAATGGAGCAGTCTCTAAATAAAGAACCTAAATTATTTTGGAAATATGTTAACTCTAGCAGGAAAAGTTCTTCTATTCCTGAAACATTTGACAACGATGGTGTATTAATAAATAATATGCAGAACATTGTGGACTTATTTGCCGTCCAGTTTGGGTCAGTTTACGGTCCACCGGTAAACTGCGATTCTTTTAAACATCTTTATGAATACTCTTACAACCACATCAATTTCAATAAAATCTCTGATATTAAAATTACTGATGTCTTGTTTGAATTGACACAATTAAAAGACTCCAAATGCTCTGGTCCGGATGAATTACCATCGACATTACTTAGACAGTGTGCTTTCTCTTTCAGTCGTCCGGTGTGGCTACTCTTTAACCAGTCATTATGCTCTGGGTGTTTTCCTTCTCTTTGGAAAGGCGCTCTAATAACACCAATATTTAAAAGTGGGAGTAAAACTAAATTTACCGATTATCGTCCTATCTCTATCTTGTCTTTTATTCCAAAAATCTTTGAGAAATTAATTACTGCTTCTTTGTCTGCATGTCTATCACCCCTATTATCTAATAGACAGCATGGTTTCAGAAGTGGATGCGCCACTTGGTCCAACTTACTTTCGTACGGTCAATTTATTACATCATCCTTGGAAGACGGGTGTGAAGTAGATTCTATCTACACCGACTTTTCAAAGGCCTTCGATACAGTGGATCATGGCATTCTTCTTCTGAAACTTAAACATATTGGTATAAATGACTTAATGCTGGACTGGATTCGATCGTACTTAGCCAATAGAACTCAAGCTGTACGGGTTGGTAGTTTCATTTCGTCGGAAATATTAGTCTCTTCTGGTGTACCCCAAGGGTCGCATCTTGGACCACTACTATTTAACATATTTATAAATGATGTAGTCAATTGTTTTCATCATTCTGAATGCTTTCTTTTCGCCGACGATATGAAAATATTTCAATCCATCACGGACAGAACTTCCTCTGACTTGCTTCAACAGGATCTAGAGCGGTTTCATGTCTGGTGTCAAGTTAACAGTATGCGGCTTAATATTGACAAATGTAGCGTGATTACATTTTCTAAAAAGAGAACATTAGCGGATAGGGATTATTTCCTCGCTAATAATAAACTTCCACGAGTATACACAGTTAAAGATTTAGGGCTAATTCTCTCAAATCGGTGGAACTTCCAGAATCATATTAGCTCTATAACATCAAAAGCCTATCGTGTTCTTGGGTTTATAAAACGAAGTAGTGCGGACTTTAAAAATATAAACACTGTATTAAATCTATATACATCCCTTGTCCGCCCACATTTAGAGTACTGCTCCATAATTTGGTGCCCATTTAACAAGGCTGATATTGAGAAAATTGAGCGCGTTCAAATTAAATTTTTCAAATATCTTTCTTACAAATTTGGGCTAACAGGATCTTATTGTGTAATGTTAAACTGTCTACACATTGAATCTTTAGAAAAGCGACGAAGAAATGCAGACATAAATACGGGCTTTAAACTTATAAATGGTTTAGTAAACTCTCCATATTTACTAAGTTTACTTTGTATTCATGTGCCCAGTAGAGAGTTGCGTTCTTTTCGCTTTTTTGAAGAGAAATGTTTTAGAACTGATTATGCTGGGCACTTTGGCATTGCAAGAATTGCTCGTAATTGCAATCGATTTAATGCTGACTTTTGCAATTTAAGCATTAATAAACTACGCTTACTACTGCGCAATTACGAGTAATCTGTTCATTTTGATACTTATATCTGTGATTTTTAGTTTTAATTAGTGATAAGTTTAGTTGTACACGTGCTTTTAAAATGTTTTAAATTTTTTTATTTCATTTTTATCATTTTAACTATATATATATTTTTGTATTTTAATTTGTAATGGCCTTCCGTAAATAAGTAAATAAATAAATAAATAAATAAATAAATAAATGTTCACAAAAAAACGATTTTTCAGACTTTGAACGGCCGTAGCGGTTAAACGAAAACTCCAAATTGAACGCGGTTTTCAAATTTGTGCTCCTCGTGTGCAAATTAGTCGAATTCAGTTTAAATTGGCGATTTAAAATTTTTGACGAAAACCTGAAAAACTACCCAAGGGTCCCCCCTTCTTACTTTTTCTCAAAAATTGGCTTTGAAATAATTTCCTGAAGAAACCACTGGTTCGATTCCGGGTTTCTTTACATCACTGGAAAGATCCCTTCCAGGCGCCTCGGAAAATGTACTTTCGCAAGAACAAATGTCAATTTGAAGCCCGTGACGCGTCAGCAAAGAAAACTCGAAAATGAAAAAAATCGAAAAAATCAACTTTTTTAATAATTATCGTAGACCATTGAAGTACACCTTCTTTTTCATCAGAAGAACGAGAGAAATTGACTGGCGTTAAAAAATTTCAGCTATCTTCAATAGTAAAAAAAATAGCGTGTCACCATGAACATGTTCACAAAAAAACGATTTTTCAGACTTTGAACGGCCGTAGCGGTTAAACGAAAACTCCAAATTGAACGCGGTTTTCAAATTTGTGCTCCTCGTGTGCAAATTAGTCGAATTCAGTTTAAATTGGCGATTTAAAATTTTTGACGAAAACCTGAAAAACTACCCAAGGGTCCCCCCTTCTTACTTTTTCTCAAAAAATTGGTTTGAAATAATTTTCTGAAGAAACCACTGGTTGGATTCCGGGTTTCTATACATCACTAGAAAGATCCCTTCAAGACGCCTCGGAAAATGTACTTTCGCAAGAACAAATGTCAATTTGAAGCCCGTGACGCGTCAGCAAAGAAAACTCGAAAATGGAAAAAATCGAAAAAATCAACTTTTTTAATAATTATCGTAGACCATTGAAGTACACCTTCTTTTTCATCAGAAGAATGACAGAAATTGGCGTTCAAAAAAATTCAACTATCTTCAATAGCAAAAAAAAATTAGGTTGTCACTTATAAAGAATAAGTCAAAACGCTCGATTTACATTTAAAATATGATTTAAATTGAAAATAAATCATAAATAACAATGATTCTATCAAATTGAAGAAAGTAATATGATGGCCACATCACCATTTTTTACTTTATCGCTTTAATTCCCTTGGGAGGAATACCTTGATAAATGGTAAACTCCCATTACTTAGTTTACTTAACTTATTTGATTTAACTGTGATCCCTATCACATTTTAAATTGTGTTTTAATATTATGTTTTTGTTGAAATAAAAGACGATTGTTATTATTATTATTATTATTTACATTCTGTTGATTTTATTTATTTATTTTACTCACTCTCACAATTTTATATGATCTCAATACGATTAGTTTCCTATGGTCGTATTATGAATTACTGTGTTTTTTCTATTGGTATTTTCTTTTTTAAATTAATTTTATTCATATTCATCTCCACAATCAGAGCATATAACACATATTTTAATTTAATATGTATTTCATATATTTTATTATAGCCAACTCAAGCTGTCTTTTAATTTTATACTACAAGTATTTTAATATGTTAATTTGTTTGTCTGCAATTTTATTTTATTTATTCAATTGATTCTAAAATGTTTTTATGTAATGTTCTGAGACAGAGATAATACGCATTTAAATGTATATCTAGCGTTTTGCAGGATCGGATAATACTGAAAAAAATTTAATATTAAATCGCATCTTGATTGCTACAATCTGCTTGTAACAGATGTTTTTAAAGAGCGGCCATCTTGCCGTCATGACGTCTCCGGCCATTTTTTTAAATGGCACTAAAAAAAATATTAAAACTTATTTATAGACATTTTTTGTGCCATTCAACGATGTAATCATTTCATAGGCTTTCGTTACATTTTCTTTGAGAAAAACGCAAAACCAAAACAATAAAAAGTTGACAATGGATTTTTTTTATTGCTTATTAAAAAGAAAGTAAATTACAAGGAATGGTGTACCACGAAATGTTAAACTAAAAACTAAACTAAAAACTGGGAAATTTACTAATTATGAATAAAAATTGCAAAAAATCACAAAAAAATCCAAACTTTTCTTTTTAATTGGTTTTGCGATTTTCTCAGAGAAAATGTAATTCAAACCTGTGAAATGATTACATCGTTGAATACTCTATAAAATAGTTTCAATGCATTTTTTGTGCCATTTAATAAATGGCTGACGTCATGACGGCAAGATGGTCGCTCTCTAAAAAAAATCTTTTCTAAACAGATTGTAGCAATCGAGATGCGATTTAATATTACACTTATTTTTTTTTCAATTTAAGTCAAAAATAAAGCCGCTAGAGCTTGGGGCCTTTTTCGTGAGACACACGGTACATTTTCATTAAAGTAAAATATTCGACTGAATTTTTTTTTACAAAATTCTCAATATTTAGATAAATCATTCTTATTGTAGCAGTTATAGAGAAAATGTGGTTTTCTATTTTAAGTGCCCGAAATCGGCGTTCTTTGGAGCATTCGAATTACTTTTTTTCTGACATTCTCATTTTCAACAAATAAACACTTATTTCGCGAATTTAATACAAAAATAACTACTTTTAATTTCTTTGCGAATTTTACTTAGAAAATGAGATTTTTATATAAAAAGTCTACGATATACTGTGATTTCAATAACTCACCAAACATAGGAAACGCAGGGGGCGCAGTCGTAGTGACTCGGAATAAGAGTGGTGGCTACACTACTTGGGATTTCACGAGGCTAACGTCTCGTCGCCATTCGTTCAGCGTTCTAAAAATCACGATACTCGATACTTACACTTCCTTCGCAGAACCTACGTCTCCTGCGTTCCTCGTGTTCGGTGAATTATTGAAAGCACGGTATGCATACTCGTAATTACGCCGCAATCTATTCTTATATTCGTTGCACAAATTTCCGCAATTGAAGGGAGTTATCCACCGACTATTAACGAGCATAATTATTAATGTTTATATTACCATTGCACTGACGGATCAAGATCAACCCCCTTTTTCAAGAAAAAAAAATCCTTTCTGGGTAATTAAAGTTTGCGCCTCCTTTTCACGAGAAATCCGAATCCCTCACTTTATTATTGTTTTATTGATCGAGTGTATAAGTGTATTAGATACAAACTTAGACAGGTTTCTTAGAAAATTGATTGAATTAAAAGTAAGGCTATTTATTATTGCGCGCCGGCAAGGATTTTAGTGTGTTTACGAGAACAGCGCTAGTAACTGAAATTCTTGTTTGTGTTCGGGGCCCGGGATCAATAATAGTATAAATTTAGTAATTAATTACACGGCTTAAGAACAGACCCAATGTTTATTCTGCGTTTGTGGCAAGAAGCCGCTTCACTCCGGTCTTTATAACTTGGGATGTTTGTTTCTGTTTAAGCAAACCTCTTCGTTCCTTTTGATTTTCCATCAACAGCTCCATTTGCTGAATAGTTCTCCTCTCCCTGGTTCAATACCGAACCAGAGTTTCATTACTTGACTTACTTGTGATTGGCTGCGGGATTCTTCTTCTCTCCTCTCTTATCTCGGGACTTATTTACGTTTATACACACACACACACACACACACACACACACAAGCACATACACATACAAACAACTTTGCGATTCAAGTCGACTTCTATGGCTTCTGTAGACTTCGTAATTATCCGCATTTTTTTTAAGTTCGGGTGATTAATCAACAGAACAAAAGCTAATCCTTAAATCTTAAGTATAAATTTCTTAATTATTATTATGCTGTTATAATTTAAGGAATTAATTTTCTAGCTGCATTCATACATTTTATTGCTCATATTAATTCTTGTCATAATTTTAAGTTTTGAATAAAATACATTTTTCTTGGCTTATTTTAATAGTCTAATCATAAATGTATTATTATTTTTTATATTGCAAATATAACTGAATTACATACTTATGTATTTATATTGTTTAGCGTTCTTTTATTCTCTGGACAGAAATGAAAAATCGAACTTCATCTTTGATTGATTGAGACTTCTTTTTATAAAGTTGGCATCAAAGAAATTGGTAGTACTGTGACGTAATCCATACGCGCTTTAGCACAGTGTCGAAGAATTAATTTAAAAATAAATTTATACTTGGTTAGTGGCGTAAACGAGTTTTTTGTTGCATCCTGATAATATCCGTAATAACATGATAGATAATATTAACTAAGACACAACAAGAAATGTTTTATATGTTTTAGTTTCACTTACAGAATTTCTTTGGCGGCACGTCAAACTGATCCGGAAATTTTTTTTAGACCTTAAAAAATATTTCTTTTTTTTAATTTTTGAGTTTAACTCCTAAATTTTAACCACCCTCTTCGGTCAAAAATGGTTAATTTCCACAAATTAATACCGATCGCTTTGATTTTTTTCAAAAAAGATTCTCTTCTCCCTCGTACGCATCCCCACCAAATTTGACCGCCGTACGTTGACCGGTTTCGGAGTAATTGAGAGTACCGTGGCGGAACGTAAAAATCACCCCCGGGGGGCGAAGGCAATTTTTTGAAAAATTTTCCGGCACGGTCCGATACACAATCGAGAGCTCTATCAATCCCTCCCGGTGCCGCCTCTCTGACTCTACCCCACCGCCCCCCAGAAATAAAAAAACCCAAAAAAAGCAAGTGTCAAAACTCAAAAACGTACTCTCCAACTTCAACCAAATTTTTTGCAGATACTCCCCTCGGCGAGCGGAACATCCCTGCCAATTTTAACAAAAATCGTTAGAGCCGTTTTGTAGCAACGGCCTCATATAAAAAATTTCAGGAGTTCGTCGAAATGCCGCCACTGACTTTATTTTTGCTCTTGAAGGATCCGCCGGTGGCGGGATCTCTTCACAAAGCATCCGCCCTTATTATTTATATCGGCATACTTTTTGATTTAGTGCCCCCTTAACGAGATATGATTTTTCAAAAATCGACCAAAATTTTTTTTTTCAAATTTCCGCTCTTACTGAGGTTTCTTTCGCGGACGTATTTTTTCTATTTAAATCCAAGAGCTCAAACTTCTAGGATGAGAAGAGGGTGAAACGTGCTTCGATTTCTTATTTTTTTCAAAATTTTTAATCCAGAGCTCAAACTTCTAGGATGAGAAGAGGGTGTAACGTGCTTTGATTTGTTATTTTTTTCAAAAATTTTAATCCAAGAGCTCAAACTTCTAGGATGAGAAGAGGATGTAACTTGCTTTGATTTTTTATTTTTTTCAAAATTTTTAATCCAAGAGCTCAAACTTCTAGGATGAGAATAGGATGTAACGTGCTTTGATTTATTTTTTTCAAAATTTTTAAAACACCCCCTACCCTTCCAGAGCCGTCATTTGGCCCGGTCCCCGGGTTCGTTTTCCTTCCATCGAGGACGTATTTTTTTCTATTCAAATCGAAGTGTTGAAACTTCTAAAATAGGTAGGGGGTCGAACGAGCCTTGAGCTGTAGTTTTTTCAACATTTTTAAAACACCCCTCCGGAATCGGTACGAATTTTTAAACGACGAAAAAACGCGACGTAGAAGAAGTTTTTTGGCGGCCGAGCGGGAGCAATTTTATTTTAGACTTTAAAAAATATTTCAGACTCTCGGTCTTCTTTTTTTAATTTTTGAGTTTGACCCCTAAATTTTTACCACCCCCTTCGGTTAAAAATGGTTAATTTCGACAAATGGAGGCCTATCGCTTTGATTTTTTCAACAGACACCCTTATCCCCCTCCGACGCATTCCCAAGTTCCACTGGCATGGACGACACGGTTACTTGGGTCAATTTTAATGGGATTCGCTCAGACGACGGCGCAGCGCAGCGGAGCCGTCATCCGTCACAAATTTAAAAAATTTAAAAAAATATATTTTTTTTTATTAAAAAAAAAAGATACCTAATGTCAACTTAAGCCTAGGAAAAACTAGTTATATCTTAAACACGTATGATTTGTTATAATTCCTTCAATCTTTCTTCATCTTTCAAAGTGCCAGCCACTTAGTTATACGATTTAAAAAAAGCGGAATGATGTCCAGAAAATGTTAAAATAAGTATGTTTTATGGCACACAGAGAGAAGCGAATCAACAACATAAATATGTTTTTAATGAACAATCAATTCGAGACAAAATAAATGAACTCGAATATCTCACTATTCAAATTTAAAAAAATTTACAAATTTTCGCATTTGTTTCGGTATTACTCGAAACTTGAACTTGAGAAAAAAATACAATTAGCAGTTTCCACTTTTTCCCAATATTTGTTACAAAAAACCGACATTTTCGAGTTTTTAGTTGAATAACTCAAAATCAATCAATGGAGAATATTTTGATCTTCTGCAAAAATATTGAAGCCCAGATAACGATAAGTGATTTTAAGTGACAGATCATGGTGCTTTGCTTTGATTTTAACCGAAATTTCACTTTTCCTCAATATGCGTTGCAAAAAACTGATATTTTTAAGTTTTTAGTTGAATAACTCTAAAACCAACTTCGGAAAGTTTTGATCTTTTGTTTCAATATTAGAGTCTTGATAATGATAAATCATTTTGAGTAACAGTTCGTTGTGATTTGCTTCGTTTTTAACCGAAATTTTACCTTTTCCAAACATTTGTTCCAAAAAAAATTGACATTTTCGAGTTTTCAGTTTCCGTTTTCTGTTAATAGTCATGCATGATGAGGACATTTTTCATTAAGACTTTTTAACAATCATCGCGAAAAAGTGCACGAACTGGTTGAAAGCGCTAGTTGCATCCCTTATGGGAACGTGAGAGGATACACACTGTACTTCCACGACTTAATCCTATAGTAATGGCTTGCTTAACACAAAAACAAATCCATACGTTAGAAGGTATCTTTAAAAAATGCCAACACTGTTGCGGCCTCTGCTGCAGCACTAAACAACAATAGGATTTTGGCGCAATTATTTATCACCAGTTAACATATTTGAGTTAAGAAAAAAGAAGGTTAGTAATTGCTAAGCGTCATCGTGCGAGTAATAAATGAAGCCGTACGAGCTCGGGTCGTGGCGTTTTCGCGATTACGCCAAGAAAAACAACAAGAAGAAGAAGAAGAAAACGAATACGAAGAAGGGAACACAAGACGGAGCGTTTAGAAAAGTAAAGAAGATGAAATGAGCGGAGTCAGCTAATTAATCATGTACCGTGACAAGCATTGTAGTCCTGTAATCTTGCTCTTGCATCTGCTCACCAATTCACATGCAAAACCAAAGCCGCTATTGTTGTTTTTATCTTCTAAGAGAGTCCCCTCTTCTCTCGCGAAATATCGCCAGACGTGCTGCAGAATTTAACGATTCGATTCTTTGTGTCCGGTGACAGTGTGTCCTGTCTCTACTCTCCTTTTACATCTTCGCATTGTTTATGGCGGAATATAGGGACGGACAAAGGGAAGGGCTTTTTTGATAATGACAATAATGCCCACGGGCGAGGAGAGAGAGGAGATTTTATGCTAATTCGGAATTCGTATTTTTGCGCGTCTTGATTTGAATATCGAGTTGCGAACAAAGGGCTCATGCGAAAATTTGCAATGGCAAATCTGTTGGATACGATGATATCTATTACAAGTAATGCATACAATTCATAAAATAAATTGTAAAATATGATTGATTTTTAAAGCCATTACTTTGTCATACGTCTTAAATTACTAAGGAGGTTGAATTAAATCACTTTACTGGATCACGATTTTTTCACTTTATTGTGACTAGTTTAGTCACAATAAAGTGAAAAATTCGTGATATTGTTTTAATTCAACCTCCTTAGTAAATTGTTAAGGATTTACAATAGATCCTTTATTTTCGGAGTTGTTGTGTGGAAACATTTCTCTGTCGCCAATATTTTCAGAAAACTAGGGATTATGTTAGAAGTTGGTTTCAAGTCTTAAATTGGAATCGCTTCTAACAGCATAAAATATTTAACGAACACCCCTAATTAACGTTGAAAGGAAATTATTAATTATTATAGAGTTTGAAATATTTATGCGTACATAAAGAATATTAAGGATCTCATTAATAAAACGTATAATTCCCAGCGATTTGTAACCGGCCGCAGAAGAGAGCGAATATATATTATAAACCATTAAAACTTAATACAAATGGGGTATCAATTATTTTATAAATAACTAATTAGTCGTCTACTTGCGGCCATGTTTATTCACGCACGGTATTGTGTGCTGCTCGTCGTCGCCATGAATTAATTACGATTTCAATTAAAATTGTAATATTCTCTTAGGATACTTAATCGGTTTACAAAGTGGGAGCGAATGACATTCCGCGCATTTTCTCGCATAACTAATTACTTCAAATTAATTACCTTTTCGCGTACGCGACAATTCCCTATGGCCGTGTACATTATCTTCTTTCTTGCCCTCTTCTTCTGGTTCGCGTTGTTGCCTCCGCGAGAATTCTGGCTGTAGGCAGAGAAAACGCGGTGGAAATACCGAGGCTAATCAATCAGTATCATTAATAATAAATTATAATGAAATTTATATTGATACATGCGCGCCGGACGTTTTATTGTTTATGTGTAGAAAGTCACTTGCGTCATGCATTATAATGGTCCATTGGAATTATCATTGGGAAATTTAGAAATTACAACCATTTGACTATAACGATACTTGTGTGTCAGTAAATCCTTAGAATTATCTATAAATATATTTTTTTCCACTTTAGATTAATAAACGAACTATTGTTATTACAAAAACAGTAAAACAATGAGATTTTTTATTTTACAGATTTTGCTCATTATTAAACTACTTATAAAAATAAATTCAATAAATTCTATCTATTTTATTTAAACTACTTATGGTGAAATTTTGGTTGTCGCGTTGTACTTAAACGAGACAGGTGTCGATATCAAAATGTAAAATTGCCGTTATTATAATAAACATTTTTCCCTGAAATCTTATCCAATTTAAATATATCTTCCCAGCCCCAAATATTTGATTCGATTCTATACTGAAGGAAAAAAAATGAAACACTTGAAATTTGTGAAATTTTGATCATTTTCAAACCGCCATAACTCGGCGTATTTTCAATTGATTTTGATTAATCTTTAAGGGCAAAAAACTTTGAAGTGTCTTCTGTAAAGTCATGCATACGAACTTAAGCGTAACCCCTTCCGCCCCGCTCTAATAGCGCCCCTGTGAAAAAAAGTTTTTCTGGAAACCATGTCCAACTTTGACGATGTCTACGGAGTTGTAAAAATTTTGTCTACCCGATCCACCATAAAGGTATTAAAATTTGATCAATTCCCTATGCAGGACTCAAAGAACGAAGTTCCTACGACGATTTGGCACCAAGTTATGGCTGTTTGAATAAAAAGTACATTTTGAGGTTTTTCCAACATAACTCAGTGACTTTTCAACCAAATTTGATGATTCTTTCGGGAAAAAATCCCATTTTGGCTCTACTTTAAGGGAGTAAACTTAGATTGGAATGATTCCTTTTCGAACCTTTCAACCCCCGAACAAAAAAAAAAAACACGTTTTTGGGCAAAAAAGGTCCAACTTTGGCAACGTGTTTTTGAGTCCTGCACAGGTAATTGAACACATTTTAATACCCTTTGGTGGATCGAGTCGACACATTTTATCCAACTCGGTACACGTTGCCAAAGTTGGACGTTTTTTTTTGCCCAAAAACGTGTTTTTTGTTCGGGGGTTGAAAGGTTCGAAAAGGCATCATCATTTTCCCCCTTAAAGTCGGGCCAAAATGAGATTTTTTTCCGAAAGAATTATCAAATTTGGTTTGAGTCGCTTAAAAACCTCAAAATGCACTTTTTTTCAAACACCCATAACTTGGTGCCAAATCGTCGTAGGAACTTCGTTCCGCGAGCCCTGCATAGGGAATCGATCAGATTTTAATGCCTTTATAGTGGATCGAGTCGACAAAATTTTTCCAACTCCATAGACATCGTCAAAATTGGACATGGTTTCCTAAAAAAACCTTTTTTTCACAGGGGTGCTAGAGAGCGGCGGAAGGGGTTACGCTTAAGTTCGTATGCATGACTTTAAAGAAGACACTTCCAAGTTTTTCGCCCTTAAAGATTCATCAAAATCGATTGAAAGTACGCCGAGTTATGGCAGTTTGAAAATGGTCGAAATTTCACGAATTTCTTTTTTTTTCCTCCAGTGTAGATATATTTTTGGCTACATATACAAAATTTAAATCTGATGTAAAATCACTCGTTCATCAATGTAATTGAACTATATTGTTTGTAAATATTTAAGTTACGCTTAGTTTCGCATGCATGACTTTAAAGAAGACACTTCAAAGTTTTTCGCTCTCAAAGATTCATCAAAATCGATTGAAAATACGCCGAGTTATGGCAGTTTGAAAATGGTCGAAATTTCACGAATTTCGAGTGTTTAATTTTTTTTCCTCCAGTGTATTTTGTCATGGAAAAAAATAATTCTTGAATATAAAGAGCGTAAGTTAACAATGCTTTAAACTTTTACAATACTAAAGTCAAATTAGTCTCGTCACTTTGTTAAATTTTAATGTCAATAAATTGTTTTTCAAAGCCACCTTCGATTTTTATTTAGTAAAATGGCTATTTGGAATGGTTGATAAAATGCGTTTTCTGCAAATAACTTTTAATGCGTTAGGAATTTGAAAAAGGTTATATGAAATAAGGAGGCATAAAATGGGATTATATTATAAAGATATCAATTCATTAAAACGAAATGTGTTGAATTTATTTAATGCTTTCTGCAACAAGTGAGGTTGTTTCTAATTTACAAAGATATCAGTAATCTTCTGAAAGAATCTTACCTTTCTAGCGGAAGAGATTATTTCAACAAAGGAAAGGTACAGATTGTATATGTTAATGAATCTCAAACTAAATCAAAGGTGGTTGGATCACATGTATATCAGGTAACTAAAGCGCGATGGTCCATTTCTTAGTGGAAAGTTTTCCTGTCCTACATTTGTGTATTACTATTTACCTTCTCACTTTTGCTCAAAAATTGCATTTCAAATTATTTTCTAAAGAAACCACTCACATGATTCTAATTTCTATTCGTCACTCTAAAGACCTAATTGAGGTTTTGTTTTGTTGACAACGAATGTTAACTTGAAGCCCGTAACGTTATCGCAAAGAAAATTCGAAAATGTAAGAAATGGGAAAAATCAACTTTTTTAATAAACATTCAGAATCAATAAAAATACTTGTCTTTTTCATAAAGAGAATGAGAGAAATCATCTGCTGGTAAAATAGTAATAAAGTTGGTAAGCCAGTTGGAAATTTAAAAAAAATTTAAATATTAAAAAAATCAAAATTAAAAATTAAAAAAAAAACAAAAAAACTTTTTTTGAGACTCATACGGTTGTAATTGGTAAACGCAATTTATAATAATATACCAAAAATAACGAAAAATTTTCAAATAACTTTTTTTTCAGAAAAAAAAACGATATTATGAAAAATATTAGGCCTGTAAGGAAATGAAATAAATACACAAATAAATAAATATTTTGAAATAAAATATGTTTTTGTAATTTTTTTAAATTTAAAAAATTATCGGAAGGAAACAAAAAACGGTTAAGCCAAACACCCACTTCCGGGGTATGAAATTTTACCAAAAGCTTTTTTTTTTTGGATTATGAAATAAGGCTTATGTTCAAAGTTTACTGTTAATTTCCTGCATTCGTTTTTGAGAACGCGTACAGACCAATTTTTGAAAAAAAAATGGTGATGTGGCCATCATATTACTTTCTCCGACTTGATAGTATCATTTATATTTAAACTTTCATGGTTTATTTTCAATTTAAATCATATTTTAAATGCACATCGAATGTTTTGTAAACTCGGATGAAACTGACGTTTAAAACGTCAAAATTATGAAAGATGGAAAAATTACTCTGCAAGTTCAAAACCTCAGCATGCTCGAAAACTAAAGCGATTTCGAAAAAAACTTATTCTTTATAAGTTGTTCATTTTGGCATTCTCTGCAATTATTATTAACATAAATTTGTTGTAACTATTATCGTTTCATAATTATAAACCAGAAATGAAATAAAAATTAATTATTTTTTTTCTCGAATAACAATGATTTTATGAAAAATATTTTTAAACAAAAGATGTTCATTTATTTGTTGTCTTCAATATTTGTTTAAATGTTTTTGTGATATTTTTCATATTTAAGCAGATTTTGGAAAAAAACAAAAAACGGTTAAGGTAAACACCCATTTCCGGTGTACGAAATTTTACCAAAAGCTTTTTAGTTCTTCGGATTATCAAATAAGACGTATGTTCAAAGTTTCATATCAATTGCTCCATTAGTTTTTGAGATACAGCGCGCACAGACGCACACACACACATTTTTACTTTCTCCGTTACGAAGTACGAGAAAGTATTGTGATCGTGATTTTTTTTCCAAATTTTTTTTACGGAAATATCCGTTTTGGGGTCCCTAGATGCCATTTCAACAATTTCTACCTCAAAGTAAATTGCAGAAATTCTAAACTCAATAATAATTAATAAAATTCGCCCATAAAAACAATAATTCAGGTTAAAACATCTAAAACGAAGGGCAAAAAATAAAAAATTTGGTCAAAGAAACTCGAAAATACTGGACAAAAGTTCGCACACAAAAATCAACAATTCAGGTTAAAAATCTAAAGTATAGACCAATCACAAATTCGCTGATTAAAATTTATAATCAAGGTAAAAAATACTTAGAATATAGGCAAAAAATCGAAAATTTAGAGCAAAAATCGCAAACTCTAAATATTCGAAAATTTTGGTTTATAGGCCAAAAAATTCTAAAATTTGGAACAAAGAAATGAAAAACACAGACCAAACATCTGAAATAAAGGCAAACAATCAAATATCCTGATGTAAAAAATAAAAAATGCAGACTAAAAAATTGAAACTTTATCCCAAAATAATTTGCCGAAACTCTAAACTCAAAAGTAATTTAAAAAAATTCGACCATAAAAACAATAATTCAGGTTGAAAAAATCTAAAATGAAGGGCAAACAATAAAAAACTTACAATTCGCTCGTTAAAATTTATAATCAAGGTAACAAAACTAAGAATATAGGCAAAAAATCGAAAATTTAGAGCAAAAATCTTAAACTCTCGGCAAAAATAAAAAATGCAGACCAGAAAGAAAAAACCAAAATTTTAACTAAATATTCGAAAATTACGGTTTATAGGCCAAAAACTCTAAAATTTGGAACAAAGAAATGATAAACACAGATCAAACATCTGAAATATAGGCCAAAACCAAATATCCTGATGTAAAAAATAAAAAATGCAGACTAAAAAATTTAAACTTTATCCCAAAATAATTTGCCGAAACTCTAAACTCAAAAGTAATTTAAAAAAATTCGATCATAAAAACAATAATTCAGGTTAAAAAATCTAAAATGAAGGGCAAACAATCAAAAACTTGAAAATACCCTCAAAACAAAACAAAAGTCGCCCATAAAAATCAGCAATAAAAAATTCGCTCGTTAAATTAATAATTAAGATACAAAAACTAAAAAAATCAAAAAATGAAGGCTGAAAGACCTCTGGTCAATTGCCTGTTGAGGTCATTTGTAAAAGTGTCTCAATAAATGTATTGTCTCTCTCTCTCTCAAAAAATTAAAAATGTAGAAAATTTCAACAAACTATTAAAAATTTTGGCCAAAAACTCTAAAAGTTAGAACAAACAAAGAAATCAAAAATGCGGACCAAATATCTAAAACATAAACAAAAGAAATAAAATTCCTGGTCTAAAAAATAAAAATATGCCGACCAAAAAATTACAAATTCAAGTAAAAGGAAAATAGTTTGCCAATTTCGGCACCAAAAATAACTCTAGCTTAAAATAAATTGGCAACCAGAAACGCGAAAATGTTTAAAAAAAAATAAAGGACAAAAATTCAAAACTCGAAAATACCGGCAAAAAAATCAGGCATAAAAGTGAATATTTCAGGTTGAAATAGAGGGCAGAAAATCCAAAATTCAGGCCTAGAAATAAAAAAATGCCGACCAAAAAATCGAAAATTTAAACCAAAATGAAGAAAAATTATTCAGTTTTACAGAAACTGCAGGTCAAAAATCTAAAATATTGGTCAAAAAAATCAAAATTCAGGGCTAATGATAAAAAATGTAAACAAAAAGATATTTAATATAGTAATAATAATTTATTTACGAGCAACGAGCAATTTTTAATTTCCCAAATATTTAATAAAACTCCCCCAAAATTACGCCTCTGTCCCTCTCCAAAATAATAAATTTTGAAAATAAAACGTAAATACAGTGGATTTATTGGAAAATATACAAAATTAAGGCATTACAATTATAAAATTTATTAAAATTTATTATTCATCTTCATCCTCAATATTTTCATCTTCTTTTCGGAACACATGCATATTTTTCAAATGAAAGTGCAGCATCTCATTGGAGGTAACAAAATTACGAAAACGGCAATAATAGAATCCTTAGGACAACTTCCATAAATGATATCACAGGTTTTTCCTCATCGCTAAGGAAACTGACTGACTTCTTTATGGTAATAATAATAATAATAATAATAATAATACTTCTTTATTGTCCAACAGATTAACCAAAAAGGACAAAATACATAATATAAAAATATACATAATAATAATGATTATAGAACAAAAATTACCTACTTACTAAAAACAAAACTAAAAGTATACATCATAATTACAAATAGTTAATTTCTAGCAAATGTAATAACACGTTCATTGATTTCCCCAAAAATACCCCTCGTATAAAATACCCACCCCAAAAAATTCTCCTTTGATTGAAGTTCCCCAAAATACATCCCATAAACAATAATTTACCCCATGTTGGGGAAAAAAACCCCAATCTAGCAACACTGTCGTCGGCTTACAACCAAAACAAGATAAGTTACAATTTTACAGGTTTCAGATATTAAAGTTTTAAAGCTTAATTAATTCTTGAATATTGGCGGTGCATCTTAATATTATTTAGAAATAAAACTTTGTCAAATATACAGTCAAAGTTTTAAGAGTTTTATTTCGACATAATTTAAAGTTTAACATTACATCTTCTTCTAATCTACTTAGTCTATTCTGTACACTGGCTTATTAGAGTTTTCTGTTCATGATACACATATATGGTTTTGCCAGTACTTTTAGGCCAAGAACTGCAATTATTTCAAAAATGACAGAATTGTACTTATCTGGTTCTGGTTGTAAGTAGGGCTGGGAATCGAATACAAATAGTACGAATAATTCGAATACTCGAATATTCGAATACGAATAAATCCACAAAAGAATTATTCGAATATTCGAATATTCGAGTATTCGAGTATTCGAATATTCGAATTATTCAAATATTCGAGTATTCGAATAGTCGAATATTCGAATATTCGAGTATTCGAATTATTCGAATATTCGAGTATTCGAATATTATTCAAATATTATTTGCGGAAGAAATAAGAAGAATTAAATTTATAGGAAATTTAATTCTAAAGATATTTGTATTCTTATCTTTTCTCATCAAAGTGATACTTTTTGAAAAAAAAAACAAGAAATACTTAGAGTGTACAAACATTACCGTGTGCCCCAGCAAAAATGATATAGAAATAATTTGTATGAAAATTAGTTCTAAACACATTTGTATTCTTATATTTTTCTCATAAAAGTAATGAAATTTAAAACATTTTCCAAAAACACAAAAAAAACGCCAAGAGCGTACCGACACTACTGCATCTCGTACAAAGAAAATGGACATTTAGAAGAAATTTAATTCTAAACATATGTATTTTATTCTTATGTTTTGCTTATAAAACAAATAATTTTTGAGATATTTGTAAAAAAAAAAACAAAAGGAAGTGTACATTTTTCAGACATTACTGTGTGTCCTAGAAAAAATGCTATAAACATAATTTATTGAAAATTTAATTATGAACATTTATAATCTTAAGAATTTTCGAATATTTCAAACGTTATAACGTTTATTGGTAGTCTACTATTTGAATATTTATTATAATTACCTTCACATTTATTCGTATTCGATTCGCAGCCCTAGTATCATATGATTATCAAAAAATACGTATGCTGGAAATAAATACTCGAACTATCCGAATATTCGAATATATTTGAATATTCGAAATATTCGAATATTCTAACTATTCGAATACTCGAATATATGCGAATATTCGAATTATTCGAATAATTCGAGTATTCGAATACTCGAATACTTGAATACTCGAATATTCGAATAATTCGAGTATTCGAATAATTTCTTAAACGAATATTCGAATACTCAAATCGTAGAAATTCCCAGCACTAGTTGTAAGCCTACTATAATAATATTCTATATATTTATTAAATTTATTGAATGCATCTGCAATAAGTGAGGTTTTCTCAAGTTCTAAAATAACTGAGATCCCCATTTCTAAGCTCTAAAAACCGTCACCCCTTATATGGATATTAATTAATCCCAATAAATCTTTACAATACCTATCACGCGAACTAAAGTTACTGTCGTTAAAACTACGTGTGGTATTAATTGAAATATTGAACAATAATTGCACCGAGGCAATGCGAAGCCCACGCTCGAGCACTTTCTCCGAGTCCCAGCAATGCGACCGACAAGTGCTATTGGTAATGATTAGGTGTAATAGTAACACATTTATATAACGTATTATACGTAGGAGAGCAAAGAGTAAAGAGCAAAGAGCAGAAAAGCAAGAGAGAGAGAAGAGGCAGGTGAAATGTCGCCCGGGGTGCTGGGCGGTCGGCGTGACTTGCACGTGGTCTAGGGCTAATCGTTCAGCTACCGTGCAGTGCATTCAGTGACTTAAACAAGATCCAATGACTCGCCGGAATCATAAATCATGCCGCGATAAAGCCGCAGTCAAAATGGTAATCAGAGCTCGTTTACACCAAATGGTTTGTAGGTGGAACTGATGGCCACAATGTGCTCTCTCATCATTACGACTCGTAAAATCTTCGCTCCTCGCCTAATTGAATTGTCACTCTTCTTCAATGCGCGCTCAACACTTTCACTGCGGGTTTGAAGTACAGGAACGACGAATAAATTGGATACATTTTTTCTTTTACAAACTTAATGCGGGTGTGATTTTGATTACTCAGTAATGTATTGCAAATTTTTGCTAATACTTTTGGGATCTTCAAATCCAGAACCAATAATTTAAGTTTGAGCCAACACGGATGAATTAAAACATTACTGGACGGAGGATTTGTATCTGCATCAGCCCATTTTTTTTTACTTTCTCCGTTACGTTATTAAGTAATTTGGTTTTTGAGTAAACTGACTATTAAAATTTCAAGTATAATTTGTCACTTTCAACTTTCATAGTTTTGACGTTTTAAACGTCAGTTTCATGAATTAACACATTACTGGACGGAGGATTTGTATCTGTATCCACCCATTTTTACTTTCTCCGTTACGAAGTACGAGAAAGTATTGTGATCGTGATTTTTTTTTCAAAATTTTTTTTTACAGAAATATCCGTTTTGGGGTCCCTAGATGCCATTTCAACAATTTCTGGAAAAAAAAATTTGTGTCTGTGTGTGTGTGTGTGTCTGTCTGTGTGCGCTGTATCTCAAAAACTAATACAGCAATTGATATGAAACTTTCTTATTTGATAATCTGAAGAACTGAAAAGCTTTTGGTAAAATTTCGTACACCGGAAGTGGGTGTTTACCTTAACTGTTTTTTTGTTTTTTGCCAATATTTTCTTAAATATGAAAAATATCACAAAAATATTTAAACAAACATTGAAGACAACAAAGAAATGAACATCTTTTGCTTGAAAACATTTTTTATAAAATCATTGCTATTCGAGAAAAAAATTTATTTTTTTTTTTTCAATTTTTGTTTTATAATTATGAAACGATAATAATTACAGCAAATTTGTCTGAATAATAATTGTAGAGAATACCAAAATGAACAACTTCTAAAGAAAAAGTTTTTTTCGAAATCTCGTTAGTTTTTGAGTAAACCGAGTTTTTGAATTTGAAGTATAATTTTTCCATGTTTCATAATTTTGACGTTTTAAACGTCAGTTTCATCCGAGTTTACGCAACGCTCGTACATTTTAAATATGATTTCAATAAACCATGAAAATGTAAATATAAATGATACCATCAAGTCGGAGAAAGTAACATGATGGCCACATCACAATTTTTTTTTAAATTTTTGGTTTATAATTATGAAACGATAATAGTTACAGTAAATTTATGTGATTAATAATTGTAGAGAATGCCAAAATGAACAACTTCTAAAGAATACGTTTTTTTCGAAATCTCGTTAGTTTTTGAGTAAACCGAGTTTTTGAATTTAAAGTATAATTTTTCCATGTTTCATAATTTTGACGTTTTAAACGTCAGTTTCATCCGAGTTTACGCAACGCTCGATGTACATTTAAAATATGATTTCAATTGAAAATAAACCCATGAAAACGTAAATATCAAGTCGGAGAAAGTAACATGATGGCCACATCACCATTTTTTTCTCTACATAACAGTCTGTCTGTAACTGTGCGCGCTGTATCTCAAAAACTAATAGAGCAATTAATATGAAACTTTGAACATACGTCTTATTTGATAATCTGAAGAACTGAAAAGCTTTTGGTAAAATTTCGTATTTCCGAATATTTTCCTTAACAGTTTATTTTGTTTTTTTTAGCCTTTTTAGGACTTCAGGACAATGGCTTCAGAACTCTTTTTATGTCTTTTTTAAGGACATTTTTAAAAGACCTTTCTTCGACGATTCTTTTTCAGGACTTTTTAAGAAAGACTATTTTTTGGACTTTCGGGGCCTTCATTAAAATTTTATTAACAGGATTTTTTTTGAGGAATTTTTTCTCGAGACGTTTTCGAGACTTTCTTAAGAACCCTTTGTTGAGGACTTATTTTCGGGATTTTTTTTCAGAACAAATTTTTCAGAATTTTCTTCATGACATTTTTTAGGATTTTTTTTCATGACCTCTTTTTGGACCAATTTCCAAGAAGAATGATTACAACATTCATGGGTTAGTCAGGTTATTATTAATGATGGTGTTAGTTGATACTTAAATATTCAATAATTATGCTAAATTTATAAAATGTTTACATGTTTACGTTTACAATATTATGAAATAAAAATTAAAAAATAATTTAAAACAATATCTACAAGTAAAACCTCAAATCTACCGAATAAAAGAGACATTATTACAATAAAAAGACATATATAAAGAATACAATTTAAAATATTGGTCAATTAAGATTAAAATTTAAAAAATTGAAAAACTGTTCATCAGGACTTTTCCAGATATTTTTGGTATTTTTTACTTTCTCCGTTACGAAGTACGAGAAAGTATTGTGATCGTGATTTTTTTTTTCAAAATTTTTTTTTACTGAAATTTCCGTTTTGGTGTCCCTAGATGCCATTTCAACAATTTCTGTAAAAAAAAATTTTGTGTCTGTGTGTGTGTGTGTGTGTGTGTCTGTGCGCGCTGTATCTCAAAAACTAATAAAGCAATTGATATGAAACTTTGAACAGACGTCTGATTTGATAATCCGAAGAATTGAAAAGCTTTTGGTAAAATTTCGTACACCGGAAGTGGGTGTTTACCTTAACCGTTTTTTGTTTTTTGCCAATATTTTCTGAAATATGAAAAATATCACAAAAACCAATAAACAAATATTGAAGACAACAAAGAAATGAACATCTTTGGTTTGAAAATATTTTTCATTAAATCATTTGTATTCGAGAAAAAAATGTATTATTATTTTTTTAATTTTTGGTTTATAATTATAAAACGATAATAGTTACAACAAATTTATGTTAATAATAATTGTAGAGAATGCTAGAATGAACAACTTATAAGGAATAAGTTTTTTTCGAAATCCCTTTAGTTTTTGAGTAAACCGAGTTTTTGAATTAATATAATTTTTCCATCCTTCATAATTTTGACGTTTTAAACGTTAGATTCATCCGAGCTCGATGTACATATAAAATATGTTTTCAATTGAAAATAAACCATGAAAACGTAAATATAAATGGCTATGATACCATCAAGTCGGAGCAAGTAACATGATGGCCACATCACTATTTTTTTAAGACTGTTTTCAAAAATTTTAATTTCAGGAATTATTTTAGGCCTTTTTGCGGGACTATTTCAGGACTCTGTTTTGGATTTCTTTTTGAGGGAAATTTCTTCAGATATTTTTAAGGACTTTTTACAATGCTTTTTTTCAGAAATTTTAATTTTAAATTTTTTAAAGATGTATTTCAAGGCAATTTTTCAAGACAATTTTTTATATTTCATCAGGACTCTTTTTCTGAACTTTCTTCAGGACTTATTTTAGGACTTCCTTTCAGCACTTTTTAGAACTCTTTTTCGGGACATTTATTTCTGGACTTTTTTTACGGCTTTTATCAGAACTCTTCTTTTCAAGACTTTATTTCGAGGATTGTTCCTTCACGACTTTTTTTCGAGACTCTTTCGAAACTTTCTTAAGAACTCCTTCTTCAGGACTTCTTTTCAGGATATTTTTCAGAATTTTCTTCATTACATTTTTTTCGGGAAGCCTAGGAGTTTTTTAGATCCAAACATTTTTTATAGTATTATTTTTCTGGACTTATTTTCAAGACCCTTTTTGGGATTTTTTCGGGACAATTTCGTCAGTTTTCTTTTTATTGTTTTTTTTAAGGACATTTTCACAGGTTCTTTTCAGAAATGTTTTTTTAAGACTGTTATTACAGGACATTTTTTCAGGATATTTTATAAGGACTTTCTTCAAGACTTATTTAAAGACGTTCCTTCGAGACTTTTTTAGGACTCTTTTTTGGACTTCTTTCTGGGTTTTTCAAGGACATTTATTTCTGGTGTTTTATATGAAGACTTAATTTTTCACGACTTTCTCACAACTTTTTAACTGGACTCTTTTCCCAAGACTTTATTTTCCAAACCAGTTTCTCGAGGACTTTTTTTTTCAAATATTTTTTTATCTCTTTGTTGAGGACTTCTTAACAGGACTTTTTTTTAGATTTTTTACAACTTACGGTTAAGATTATTAGAATTTGGAACATAATTTGTCATTTTTACCTTTCATAATTTTGACGTTTCAAACGACAGTATCATCCGATAATGTGAAATGCTCGATTTAAAATATGATATAAATATGAATAACTATTATACCATCAAATCGGAGAAAGTAATATGATGGCCACATCACCATTTTTTTTCTTACTTTCTACGTTACGTAGTTAAGTAATTTGGTTTTTGAGTAAACTCACTATTAGAATTTGAAGTATAATTTGTCATTTTCATCTTCCATAGTTTTGACGTTTTAAACGTCAGTGTCATCCGATTCTGCAAAATTTAAAATATGATTTAAATTGAAAATAATAATAAGCAACTATGATACCATCAAATCGGGGAAAGTAACCTGATGGCCACATCACCATTTTTTAAATATCTAGTAGCAGTAGTTATATTTGTTTAATTAAAGCTAACCTTTTTACTTTCTCCGTTACGAAGTACGAGAAAGTATTGTGATCGTGATTTTTTTTTCAAAAATTTTTTTTACGGAAATATCCGTTTTGGGGTCCCTAGATGCCATTTCAACAATTTCTGGAAAAAAAAAAAATTGTGTCTGTGTGTGTGTGTGTGTGTGTGTCTGTATGTGTGTGTGTATGTGTGTGTGTGTGTGTGTGTGTGTGTGTCTGTATGTGTGTGTGTATGTGTGTGTGTGTGTGTGTGTCTGTGCGCGCTGTATCTCAAAAACTAATAGACCAATTGATATGAAACTTTGAACATAAGTTTTATTTGATAATCCGAAGAACTGAAAAGCTTTTGGTAAAATTTCGTACACCGGAAGTGGGTGTTTGCCTTAACTGTTTTTTGTTTTTTGCCAATATTTTCTTAAATATGAAAAATATCACAAAAACATTTAATCAAATATTGAAGACAATAAACAAATGCGACTATTTTGTTTGAAAACATTTTTCATAAAATCATTGTTATTCGAGAAAAAAATTATTAATTTTTTTTTTCATTTTTGGTATACAATTATGAAACGCTAATAGTTACAGCAAATTTATGTGAATAATAATTGTAGAGAATGCCAAAATGAACAATTTATGAAGAATAAGTTTTTTTCGAAATCTCTTTAGTTTTTGAGTAAACTGAGTTTTTAAATTTGAAGTATAATTTTTCATAATTTTGACGTTTTAAACGTCAGTTTTGTCCAAGTCTACGAAACGTTCGATGCACATTTAAAATATGATTTAAATTAAAAATAAACCATGGGAGCGTAAATATAAATGATACCATCAAGTCGGAGAAAGTAACATGATGGCCACATCACCATTTTTTCTTTACAGTGCATTGAAAATCTTATTTACTTAGTGCATTGCCATTTCATTAAAGTTCAACCCTTATAGTACGAGGGTGTGAGGAACGAGAAAAATAGTCATGTTATAAGTTGCAGCTAATAAGGATAATCAAGGGCATTGTGAATATCGCGAGAAGGCGCCTCTCCCCGACCTTTGTCCATTATTCGACACTAACTTAGTTTTAGAAGTTGACTCTGTGCACGTTCCTCGTCCCACCATTTGCGAAGACAATGGAGCAATCAATAGGGTAATGAGAGGACACTATATCTAATTATCGGTGCGGTCAGCTCCATCCTCGCCGTAGGGGCACAAGACACACATAGAGACAGTGCCCCCTAATGGATCCAGTCTTCCGTCACTCTCGTCCTTCCTGGTCGTACACGGCTTATTAAACTAGTGCCATCTCCCAATATCACCACCTGCGGACGACGCTGGTGTCACACTAACACACACACACACACACACGTATACACCCAGAGCAGAGACACGTACACTCTGCTGATACCTACCAGTGTCGCGATTTTGCGCTTCCAGTGTGCACACATTCTGCTCCTTCTTGTCAGCCTTCCATCAACTCTTATCGAGATGCGGGCCCCGTTGTAATGACTCTGGTGGACCATTGTTCACTCGAGAGACTGATGAACATTTGGCCATTGTCAAGTCAATCATTGGACTGTGCGTGCCGTCGCGCCCAACTATCGAAGAGTCCAATCGGACCGCGCGCGGTGATATACTTTGAACTCTTTACGTTTTAATGACTGTCGTCGGTTTGCGTTCTTCCTCCACCTCCTCCTCTTCACCGTGGGGTACCAATAAAGTCGGCAATCAGGTGAGTGTGAGTTACGTGTGCGGTGTGAAGATTGATTTTAATTGAAGGTAGCACTCGCGCCGCGTGTATTTATATATCTGCGGTGGATGCGCGTGCGTACGTGCGCATGGACGAATTCTTAGTGATGTTGCTTCCATTATCAATAATTGGTGTCTGGATTACCTTATTATTAATATTTATATTAAACTGTTTACTCACAGCTCCGTGAAAAAACTCCAAATAATATTAGTTTTTGTGAATAACCGCCGTAATATTAGTAATAATAATAATAATTGGTTTGTTTCCAGCACAAAATATAGATGTATACATTAGTAGGTAAATCAATATACAAAATTTAAAATCGTAAAGGAAGAAGTTATTACGCATGAACTTCACAACTTACCTCATAGCGAAAACTATTATTCCATCGTGTAGAAACTAAGTTGCAATATTAGTCGTTTCATTTTTTTTTTACTTTCCTTGGTAATTTCCTTATAGAGTTAAGTAGAGCATTGTATAATTTAGTAGATTGCACCACGCATGTCTTATGTTAGAAGCTTTGGCTATGTTTAGGGATTCTAATGGTTTTTGATCTTATACTGTGGTCATGTAGCACTTCGTTCGCTTCGAAGATATGTAGGTCGTTCTTAACAAATTTAATTGTTTCAAATATATAAAGACTCATTAAAGGCATTATTTGCAACATTTTGAATGAATCTCGACCGCTGGCATTAGGCCTAACATTGCTAATAGCCCGCATTGACCTTTTTTAAGAAACAAATAATTTTTAAAAATGTTTGCATGTTATGCACCCCCAAAACGTAATGCCAAATGCTAATTGCGATGGGCAGTAAGACATGTATGCTATTTTTACTGCTTCCTCGTGCATGTCCCTTCGTGTTGAATAAATCAAATACGAATACTTGGCTGTTTTTTGAGCACACGTGTTCAATGTGGGTACCTCATTTTATGTCATTTTGTATTGTAAATAAATGTAAGACACCCTCACTTGTTGCAAAAGCATTCAATAAAGGGTACCTACGGTTACGATAGTCAAAATGCCTATATCCCTAGATTTTTTAATTTACCCCATAAGAGGGTGTTTTAGGATGTAAAAATAACAACCCCATGGTCAGTGGGCAGACAACCCCCTCCGCTCTCTCTTAGGGTTAAAAAATATTTTTTTACTGATGAAAAATTCTGAAAAAAATCATGTAAATAGACAATCCAGTTACCTATTTGACCAATTTTTTCATAAACCATTCAAGGTCATTTAGACCTGAAAAAATCCAATGGGTTATTTATAATACAGAGTTTTTCCATTGCTTTTCACTATTTGTCAAATGGATTTCCCTATTTGGCACATGACTTTCACATTTTTCAAATATATTTCACTATTTATCAAGCAGTTTCGCTTTATATCAAAACAATTTCCTTATATGTTAAATATATTTCCCTGTCAGTCATAATGGAATAAAATAATTTAAGACGCAGGAAGTCGAAAATCAGTATTCAAGTAAGAGGCCTGATAATTCGGTGTAAAAGATAATACGGTTATAAAAATTTACTCTACCTGCAAAAATTCTGGAGAAACACCCGCTTACAGCCCATTTCTAAATCCTATCGAAGAAATATTTTCTGTTTGGAAAAACTCAATTAAACAAGCTGGGTCTCAAAATGAAAATCAATTATACGCCGTAGTTCACGAATCTTCAAATAACATCACAGCGGAACATTGTAATCATTTTATACACAATATGGAAACATATTTGAGTGATTGTTTGAAAAAAATTAAATTTTATCTTAAAAGTATAAACTTGTTTGTTGATAAAATATGTATTACCTTATTTTTATGTGTAATAATTAATAATAAACTGATTTGTTGCCGTTTCTCAGCGTTTTTACGAAAATATACAACAGAGGGAAAAGCATTTGACAAATCGTGAAAGTTATTTGATAAATAGGGAAAGCTTTTGATATAAAATTGACATGCGTGAAATTTATTTGACAAATAGCGAAATTCATTTGATGGATAGTGAAAAGCAACTGAAAAACTCTGTAAATAAATATAAATTTATGAAAATAATCATTTTGCTGAGGCGAAAAAGATTACGCGAACAATTACTAATCACTTGTAACTTGAAAATGTCTCAATAATAGTTCAAAATTGATTTTGTGAAAAATTGCAATACATTCTGCCCCTAACGTTTGCGATATTTCATGCAAACTCGATGTAAATTTATGAAAAATTGTAATAATTTTGTTGACTCGAGAAAAATACAAAAACAATTGCTGTCGATTTGAAGCTTCTCAAAATCGCTCAATATTAAGTCAAGAATGATTTGGTGAACATTTACAATACATACCGCCAATAGCGTTTGCGATATTTCATACAAACACGATCGAAATTTATGAAAAATTGTAATAATTTTGTTGCCTTCACAGAAATATAAAAACAATTGCTACTCACTTGAAACTTCTCAAAATCACTTAATATTCATACAGAAAGGATTTAGTGAAAAATTCCGCCAATGGCATTTGCGCTATTTCATGCAAACAAGATATAAATTTATGAAAAATTGTAATCATTTTGCAGACGCGAAAAAAAATATAAAAACAGTTGCCACTCACTTGAAACTTTTCAAAATCACTTGACAATCATTTAAGATTGATTGTGTAAAAAATTACAATACATTCCGTCAATAGGTTTTGCGACATTTCATGCAAACACGATCTAAATTTATGAAAAATTCTAATCATTTAAAACTATAAAGACAATTGCTACTCACTTGAAACTTCTCAAAATCACTTAATATTACTTCAGCAATGATTAAGTGAAAAATTATAATACATTAAGTATATGGACGTGTATGTGCGATGTCATGCAGACATTATATAAATTTATGAAAAATTGTAATTATTTTGCTGACGCAAAAAAATATAAAAACAATAGTAACTCACTTGAAACTTCTCAAAATCATTCAATATTCATTTAAAATTATTTTTTTAAAAAAATACAATATATTCCGTCAATAGCTTTTGTATTATATATTTAAAGCAAACACAATGTAAATTTATGAAAAATTGAAATAAATTCGTTGACGAGAAAAAAATTAAAGAAAACAATTGCTATCCACTTGAAACTTTTCAAAATCACTCAATATTAAGTCTTAAATGATCTAGTGGACAATTACAGCACATTCCACCAATAGCGTTTACGATATTTCATGCAAACACGATCGAAATTTATGAAAAATTGTAATAATTTTGTCGCCTTTAAAAAAATATAAAAACAATTGCTACTCACTTGAAAATTCTCAAAATCACTCAATGTTAAGTCAAGAAAAATTTGGTGGACAAATACAAAAAATAATATAAGTTTATGAAAAATTGTAATCATTCTGTTGACTCTAAAAAATATAAAAACAATAGATATTCACTTGAAACTCCTTAAAATCACTCAACATTAAGTCGAGAATGATTTGGTGGATAATTAAAATACATTCCGCCAAATAGAGTTTACGATATTTCGTGCAAACACGATGGAAATTTATGAAAAATTGTAATCATTTTGTTGTCTAGAAAAAAATATAATCACTTACTTGAAACCACTCAAAATCACTCAATATTTATTCATGATTGATTTTGTGAAGAATTACAATATATTCTATCAATAGCTTTTACGATATTTCATGTAAGCTCGATGGAAATTTATGAAAAATTGTAATCATTTTGTTGCCTCGAAAAATATATAAAAACAATTGCTATTCACTTGTAACATTAAAATTACTCAATAACAGTTGAAAATTGATTTTGTGGAAAAATTCAATACATTCCATCAATAGTTTTTACGTTATTTCATGCAAATCCGATGGAAGTTTATGAAAAATTGTAATAAACTTCTTGCCTCGAAAAAAATACAAAAACAATTGCTATCCACTTGAAACTTCTCAAAATCACTCAACATTAATTCAAGATTGTTTTTGTGCAAAATTGCATTACATTCCATCAATAGCTTTCACGATATTTCATGCAAATCCGATGGAAGTTTATGAAAAATTGTAATAAATTTGTTGCCTCCAAAAAAATATAAAAACAATTGCTATCTACTTGAAACTTCTCAAAATTAATCAATATTAAGTCAAGAATGATTTGGTGGACATTTACAATACATTCGGCTAATAGCCTTTGCGATATTTCATGCAAACCTGGTGTAAATTTATGAAAATTGGAATAAATTTGTCGACGCGCAAAAAATATAAAAACAATTTCTACTCACTTGAAACTTCCCAAAATCACTCAACATTAATGAAAAAAGGATTTAGTGAAAAATTATAACACATTACACCAATAGCGTTATCGCTATTTCATGCAAACATGATATAAATTTATGAAAAATTGTTTTGCTGACAGAAAAAAATATAAAAATCATTTGAAACTTTTCAAAATCACTTAATATTACTTAAGGAATGACTAAGTGAAAAATTATAATACATTCCGTCATTATAATATAACTAATAATGACAGGGACTTTTTTATGACAAATTTAAAAAAATCTTGGTATACAAATGTCACTAAATATTACACATCTGCTGGCGCGGAATAATTCAAGAACTAACCTTGAAATAGTAAACTTTTTCAAAAAGAACAATTTAAACATTTAGACAATTTAGTATAACAAATACATGGAATTAGTAATTAGTAAGTGATTGATATAATTCTAGTACTGCATTTGTTGTATTCAATTTATTTATAATATATTAACACACATGGTGGTGGCAGATGACCTCGTAGTCGACGCCGAAAACAAACCAAAAAAAATATGCCAATGGTGTATGCGCGATCTCATGCAAATACGCTATATATTTATAAAAAAATAGTAATCATTATGCTGAGGAGAAAAAAAATATAAAAACAATTGATACTCACTTGAAACTTCTCAATATCACTCAATATTAATTTAAGATTAATGTTGTGAAAAAATACAATATATTCCGTCAAGAGCTTTTGCGACATTTCATGCAAACACAATGTAAATTTATTATATTATTATATATTGAAATAAATTCGTTGTCGAGAAAAAAATATAAAAACAATTGCTACCCACTTTAAACTTTTCAAAATCACTCATTTTTAAGTCAAGAATGATTTGATAGACAATTACAATAAATTCCGCCAATAGCGTTTACGATATTTCATGAAAACACGATCGAAATTTATGAAAAATTGTAATAATTTTGTTGACTCGAAAAAAATATAAAAACGATTGCTATTCACTTGAAACTTTTCAAAATCACTTAATGTTAAGTCAAGAAAGATTTGGTGGACAATTACAATTCATTCCGCCGATTTCATTTGCACTATTTCATGCAAACATAATAAATATAATTTTATGAAAAATTCTAATAATGCTGTTGCTTCGAAAAAAAATATAAAAACAATTGTTATCGACTCTAAACTTCTCAAAATCACTCAATATTAATTCAGGATTGGTTTTGTGAAATATCACACTATATTCCATCAATAGTTTTTACGATATTTCATGCAAACACGATGGAAGTTTATGAAAATTTTTAATCATTTTGTTGCCTCGAAAAAAAATAAAAACAATTGCTACTCACTTGAAGTTGCTCAAAATCACTCATTATTTATTCAAGATTGATTTTGTGAAAAATTACAATACATTTCTCCAATAGCTTTTACAATATTTCATGCAATTTACATCGTGAAATTTATGAAAAATTGTAATAATTTTGTTGTCTGGAAAAAAATATAAAAACAATTGCTATTCACTTGAAATTTCTCAAAATCAAATCAAAAATGATTTAGTGAACATGTACAATATATTCCGCAAATAGTTTTTGCGATAATAATAATGCGATTGTAATCCTACTTTTGCGTCCAAAAATCGCACGTCCCATATTCTGATAAAGAGTACACGCGTTTCCCATGGATTATATCATATTCGTTTCCCCTTTGAACCACTTAAGATTTTAACGACAACCGTCGTCGGTTTACCTTCTCGGCCTTCCGCGGCCTTAAGGTACCCAATAAAGTCGGCGATCGGGTGAGTTACGTGTGCGGTTTTCTGAAACAAAATTAACCCATATACGGGCGCGGAGCATTCCTTAAGCAAACAGCATTGTCTCTTCTCAATATATTTAATCGGTAGGGAAGTGAACACACGGAGAACACTCAAAGATTCAACTCGCCCGACTGCCTAGTCTACCTGGTTATGCTTATATGTCTCCCCCCACCGGTCCCATTCTTACCTTCATGTGTATGTGATCAGTGTAAGAAGCGGAGTCTTCGGGAGAGCACGCGAACCTGCCAGTGTAGTATTTTATGAATGGAACTCTCAATTTTGACCTAACCTCAAAACCAGTGCACGCACCCACCCCCCGACAGTGACAGCCTTTCCATGCACATCCGTACCATTAGGACCCCGCAATTAAATTGTTTCTGTCGCAAAAGAATAAAAACATTCAATTTAGTGGACTCTTGTGTGGCAAATAGACACTTTCAACAAACATTTCTTGGATAAATAACTTTCTCAAAAAACAGTCGCCGTTGTTATGTGCTACCATGATTAATTAGGTATCCTACCATGTGAGCAGCGAATATCATCCACACACTAGAGCTCAACAGGTAAGAACCACCTCACGTGGTCATCATCTGGAGCCGAATTGATGTGATATTACACTTCTTTCGCGACAGTCCACACCTGCTCCTCAAACACGCTCGAGTCTTGAGCAGAATTAAAATGCTTGTTGACACATGCAGCATGAGCGATGAACGTTGTCGGCTCCGGCATTAAGTAAACATTTGTTTTAGTAATGACTTACGTACACAATACAACAATGCACTTGGGGCACTGGAAATGTCTGTTCTACCGTGGTATGGTATATCATTGGCGATTTTTCGCATTTCTGTGATGGTATGCCGGTACAAAGGCGAAATTTTCCTTAATTATACCACCTCTTAATATGGAAAATCCGCTCGTAATCAAGTTCTGGAATTCAATTTCAGGTCGCTCTTCTTGTGCTATAGGTAATTTTGTGCGTGGATATTTACTAATTGGCTTAATTATAACAAGAATTTCTTCTAATTTTTTACACCTTTTTTTAATTATCCATGATATATAATTAAGAAGTTAAGTTTAAGAAATTGAATGCTGAAATAGTTGAAGTTTTGAATTATCCACTATTCTATTTACAATGACATATAAAGTTAAGTTTAAGAAATTGATTGACGAAATATTTAATGAAAGTCTGCTAAGATTAAAACTTTAAATCATCCACCGTTCAATTGATTCAATGATATATAATTAAGAAGTTAAGTTTAAGGAATTGAATGGCGAAATAGTTAAAATTAAAACAAGAATAATGGTTCTTGTGTATAATTTTTAACATTTAAAATTAGGTTGTAAATTGATTGATATTAACATAAACTAATCACTATTAATGTGACACGCGATTCGTATCGTTTTAATGAATGCTTATTTCTTAATTACCACTTTCTTGTCAAAATTCTTACAAAATTGAATATGACGCACCTGCTACGTGCAATTTTTCACGCCGATCTTATAGGATTCCATGAAATGTCAGACTGGTCACAGATACAATCGATTGTTAATTCAGAAAACACGAAGCGAACACACAATGAAATAATTGATTTGAAAAATGGGTTGATTGATGGCATTCTTATTTGCGCTCGCGTAGTTAATAGCGATAATGATGTAATCTGCAATACCCAACCAGCGAATGCCAGTCAAGCAATATTGTTGGATGGGTAATCGAAACAATGCATCCTTGGCAAGGGTTGAAGCACACACGTGCTGAAATAAATGATTAATAATAATAATAATAACCTTTCTCACTTTTTTGCAAGTATTTATTTATAGCAACGATAAATAATATCTTATTTTATAATATGTTTCTGTAATCAAATCTTACTAAACAACCAAATGGAGTAGACCATGATAAAGTAATAAGATAAAAGCGTTAAAAGGTTAATCAGTGCAACTGCTCTGAAATAAACTCCCAATGTTCTTAGAACTTCCAACCTACATCAATCAATCCCCATCAAAAATTACTCTAAATAACAAAAGGGGTTGAATTAAACATTTTGCTGGTATCACGAATTTTTCGAATTGCAGAATAACTTGAAAGGCGGCAGGTGTTAGTTAAAAATGATTGCTCATGGAGTCTAAAATCCCAAATCGTCCAAATAAGAAAAGTTCACAAAAATTTGTAATGTTAAGTAATTAGTAATTCTTAAAAATCTTTGAAAATCGGTTCTCAGTTTGCTTAAATATGCAAAATAATTGGTTGTAGACTGAGATTTTGTTTTCGGTTTAATTGGAGGTTTTTAAATTTTCGTCGTCTCGGAGAATTTTAACGACTACTTTTATTAAAGCAACAGTATTTGATGGATATTTCCATCGACATTTCAAAATTATAGATAATTCTGAATCAGCACTATCGCCGATACAAATTTGTGTGGCCAGTCTTTTTCATGCCAACGAGATAAAGCAAAGCAATAAATACAAGAAATGCCTTTCAGAGAAGGAAGAGGCCCGGGGCAACTAAAATTCAAAATTTTAAGTTTAAATTGCTTTTTCTATTTTGCGTCTAAAACGCAGTCATTAACGAACTCATATGGGTTCGTTAAGGGCTCGCTCAGTGCGGTAATATCAATTTTTCAAGGTTGGTACCGTTGAAATTCAGAGCTGTCTACCTGTGCTAAATTTTCGGCGAGATAGTTTTGAGGTTATGTGATGTGTGGAAATCGCAAACTAATTTTAAATTGGAATGTCAATTATCAACCATCATACAATTTTCTAAATATGAATGGGCGATTTTTAAATTTAGAAATGGAACAAAAGGGGCAAAATAGAAAAAATACTGTAAAAAACTCGTTCATAACGCCTTTTTTCGCACGCGTCCAAATTTAGAAAACTCCTCGCTACGCACGTTGTTTTCTAAACTTGGACGCGTGCGAAAAAATCGCGTTTATTGAACTCGTTTTTCAATATACTATTTCGAAACAAACTTATTAATGGTAAAAACCAAAATTTGTTATCGTTTTTTGTTTAAGAATTACGTACAAATATTTGCTTTTTAACTTTGAATAGAAGATTATACAGGGTGTCTCGTTTCGAGTATGCCAAACAAAAACAGGAGGTAAATAATGTTATTCTGAACAGAAAACTTCAAATAAAGATATATCCGATTTCTTACCATTATCGAGATAAATAATCTAAAAGATTTTTCGATCGTAAAAAAATCTTACAAATTTTCAGTTCAAATTTATTAGATTGCCATGAATTTAGAAAAAAAATATTTGAGCAGGTTAATGTTTACTTGACAGCTATTTATACAAACTTATTTGCTTCGGTAGTTTGTTAATTACATCTCGTTTAAGTAATTCTGAATACGCTGATCTATACTCGGCGCACCGAATCGGTGGTATTATGGGTTTGCGTGATTTTCGCGTGATGTTCGCTGATTGGTCAGCGCAAACGCATGTGAAGCGTATGCCACGCAGCCTAAATTTTTAATCCCGCCCGCTGATTGCCATGTGTTCACGTTTTTCTGTCTTATTTAAATGTAGTGATTGCGTTCTATCCTTAAATCAGCCTTTTTCAATTACAATTAACTAGGAAGTGGCCAAATAGTTAGATTTTGTGGGTTAAAGTAGAAAGATTTATATTTCCGGCACAGAACTAAAATGTAGCAAGGCTGTGTGAATCAGGCTTTTCATAACGTCTCGACGAATTATCACGAGGACGCGGGGTGAACGCAACGTGATCATACCACCGATTCGGTGCGCCGAGTATAGTGTATGTTTATGCCTTAATGTAAAATGACTGAAGAAATTTTAGATTATTTGCCGCTTAAGATGTGGTTCCAACTAGATGGAGGACCTCCCAAATATGCAAGAAATATCAGAAATTGGCTAAACATTCAATTTCCTGACAGATGGATTGGACGAGCGGGATCTCTTCACTGTCCACCATCTCAAGATCTTACAGAAAAGTTTATAGCGTTCCAATGAATACAAATGAACAATTACTAGATCGAATAATAAACGCTGCTGAGGAAATTAGAAACAATCCTAACATAATAGCAATAACGTTTCGCTTCTTTAGCCGGCGATGTAATTGTTGCATTTGTGCACATGGAGCTAGTGATGAGCGTTATTTTAACTAACCGCTACTTTGCAACCGTTACTAACAAATAAAAACAGTAACCGTTATTGAAAATTCCCACTAACCGTGATTTTCTCAAAAGTTATTTTATGAAAGGAGAGCGATTAAATAACGAATCACTTCTTAGTAACAGTAACTCTTATAACCGATTCAATAACGAATCAGTTCTAAGTAGCAGGAATCGATTCATTAACGAAAAAAAAACTCGAACAAATATTGAAAAGAATTTGATGAAAAATTGACAAACACAAAATAGGTATTTATTAATTTTCGTAAAGGCCAAGACAAACGACTAAAAATATAGACTCAGGGGGTCAGTTGTCCTTTCATTGAGTGAGCCAGTGATTTCGCTAGAAAATGTCGTAAATTACGAGAAATTCGTCAAATTTTAACATTTAAATCATCAAAATCGAACAACGCATTCAACATTTGTATAATTTCATAAGTCAAAGTTGCGATTTTAAAATCTTGGAAATTTAAAAACTTGCATTAATTTCAAGAGAAAATTTCCTAATCCATTTTAAAATGACACTAAATTCACCATATTTTGACATTTGTATCATCATCAAAATCGGTCAACGCGTTTAGCAATTTAAAAATCAAAATTGCAATTTAAAATCTTCGGACTTTTTCGTAATTTTGGCGTTTTGCATTAATTCCTGACATTTTCGACCGACAAAAAATCCAGACTCACGGATGAGCCCCTCCCTGGGATCCGCCAGATGTCGTGAGAAGATGTAAACAGTTTTGAATAATACTAAATTCGCCATATTTTAACGTTTAAATCATCAAAATCGGACAAATCATTCGAAAGTTATACAATTTCATAAATCAAAGTCGCAAATTTAAAATTTTGGATTGCAACTTTTGCATTTTGTGTTAATTTCAAGAAAAAAAAATGGTGATTTTGGCATTCTCTACAATTAATATTCACATAAATTTGCTGTAACTATTATCGTTTCATAATTAGAAACCAAAAATTAAAAAAAAAACTAATAATTTTTTTTCGAATAGCAATGATTTTATGAAAAAAATTTTCAAGCAAAAGATGTTCATTTCTTTGTTGTCTTTAATGTTTGTTTAAATGTTTTTGTGATATTTTTCATATTTAAGAAAATACCCACTTCCGGTGTACGAAATTTTACCAAAAGCTTTTCAGTTCTTCGGATTATCAAATAAGACGTATGTTCAAAGTTTAATATCAATTTCTCTATTGGTTTTTGAGATACAGCGCACACAGCCACACACACACACACACACACACACACACACACACAATTTCTTTTTCCAGAAATTGTTGAAATGGTATGCAGGGACCCCAAAACGGACATTTCCGTAAAAAAAATTTTTGAAAAAAAATCACGATCACAATACTTTCTCGTACTTCGTTACAGAGAAAGTAAAAAAATCGTTTTAAAATTACAAAACATTTGCCATATTTTGACGTTTGAATCAATCAATCAATTCGGCAGTTGTCCAATTTAAGAAATCAAAATCACGATTTCAAAATATCCGAACTTAAAAAGTGAGATTTTTGCATTTCGTGTTAATTTACCCCTAAGATTTACTTTGGTACAAACTGTTACTGAGTGAAGTTATTTTAAATAACGGTTACTAAATAACCGTTTAAATAACTAGTTATAATAATAATAATACATTTATTAACGGGACATCGCTCTTGAAAAATACAAAATAACTAAAATGTACATTTCTATGAAATCTAAAAATATATAACATTATTTGGCTATATGCACCAGGTCGAGTGTGAACAAATAAGACTTAAAAGCTAAGTTTTTAGAATATAAAATAAATCCCTTATTTTGTGGTAAAAGTAACTTACTTTAAATAACAGTTAGTAAATAACCCTTTAAACAACTAGTTATTTTGTAGTAACAGTAACTGTTATAACCGTTTCTGGAAAATAACCGTTTATCTCATTACTACATGGAGCGCAATTTGAACATTTATTTTAATGCTGTTTTTTCTTTCTCTTTGAATTACTTTTGTTCATGACCTAATAAAATTAAATTGAATATTGCATTCATATTATTTACATTAAAATGATGTTTCTCACTGCTCGGAAAATGGTAAAAATGACAGTAATTTTACTTGGTGACTGACAACAACTGACAGGTTGTTATTTTTGTATAAAGAACTGTTAAATACACATTAACCTGTAATATTTTTGTTTAAATTCATGGCAATCCAATAAATATATACTGAAAACGGTAAAAAATCGGACATATGTTTATTTGAACTTTTCTGTTCAGAATAACATCATTTACTTCTTGTAAACTCGAAACGAGACACCCTGTATCTATTTCATGGCGCATTTTGGTACTAAGCTGTATTAGGTTAATTCCTTTGTATTGACCTAAAGATGCTTTGGTTAATTTTTTGTATACTTAATTATGACTCACCCCGTATTTTAGTTTTAATATGTTAACACACAGTTATAATAAATATAAAACGCCAGGGTAAAATTAAAATTCTATTTAAAATTAGTTTTGGATTTTGAAAATCCGCCAATATTTTAATCAGTGGGATTTTTTTTTAATATTCTATGTTTTAAATTGCCGACTTTTCAACGAAAACAATTTAAATAAATATAACGCGTGTAGGTAGAATTCTACAAAAAAATTCAATTTAGCTCAGGAAACACTATTATTTCGAAAAAAGCACCCACAAATTTTCTTGCGAGTTTGATTTTTTTTTAATTATAAATTTCGGCTTGTCGAAACTCGAACGATAAAGATTTGTAAAAGTAGATATAATAGGCAAGGATAAAACTCTTCAAAAATTTAGTTCGGCTAAGGGGATGCCTTTCTTTCGAAATAATATTGGTTTTTGAATTTCCACCGATTTTCTCGAGAGTTGTGATTTTTTTTTTATTTGGACACGTTGAACACTTGATCGTAAAAATTTAAAACAAATACAAAATGCAGGGATAAAACTCTATAAAAATTATATTTAGCTAATAAAACATCATTCTTTCGAAACAATTTTGGTTTTTCAAATCCCACCGATTTGTCACAAGTACTGTTTTTTTTAGTTAGTTAGACACTAGCGGTATGGCTATATGAAAATGCAACCTTTCCAATGTTTTGAGAAAAAAATTTAGAATTCGAAAAAACTGCAGAGATAAAGAATAAATAAAAAAGTTATAAAAAAACTCGATGTGTGTTGATACATGCGCCAGCATGAACGAGTGAACTCTGGCAAACATTTGTTTTAGTAATGATTTAAGTATACTGTACAACAAAGTACTTAAGGCACTGCAAATTTCGTACAATTCACCGCCGGCGATTATTGCATTGCTGCGATAGTGTGCTGTAACAAAGGTAAAATATTCCATAATTACCACCTCTTAATATGGAAAATCCGGTCGTAATCACGTCCAGGAATTTACTTTCAGGCTGATTTTCTCCGCTTTTCTTATTCTTAAGGCAATTGAGCGCATGGATATTTTACTTAATCGCTTTAATTCTAATACGGCAGTTGTGTAAAAAGTACTTAACGCCTCATAAACAGTTTGGTTTTCCAAACCTCCAGAGAGTAAAATGCAAGTAGTAATTTTCTTCTATATACAGGGAGTTAAAATTGGAGATATATGATATGTTTCCATCTCCAAATTAATAAAGAATTCCATAAAAAGTTCCGCGTTGCAAACTTCCAGACAGTAAAATGCAAGTAAATTTTCTTTTATTTACAGTTTCAATTGGGGATATATGACAAAAGCCTTCTCCAAATTGATAAAGAATTCAAACATTGATAAACGAGGCGATAGGCTACAGAGTCATACTGGATTTTTAGAGAAATCATAATTACGCAAGCAACTAAATTCTAACTTAACCCGCTATTGGTGATGCAAATTTAATGGTGACGCCGGTCTCACGCACCTGAAGATTTTTCGAAACGTGTTACTGATAGTTCATGTTTTTTTTTTAATTTACGCTCTTTGATAATAAAACACAGATATTTAATCAATTTAAGGTCTGCAATGCGGCAGCTACTCGAAATTGCAACAGAAAACAATAACGGAGAATAAAGTTATTCGACACACCCGGTATCCATTGGTACGATCGCCATTGGCGGGTTAATAAATTTAAAAAAACTTCTTGTAAATAAAATAATATATAAAATAATTCTTGAAAATTTTACCAATGTCTTTAATTGTTGAATCTTAAAAAATAGTCTGTCTGTGCACCTTTTATGCAATTCGTGGATATGAGGGGTAAACAAATTGTTAGGAATTTATTTATGAAAACTACAAATCCAACTTTTGCAAAATCAGGGTCCCAAAAATTATCTGTAATCGTTAATACCCAAAATCGTCGACCACTGTATTCCTCAAAAACATCAGGTATCCCGACATCACCATATACGAATTAATTTAAGCTTTTTCATAATTAATCATGACTGACACCGACAGAAAGACCTCGGGTCAGATCAAACTTTATGCATATTAAATATTATAGAGTAGCCAAAATGCATGTAATATACGAATAATATAAACTACAGCAAGAAATACAACTTGAAACCGGTACACGTACACATAATATATTCCAGTCTAATTTAATAATAACAGATCCTACCATCAATGAATTACATTATCTACCATATAAGACCTTGCCGTACCCGCAAGGGTGTGCGAGTTAACTGAACTCGCAAAGTACAAGCGATCCAAACGGAAGTCAAATAAATTCTTATTGGATTCAATACGTAACTGGAATTCCAACTGGAATAGCCAGTTTTCCAGCATAATAACCATTTTTTTCCCCCACGAAACGAATCGTTTATTTTTCTTTTAATATACATATATATTTGTAAGTGGAAACCAGTCGCAATAATTTACTGGAAGATCCAGCGAGAGGAAAAAAGGCCCAGACTAGAAAGCCGCGTCTTAATGACATTATTAGAATTCTGAGCCGACGGACTCGACTTAGAATTGTGTCAATGTTCGTTTTATAATTGCGCTATTAATTATTATATTATTGATGCCGGTGAATATATACGCAATCTAATTGTGAGTTTAATTAAGGCCGTAAATGGTTGTTTGGGTTACGCATAATTCGGAGAATACGGTTACATAAGTAATAATGGTTATTTCGTACGCGGTTTTTCATTGCTGCATCTTATAATTATTTCGGAGATGTATGTATGTTCTGTATTAAAAAGATATTTACCGTAGATGTTGTTATTGGTCTTTTTCTTTCTGATACAACCTATCTATTAGTATTTTTATTTATTGTTTGCAAAAAGATACCTTTAAAGAAATATATCTTTAAAGGTAAATATTTGTTTATGCAAGTCGATTTCCGTTTCACAATTTTAACTAGCCAGAATAGTAACAAAGTTGGCAAATCAGTTTGAAAAAAAATAATGTTTTTTCAGACTTTGAACGGCAGCAGCGGTTAAACGAAGACGCCAAATGAAACGCGGTTTATAAATTTTGTGATCCTTGTGTGCTAATTATTCGGAATCATTTAAATATAGCAATTTAAAAAAAAAATACAAAAACATGGAAAACCACATTCTTACTTTTGGCCAAAAATTGCGTTTGAAATTATTTCCTGAAGAAACCTCTGGTTGGAATCGGAGTTTCTACACGTCATGTAAAGATCTCATTAAGACCTATCAAAAAATACACTTTCGCAAAAACAAATGTCAATTTGAAGTCTGTAGTGCGTTTGCAAAGAAAAGTCGAAAAGGTAAAGAAATCGAAAAAATATTTTTTTTAATGATCATCAAGACCAGTGGTGCGCAAACCTTAGGTCGCGGCCCTCAGATGTATCGCTAAAAAATATTTGTGGGTCGCCAAATAAAAAAATATTTGACAATAAAAAATACAAGGCTTTTCTTCAAGTATCGGGTACAGGTGAAATTGTGAAATGAAATTATATTGTTGAGGATAGGACTTTTCTGTTTTTTCTCAACAATTACTGGAAAAAATTGTGATATAGCCATAATGTAACTTTCTCCGAATTGATTTTTGTGATATTTTTGACCAGAGTTTTCGCAAAATACTTATTATTTATTAGTTGTTCATTTAAGCATTCTCTGTAATTATTGTTAATGCAAATTTTATGTAACTATTATATAATTTCATAATTATATACCAAAAATATCGAAATTATTCAGTTTTTTTTTTGGTCTAGAAAATTAAACAATTGATTTTGAAATTAAAAATAAAGTCATATATTTGAAACTTAAGACATTCCAAAAACGTAATTATCGCAGACTATATTTTTTAGATAAATATCAAAGTAAATTGTGATTGCAACATTATCCTAGCAGTTACATATTCTAAAATCTAAACTAGTAAACATATAAAATTTAAAAAATAACCTATAATTAAAAGAAAAACCTCGAGACTACAGGCCAAAACATTAAAAAATGTAGGTTGCAAAAATAAAGGGCAACAAATCCAAAATTTCAACCAATAATTCAGGTTAAAAAATTGAAAATTTAGACAAAAAATCGAAAACTTATGTCTAATAGAAAATGCATATAAAAAAACAAAAACAAGCATATTGAAAAATGAAAAATTTAGCCAAAATATCAAAACTTCACGAATGAAAATCGATATATCGTATTAAAACATCGAAAATTTAGACCAAAAATCGAAAACTTAAAAATTAAAAAATGTAACAATTTTGGCCAAAATAAAGATTATTTGGTCCCAAAAATAAAAATATAGACAAAAAATTGAAAATACAGGCCAAATATCTAATATATAAATAGGCTAAAATAAGTTCAGACAATAGAGTCAAAAATAAGTGTTTTGTTAAAATAATTCCCTCATGACTGCATTTTTTGAAGTAAATGTCAAATTTGACCTTAAAACTATAAATTAACGAATAAATTAAAATCTAAAATACAAAATTAAGTAAATAATCTGAAATTAAAATATAAACCTGAAAATACACGTCAGACAATAAGAAAATTCTAGACTAAATATAAAACATGTAGATTGTAAAATCTTAAATTAAATTAAAAGGTCTATAATTAAAAACTTTGCGCATAAAAATCATTCAAGTTACAAAATCTGAGAAATGGGTAAAAAAATAGAAAATTCTGACCAAAACTCGAAATAAATTAGAAACGTCACTTGTTGCAGAAGCATTAAATAAATTTATTACATTTGGTCTTTATTAAATTCAAAAATAGAAGTTAAAATCCGATATTTACTTAGAATAGTCATGAGGGAATTATTTTAACCAACTACTTATTTTTACTTTCTCCGTTACGGCGAAAGTATTGTGATCGTGATTTTTTTTCAATTTTTTTTTTCAAATGAAAACACAACTTTTTTAATAATCATCCCAGATCGTTAAAGTGCACTTTTACTACATCAAAAGAAGAGACAAATCGATTGGAGGTAACAAATTTCAGCCAGCAAAAATAATAAAAAAGTTGGAAATTTGAAATTCTTACTTTTGCTCAAAAATTGCATTAAAAATTATTTGCTGGAAAAACCACTGGTTCGATTCGGGGTTTCTGTACATCATTCGAAATATCTCATTAAGGATCATCAGAAAAAAACTTGCACAAGTACAAATGTCAGTTTCAAGCGCGTGAGGCGCTCGCAAACAAAACTTGACAATGAAAATAAAATCAACTTTTTTAATAATCATCACAGATCGTTAAAGTTTACTTTTTCCTCATCGTAAGAACGAGACATATCGATTGGAGGTAACAAATTTCAGCCAGCAAAAATAATAAAAAAGTTGGAAATTTGAAATTCTTATTTTTGCTCAAAAATTGCATTAAAAATATTTGCTGGAAAAACCACTGGTTCGATTTGGGGTTTCTATACACCATTCGAAAGATCTCATTAAGACGCATCAGAAAAAGTACTTGCACAAGTACAAATGTCAATTTCAAGCGCTTGAGGCGCTCGCAAAGAAAACTTGAAAATGAAAAAAACACAACTTTTTTAATAATCATCCCAGATCGTTAATGTGCACTTTTCCTTCATCAGAAGAACGAGACAAATCGATTGGAGGTAACGAATTTCAGCCAGCAAAAATAATAAAAAAGTTGGAAATTTTAAATTCTTACTTTTGCTAAAAAATTGCATTAAAAATGTTTTGCTGGAAAAACCACTGGTTCGATTCGGGGTTTCTGTACATCATTCGAAATATCTCATTAAGATGCATCAGAAAAAGTACTTGCACAAGTACAAATGTCAATTTCAAGCACGTGAGGCGCTCGCAAAAAATACTTGAAAATGAAAATAAAACCAACTTTTTTTAATAATCATCCAAGATCGTTAAAGTGCACTTTTCCTTCATCAAAAAAAGAGACAAATCGATTGGAGGTAAGCAATTTCAGCTAGCGAAAATAATGAAAAAGTTGGAAATTTCAAATCCTATCCCAGGGTCCCCCCTTCTTACATTTGCTCAAAAATTGCATTCAAAATGATTTCCTGGAAAAACCACTGGCTCTATTCGATATCAATTTCTAAACGCGACTTTCTACCAGTTTATACAATTATTTGCGCATCATCGTAGTTAATAGTAGAAACGTATGTCTTCTGAGCGTTGATACTAGTACCAACAGCAGTGCCCACCGCTCGAAAACATGTGACAATGGTTAGGCAAAGAAGCAGTTATACACACAGATAAAATTTATTGACCAGAAGTTATTGCAATCGCCTTTAGGGACCTCAAAACGGATTTTTCCGTTAAAATCATTTTTGAAAAAATTGTTACGACCCGATTTTGGTTCACTGTTTTGATTCACGTTTTCAAAAAAATCATAAAATGCTGCAGCATACGCTATTAATTAAAGACACTGTGTGTAATAATTGACATACAATTCTTCCTCTCTGTTGTTAGAAGGTGACCGGTGAGAAACAATTTAGAAGAAAACATAGAACGCTGTTGCATACGCTATTAATTAAAGACCCTGTTTGTAATAATTAACATACAAATCTTCCTTTCTATTGTTAAATAGAAACAAATTTAGATTAACATTAAAGCATTTGTATTTCTAAACACTCGATATTTTTGCGCAACACCTCTGCAGCACATGCACACACACACATACACATTCATCCTCAACTTAACTAAACAATCACTCGATGCACTTAACAGGTGTATAATTACAAGTGTTTTCTCGGTTGCTTCACAGTTAGTTAGGCGCTAAATTGTAGCAATGCAAATAATTTTAACGACCTCTCACATCAATACAAGAAACCCAAGTAATTCACGGGATCCTTGAAATTCCACGCTTGCATTAATTTTACACTGGTGGCACCGGGCAAAAGTGTGTGCACACAATTCTAATTAAACATTAATTCCAAAAATTGCACAACGAACAGCTGTTGCAAATTGCAAATGAAAGTAAAATAATAATGATCAATAATACATTTGTTAATATGATCATTGAACAGTTTCCATTTTGTTAATTCGGTTTTTGGCAGATTATTGAATATTATTATATATTTTAATTCAATAAAATAAAAATTCCCTGACTTCTCGTTGAATAATACAGCAAAATGAGAAATGTTTTGATAGATGATTAATTGTACACTCGGCGTCAAAAAAAAAGCGCCACTCGAAAAATCGCGAAAAACTCGATTTTTCAAACCGTTGTAACTTGGTTCAATTTGGTCGAAAATCGATTAATCTTTCTGTTTGGGAAATATTCAAGTTTTATCTTTAAGAATGTGTAGTTGATTTTGACCCCAAGTCCAACCCACCCCCCGTAACAACGCGATGGAAAAAAAAGTTTTTTTATGTAAAAAATTGTCCAACTTTGACAAGCTGTACCGTGCGCAAAAAAAAACGGCGGGAAATTTCACCACAATGGCAGAAAAATTTAATCAATTTCCTTCAAATTCCTTAAAATTCGAGTGGTTTCGATGATTTGGAGCAAAGTTATGAATTTTTGAAAAAAATGACATTTTTCACTTTGAAGTTTTGTGCATTTTGAAGTAACAAGAGCCAAAACACAATACAATTAAAAAATGCATAACTTATCGCAAAATCATCGTGAGTTATTGTCTTTTGTTTGAAATTTCAATTAAAATGAACAAATTTTATCACCCTGTCGAAAACCGTTTTTTGCACTAGGGGTAACAGAGGGTAGAATGAAACTTATGCTTTTCAGATCGCAAAGAATCATCGGCTTCTGAGCAAAATTGACTGAGTTATGACCGAAATGGAATTTTTAAGTTGTAAAAAAAACATTTTTTGTCAATCCAAAACACTTTTTGTAGGGGTTTTCAGGGGGTCGCGAAAGTCGAAAACTTCTTGGATCGCAAAATTCCATCGAGTTTCGTGCGAAATTCGCCTAATTATGACCAAAAAGGCGCAAAATGTAATTTTTTTTTGGAGGAAATTGGAGGAAAATTATTGAACTTTATTGCCATGATAACCAAATGAGCCCACGATTCTTTTTTGCGCACGGTACAAGAAACCAAATTTGCACATTTAAACTTCAAAAACATTTTTTTTCCTTTAGGGGTGGCAAGAGGTGGAATCGTTTTAGTAACAAAATAATTCACATGACGTTAAAGAGAAAATTTGAAACTGTTCAGACTGCAAAAGTTCATCGATTTTGGTGCAAAATTACTCGAGTTATGGCCAAAAAAGTGAAAAATGTTATTTTTTTCAAAAATTCATAACTTTACTCTAAATCATCGAAACGACTCGAATTTTTAAGGCATTTGAAGGAACTTGATTAAATTTTTCTGCCATTGTGGTGAAATTTCCCGCGGATTTTTTTTGCGCACGGTGCAGCTTGTTAAAGTTGTACAATTTTTTACAAAAAAAAACCCTTTTTTCCATCGCGTTGTTACGGAGGGTGGGTTGGACTTGGGGTCAAAATCAACTACACATTCTTAAAGATAAAACTTGAATCTTTCCCAAACTGAAAGATTCATCGATTTTCGACCAAATTGAACCAAGTTACGGCGAGTTTTTTCGCGATTTTTCGAGTGGCGCTTTTTTTTTGACTCCCGAGTTTAGTCTCTTAAATTGTGGAAGACGAAAAGTATCGTATTTCTCATTTGATTAATATATTTTAAGGTTTTACCAAGTGCTAAATAATGACATGTCCGTTTTTTTTAAATTTTGTTTTTGGCAGATTATCGAAAATGATTATAGAAGGCTGGTCAATTGCCAGTTGAGGTCATTTGTAAAAGTGTCTGAATAAATGTATTGTCTCTCTCTGATTGTAGATTTTAACGTTTTACCAAGTGCTGAATGAAATACTACAGATTTTTGTGGAAAAATAAGATAACCTTACCTAGAAGCTATATTTAGAAAGGTAAGCATTTTAAGGAATAAGAAAGTTATGCAGAGTTCATACATCATACTTTTATCTATATTTCGATTGTCTTGTCATGTAGCATTAACAGCAATTAGCACATTTCCTCGTCACTCCTCCGATAACAATCAACACAACAGGCGAAATAATTTTAAGACGTGAAAGCACTCGTTTTAGCCAATTGACACAAATACGCAATAAGGTAATGATGATGTGCATTTTCTGCCTCGACTCCGAGAGTTCCTGTTAACAATCACCTTTAATTACCCAGCGTGTTATTAATTATCTTTTCCGCATTGTTCGACATCACCATTAAGCATCTAATTGCGCGCAAAAAAAAAACAACACAAACTTATTAATCTTTGAAACTATTGTTCATTTTTTTGCCCATAAACGCGAAAAATTATCCACGCGTGTAGGAAGTTTACGATTTTGTGTTAGTGGTCTAATAAAGACGTTAATGAATTGATTAATCACGTGCTATTATTATATTTCAGATAAAAATATTATAATCTCGTCGTGGGCGACTCTATTATAATTAATGAATGCTTTCTTGAAGTGAAACTTTATCTACTTTGTCAGCGCTGTCACTACCACGAAACATTATAATGATACGAAATAATCACACGGACACAAGATTGATACTTGGTATATTTTATGGTATTCTTGTGGCTGGATTATTTACGTTGCCGAGGATGAGGTTTACTAATCGAAAATCATTTTTATTTCTATTCTACGTGTAAAGATAAATCTGATCCCAAATTAAATGATAATAAAAAATAATGCACCCATTATTAAATGTTCGTTAGACAACGATGGTAATTAATATAAAAAAAGACAACTGTTAATAATTCGATTTAAAAACTTCAACTTATGGCAATGAAAATGTGTGGGTGTGTGAATTACAGTATTTTGTCAATTATCATATTAGCAGGTACCACTAATCTCTCGCTATAAAAATAAACATGTTTATGTTTTCTGATATATTTTTGTTTATATATTTTTTTTTAAACTTGTACACAAGTAGCCCTTGGAATTTTTGCTCAAAAAATGCAACTTTTTTAATAATTATCGTAGACTATTGAAGTATACCTTTTTTGATTGGCGTTAAAAAATTTCAGCGATCTTCAATCGTAAAAAAATAGCGTGTCACCATGAACATGTTACAAAATTAAAAAAAAAAAACGATTTTTCAGACTTTGAACGGCCGTAGCGGCTAAACGAAAACTCCAAATTGAACGCGGTTTTCAAATCCGTGCTCCTCGTGTGCAAATTAGTCGGATTCAATTAAAATTGGCGATTTAAAATTTCCCCCCTTCTTACTTTTTCTCAAAAATTGGCTTTGAAATAATTTCCTGAAGAAACCACTGGTTCGATTCCGGGTTTCTACACATCACTGGAAAGATCCCTTCAAGACGCCTCGGAAAATGTACTTTCACAAGAACAAATGTCAATTTGAAGCCCGTGACGTGTCAACAAAGAAAACTCGAAAATAGAAAAAATCGAAAAAATCAACTTTTTTAATAATGATCGTAGACCATTGAAGTACACCTTCTTTTTCGTCAGAATAACGAGAGGAATTGATTAATTAATTAAATTCAGTTATCTTCAATGGCAAAAAATAGGGTGTCACCACTTATAAAGAATAAGTCAAAACGTTCGATGTACATTTAAAATATGATTTAAATTGAAAATAAATCATAAATAATAATGATTCTATCAAATCGGTGAAAGTAACATGATGGCCACATCACCATTTTTATGTAAGATTTTATTACTATCTAAATTTGGAAGTGTGGTGTCCTTGAAAAAAATTAAACCGTCTACTCATTAAGTAGATTAGTGTTAATATTTCTATTTGGACGAAAAATCTCTAATAACTCTACGAGAATCGAGAATCCTTGAGCTTTAGTGCACAAATGTAAAATTATTGATTAGAGGAAATGAAAGATTACAATATAAAATATGACTAGAAAATTAATTTGTATGTCTGTCTAAATGTTATGTAATGTTCATTAAATATCTTCTTATCTAATAATAGTGTATTACATAACTAGAGTTGTCAGTAGCAAATTACGGGCAAGCGAAAGATATTGCGCACGAGGCGCGTAGCGGTGAGTAACGTAATTTCACGAGAAAACTGAAAATACAGACCAAAGATCTAAAATATAGGCCAAAAGAAAAAGAAAAATAATGTCATTTTCAGCCCCAAATATAACTCAAAATAAGTTTCCGACTAGAAATTCGAAAATAATGGCCAAAAAAAACATATGACTTAGGTTAAATTACCTAAAATAAGAAACAAAAATTCAAAAATTTTGACCAGAAAACTCGTAAATACCGAAAAAAATGTAAATCAATAATACAGGTTAAAAAATCAAAAATTAAAATCTTAAATAAAATATTCTGACCTAAAATTTCAACACGCGGTCCAGAAAAATTGCAAATTTTAACAATGAATACGAGAATTTATCCAAAAATAAAGAAAATTTAGGCCAAAGGATCAAAATTATAGGCCAAAAAAATCGAAATTACCTGTAAAAATTTAAAATTAAGGCCAAAAAATCAAAAATCAACAATATATCCCAAAACGTTAAGGCAAAACATCAAAAACTCGGGCCCCACGATTAAAAACTAGAAAATTACAACAAAAAAAATCGAAAATTTTGGCCAAAATAAAGAATGTTTTTGTCAAAAAAAATCTAAAATATGGGGCAAAAGAATCGAGAATCCTGGTCTAGAAATAAAAATGCAGATAAAAAAAGTAAAAGAAACATAATTTACCATTTTTAACCCTAAAAACAACTCTCAAGCTCAAAATATGTTTCCGACCAGAAACTCTGAAGTAAGGGCCAAAAATTAAAAAAAATTGTCCGCAAAAAAACAATAATTCAGGTTAATAAATAAAAGGCAAAAAATAAAACTCGAAAATACAAGCAATAAATAAAAATCCAAAATATAGGACAAAATAAAAACAAATTTGTACAAAAATTCGGGCTATAAAAAACAACAATGCGGAACAAAAGATCGAACGTTTTAAGGAACACATTGAATTTTTTTCAATTTAAATCATATTTTAAATGTACGAAATTGACGCTTAAAACGACAAAATTCAAAAATTCAAAAACTCAGTTTTTTCAAAATCTAAAGAGATTTCGAAAAAAAATTTTTTTTATAATTTGTTAATTTTGGTATTCTCTACAATTCTTATTAACATAAATTTGCTGTAACTATTATTGTTTCATAATTATAAACCAAAAATAAAAAAAAAAAAATTCTCGAATAACAATGATTTTATGAGAAATATTTTCAAACAAAAGATGTTCATTTCTTTGTTGTCTTCAATACTGGGTTAAATATTTTTGTGATATTTTCATTATTTAAAAAAAATATTTAAAATACCCGACCAGAAACTCGAAAGCAATTAAGAACATTGTCCGCAAAAAAACAATAATTCTGGTTAATAAGTAAAAAGCAAAAAATAAAACTCTAAAATACGAGCAATAAATAAAAATCCAAAATATAGGACAAAAATAAAAACAAATTTGAACAAAAATTCGTTCCAAAAAATCAACAATGCGGAACAAAAGTTTTAGGAAACATATTGAAATTAAGGCCAAAATATGGAAAATAAAAAATAAAAATAAAACAAAAATTTGGAACAAAAAAATTGTAAATACCGGTCAAAAATCCAAAGTATAGGCCAAAAAATAGAAATTTTAAAAATAGGCAAAAAAATAATAAAAAATCCTTGTTCGACAATAAATAATGTAGATCCAAAAATTGAATATTCAATTTTTGCCCTCTAAATTATTTCCAAAAATCACTCTACAGGGTGTTAAAATTTAATGCATGAGTATTGATATCTCGGTAACTATAAGAGATAGAGAGTTGGTTCAATTAAGGCAATGTTGCGTATTTTATTACTGAATAATTTGTTTAAAAAAAATTAAAACATTCCGACTACTTCCCGAGATGTTCGATAATAACCGAAAAAGTCAATTTTGGTTTTCATTTTTTACGACTTTATTACTGGATATTTTGAGAAACACTTTTGTAAGCTCTTCCAGAAAATAATTTTATTTTTTTAAATATAGCGTTTCATTATTTAGATACCAGCATCAACTTTATTTTTTAAATACCGACCTGAATTTTTGAGTAGCTTCTCAAAACTAGTGATGTATCACACTTTTTACAAAATTGTTTGTTATGGAAGTTATTTAAAGGTTTTTTTTTTTTTTAATTGAATAGCAGCATTGACTTTGAAATACAAAATTTACTTAAATTTTCATTCATCATACTGTGTGTCTCACGAAAAAGGCCCCAAGGTCTAGTGACTTTATTTTTGACTTAAATAAATAAAAAAAACAAACATGATATTAAATCACATCTTGATTGTTACAATCTGCTTGTAACAGATTTATTTAGAGAATGGGTATCTTACCGCCATGACGTCATCGGCCATTTTTTAAATGGCACCAAAAAAAATTGATTAAAACTTTTTTATAGAGAATTTTCTGTGCTATACAACTATGTAATCATTTCAAGGGATTGCATTACATTTTCTATGAGAAAAACGCAAAACCAAAACAAAAAAAAAGTTGGCCTTGGATTTAATCTTCAGGAGACATTTTAATAAGTAGGTGTATTTGATTCGTAGATAAATTAAATTCATATTTTACTAAATCTTCTGCCAATATTTTATTTAAACAATATATGCAATTTGTATAATTAATACCAAACGCAGATGTCGTCAATAATAATTTCGCAATTTTCGTTATTGATCTTTAATACTAATTCTCGTCAACAGCGCAATATTTCTCCAAAAACCACCCACGAACTAAAACTAATTCATAATAAAATATTCTGCACTTAATCAAATTCGCATGAATAATGGCGCTCGCACGACGAACCAACTAACAAAAGGAGCGTTTCGCTTTGACAAGAAACAGAATTTATATTAATTGTACGGGATCAAAGGCAAATTGCACACATGAAGCATCTGCAAAATAAACATTTAAAGATCTCAAGTATAAAAGCGTATTTCCTGTGCGTGTAAAATTCCATCATTGAGACAACTAATTATGCAAATGAACCCACACTAATGACTTGATCGAGCGCAACAATAAGTCTTTACGATTACAATAAAAAATCAACGCAGTTTTATTATCACCTAATCCATTCATTACGAAATAATTTAGCTCGGGTAATGATTACAAAAGTGGCGTTATAAATCATGGATTATCGATTCGTAATCATGGGAGTACGCTCCGGCGGAAGACAAAACAGTAAAAAATCGGTCGGGAATTAAAGGCTAATAGATCATATGAGCTTCTCTCTGCCTACGTAGAAATAATTACGGTCGAGCGATCTTGATGCAAGGCTCTCAAGAGCATTTTGCTTTGGCGGAAAAATCGACCGGAAGCGATCCTGCAACATTGGACTTAATTATGAGAAGCATTGGCGTGAGTGTGATGCGAGTGGTTCACACAGTGACCAAAAGGGGGAAGGAAGGCGACAATAAAGCTGGTAATGTATTAATCGATTCAGCGTGCTTTTTTATTGTTGTAATTATTGTGGGAATTTAATGAAGTTATAAACTGGGGGTTTTATATAATTAAAAAAATGTGATGTGGCGAATTTTCAGAATTTGAACGGTGCGATGACTTCAAATCGAACGCGGTTTGCAAATTTGTGCTCCTTGTGTGTAAATTAGCCGGATACAATTAAAATCGGCGATATGAAAATTTTGACGAAAATCTAAGAGGGTATCCCCTTCTTACTTTTGCTCAAAAATTGTATTTGAAATGATTTCCTGAAGAAACCACTGGATAGATTCAGAGTTTCTATACGTCACTGGAAAGATCCCTTCAAGACCAATAATAAAATGTATCTGCGCAAGAACAAATGTTAATTTTAAGCCCGTGACGCGTTCGCAAAGAAAACTCGAAAATGGAAAAAGTCGAAAAAATCAATTTTTTTTAATAATCATCGCAGACCATTGAAGTGTACCTTTTTTTCATCACAAAAACGAGAGAAATTGATTGGCGTTGAAAATTTTCAGCTATTTTAAATAGCAAAAAAGTTTGAAAATTTTAGAAAAAAATTTTTGTCCGTAGCGGCTAAACGAATAATCCAAATCGAACGCGGTTTTCAAATCTGTGCTCACTGCGTACTAATTAGTCGGATTCGATCAAAATTGGCGATTTTGAATTTTTGACCAAAACCTGAAAAACTACCCAAGGGTCCCCCCTTCTTACTTCTGCTCAAAAATTGCATTTAAAATGATTTCCTGAAGGAACCACTGGTTCGATTCGAAGTTTCTATACCTCATTGTAAAGATCTCTTCAAGACCCTTCAGAAAATGTACTTGCGCAAGAACAAATGCCAATTTGAAGACTACTAAAAGCCCGAAGAAGATGACCATACGGATGTAGTATTATATAAAAACCCTAATATCATGCTCTCTTTCTAATTCAGACCAAACTATCACATCGGATTACTTTTTATATATAAACCAATACTCGAATATTTAAATCAGGTTCGAATTGAGTGAGAGATATGAAGACTTTACGAGGTCGTAAAACGGATAGATGTGCACACGTCCTTGATCTCCGAGCTGTTAATGAAAACGTTTAATGCAAATTCAGCGTTTGACAGCGATAAATCTGAGATTAGCGAGGCTCAAAAACGGCCGTCGCACTAACGGCACACATTCAATCAGCCATTTTTACGAGGCCCCTCGCCATTGTGGTGGGCGACAGCAAAAAAATGTTATTTTATGTGCTGCCGAAGGACTTTCACATAATTTAATTGTACAGTTAGCATTATAATTTTCGCATATATTTCCCGCCATGGGTGTCGCGTTTTCATTCTTTTAAAAGCGTCTCTTGTTTGTTTAGAATTTTGTTTCCTCCGGAATACAATGACAAATGTTTTAAATTAACTTGAGACAACCTCACTTATTGCAGAGAGAGGGAGACAATACATTTATTAAGACAATTTTACAAATGACCTCAACAGTTATTGCAGATTTATTGAATAAAATTAATATAGCTATTTTTCATCTTTATTACTTTTATATAAATGTTTTAAACAACTGATTTACATACAACTTTGTATCTTTATGATACAAAATTCCGAATGCATATTTGCATACTCTTTCGACCTTTCGAGTTTACTTATTTAGTTCTCTCGTTTCACTATGATAAATCACGCGTATTCCATCTATCGGCAATCTGCTGAACTGCCAGGTGGCGATAACACTAGAAAAATACAGTGGCGCCCTCTTTACACTTGCCAGATTGTTTATTTAATTCGAATTTTGAGGTAAACTAGTCGATTTATTTTTATTTTTACAATATTTGAACAGATATATAAAGCAGAGGTATTTCCGCACAAAATCAGATATTTTTCGTGTTCAGTAGATAAGTTTATCTTATCTAAATAATTTTTTTTTTAACTTTTTTTAAATTTTTTTAATTTTTTTCAAACGACAATTATATGATTCTGTAGACCATTAAATTTAGCATTTGATTCGCAAGTTGTTTATTAAAAAAAAAAATCGTCTAAGCGCTCAGGTCAAAATCATGAAACCTATTTACAATACAATACAATACAATAAATCTTTATTTCCACATAAATATACAAAAAGAATACACGAATTTGCACGATCGCATCCTTAAGGAAGCCCTGAATAGCAAGGATTACTTTAAAATGGAAATTTGGTTTGCACCATTATTTTATGTAGCACTTTGGAGGTTAAGGCTGCCACAAATTTAAGCTTAAATTTTATAATCATCGTAGAAGTAAGGAGCATAGTTAAAGAAAAACCCAAGAATGGCCATTTCCAACGCTCAATAATCGAAAAAGTAATCATTTTTCAAAAACTGACTTAAATACAGACTTCCAATTTTAACAAAAGTATCGAGGAATAATTGGGCTTTAATATTATGGAAAAATCAACCAACGATAATCATTTAGTTTTCCAAATAATCATCATCAAACACAAGAATTGCCATTTTCAATGCTCGAATATCAAAAAAGTAGTCATTTTTTAAAAACTAACTAAAGTACAGGTTTCCACCTTTCACAAAATTATTAAGGAATACTTGCGCTTTAATACTCTAAATAAATCAAACCATGTCAATTATTTATTTTTCTAGATAATCAAAATTAAATCCAAAAATGGCAATTTCTAAAGCTCAAAAATTTCTAAAGTAGTGATTTTTCAAAAACTAACCTAAATACAGACTTCCAACTTCAACAAAAGTATTGAGGAATAATTGGGCTTTAATATAATACAAAAATCAAACAACTATAATTATTTAGTTTTCCAAATAATCACAAGAATTTCCATTTTCAATGCTCGAATATCGAAAAAGTACTCATTTTTCAAAAACTAACTAAAGTACAGATTTCCACCTTTCACAAAATTATTGAGGAATAATTGGGCTTTTATATTCTAAATAAATCAAGCCACGTCAATTATTTACTTTTCTAGATAATCAAAATTAAAATTAAATCCAAAAATGGCAATTTCTAACGCTCAAAAATTTCAAAAGTAGTAATTTTTCAAAAACTGACCTAAATACAGACTTCTAACTTTAACAAAAGTATTGAGGAATAATTCGGCTTTTAATATTATAAAAAAATCAAACAACGATAATTATTTAGTTTTCCAAATAATCATCATCGAACACAAGAAGTACCATTTTCAATGCTCGAATATCAAAAAAGTAGTCATTTTTTAAAACTAACTAAAGTACAGATTTCCACCTTTCACAGAATTATTAAGGAATAATTGGGCTTGTATTTCCTAAATAAAACCATATCAATTATTTACTTTTCTAGATAACAAAAATTAAATCCAAAAATTGCCATTTCAAACGCTCATAAATTTCAAAAGTAGTAATTTTTCAAAAACTGATACAGACTTCCAACTTTAACAAAAGTATTGAGGAATAATTTGGCATTAATATTATAGAAAAATCAAGCAACGATAATTATTTAGTTTTCCAAATAATCACCATCAAACACAAGAATTGCCATTTTCAATGCTCGAATATCAAAAAAGTAGTCATTTTTTAAAAACTAACTAAAGTACAGGTTTCCACCTTTCACAAAATTATTAAGGAATACTTTCGCTTTAATATTCTAAATAAATCAAACCATGTCAATTATTTACTTTTCTAAATAATTAAAATTAAATCCAAAAATGGCAATTTCTAACGCTCAAAAATTTCAAAAGTAGTAATTTTTCAAAAACTGACCTAAATACAGACTTCCAACTTTAACAAAAGTATTGAGGAGTAATTGGGCTTTAATATTATAAAAAAAATCAAACTACGATAATCATTTAGTTTTCCAAATAATCACCATCAAACACAAGAATTGCCTTTTTCAGTGCTCGAATATCGAAAAAGTAGTCATTTTTCAAAAACTAACTAAAATACAGACTTCCACCTTTCACAGAATTATTGAGGAATAATTGCGCTTTTATATTCTAAATAAATCAAACAATGTCATTTATTTACTTTTCTAGATAATCAAAATTAAATCCAAAAATGGCAATTTCTAACGCTCAAAACTTTCAAAAGTAGTAATTTTTCAAAAACTGACCCAAATACAGACATCCAACTTTAATGAAAGTATCGAGGAATAAGTGGGCTTTAATATTATAAAAAAATCAAACAAAGAGAATTATTTAGTTTTCCAAATAATCACCATCAAACACAAGAATTGCCATTTTCAGTGCTCGAATCTCGAAAAAGGAGTCATGTTTTAAAAACTAACTTAAGTACAGATTTCCACCTTTCACAGAATGATTAAGGAATAATTGGGCTTTTATGTTCTAAATAAATCAAACCATGTTAATTATTTACTTTTCTAGATAATCAAAATTAAATAAAAAAATGGCAATTTCTAGCGCACAAAAATTTCTAAAGTAGTGATTTTTCAAAAACTGACCTAAATACAGACTTACAACTTCAACAAAAGTATTGAGGAATAATTGGGTTTTAATATTATAAAAAAATCAACCAACGATAATTATTTAGTTTTCCAAATAATCACCATCAAACACAAGAATTGCCATTTTCAATGCTCGGATATCAAAAAAGTAGTCATTTTTTAAAAACTAACTTAAGTACAGATTTCCACCTTTCACAGAGTTATTAAGGAATAATTGGGCTTTTATATTCTAAATAAATCAAACCATGTCAATTATTTACTTTTCTAGATAATCAAAATTAAATCCAAAAATTGCAATTTCTAACGCTCAAAAATTTCTAAAGTAGTGATTTTTCAAAAACTGACGTAAATACAGACTTCCAACTTTAACAAAAGTATAGAGGAATAAATGGGCTTTAATATTATAGAAAAATCAACCAACGATAATTATTTAGTTTTCCAAATAATCACCATCAAACACAAGAATTGCCATTTTCAATGCTCGAATATCAAAAAAGTAGTCATTTTTTTAAAACTAACTAAAGTACAGGTTTCCACCTTTCACAAAATTATTAAGGAATACTAACGCTTTAATATTCTAAATAAATCAAACCATGTCAATTATTTACTTTTCTAGATAATGAAAATTAAATCGAAAAATTACCATTTCAAACGCTCAAAAATCGAAAAAGTAGTATTTTTTCAAAAACTGACTTAAATACAGACTTCTAATTTTAACAGTAGTATTGGGGATTGATTTGGCTTTAAAATTCTAATAAAATCAAAGCACCCTAAGATTTCAAAAATCTAAAAAGTATGAACTAATGGAGACTTAAATATTACAATTAAGTATAGTAGGAACTTTTAAATAAAACACACTTTGTTGACGATTTATTTTTGCGACTACAGTTTCGACCCAAAAAATAAATCGACAAAGTGCATTTTCTTAAAACACAATGTATCACAACTTCCGCCATCAATCAGTATAGTAGCTTTAAATATTTAACAAAACACGTCAGAACTATGATAATAACATTCAATATTCGATTCGAAATGTAAGATAATAACGCACTTCACGCACGAGTTCACCTCGTACACACACAAGTGGCCTAACAATGATTTCTGTAAAACCTCATGAAATGCGATATTTTCTCATGACGTGTATTGAGTTTCCGAATGCACATTCTAATAATAATAATACGAGAGCGCCCAGTGGGATTTTTATTTTGTATAATCCATTTGCATTCAACACGGCACGCACTACAATAAAAGGGAGGCGCAAGAATAAAGACCTATTGGAGGGCAGTGTTAAATGAGCATTCGCACCAGGGGACGATTGATGATGGAAAAAATTGTTTAAAGTTATTGCCTCGTATTATGCGAGGTGTTAAATCGCGCTGAGGATAATAAACGTTTGAGAATGAGGTGGAGCAGAAGATGCAAATAAAAAATAAAAAAAATCTGGTGTATGTATTTGTTATACTGATATTTAAAAAAATGCTGCCCACAACAATTTTTTCCTCTTTTCAAAATTAGGGTTTTTATATTCAGTTTAAATAGAGCAAAATCTATTTTGAGTAAATTTGAAAAGTTTCGAATTTACTGCAATTGTGTTTATATTTTATTTATTCATCAAAACATGAGCAAATTCAGCATTACCATAAACTGTGTTCTCCAGTGATTATTTCGAAATTTGGCGAAGGGATGTTTTTAGAACATGATTGAATTGTAGAGCAGAATCTATTTTGAGTAAATTTGGAAAGTTTCAAGTCTGTGGCAATCGTTTTTATATTTTTTTAAACCACGAAAAGCGAACAAGTTCAACATTACATAATTTGGTGAAGGGATGTTTTCAGATTATGATTGAATTATAGAACAAAATCTGTTTTGAGTAAATTTGTAAAGTTTTAAATCTATGCTAATTATTTTTGTATTTTGTTATCCACGAAAAATGTGCAAATTCAGTATTACCATAAACTTTGTTCTCGTGTGATTATTTCCAAATTTGATAAAGGGGTGTTTTCAGATTATGATTGAATTATAGAGCAGAATCTATTGTGACTAAATTTGGAAAGTTTCAAGTCCGTGGCAATTGTTTAAAAAAAAATAGCCAAGGAAAGCGAGCAATTTTCAGCATTACTATAAACTGTATTGTCGTGTGATTACTTCCAAATTTGGCGAAAGAATGTTATTAGATTTTGCATGTATTATAAATTTGAATCTATTTTGAGTACATTTGGAAAGTTTCAAATTTATGGCAATTGTCTTTATATTTTTTTTATTCGTGCAAAAAATGAGCAAATTCAGTATTACCTTATTAAGTGTATTCGCGTTTGATTATTTTTAAATTTGGTGAAGGGATATTTTCAGATTATGTTTGAATTATAAAGCAGTATCTCTTTTGAGTAGATTTGTAAAAAATTAAGTCTGTGTCAATTATTGTTATTTTTTTTTAAACGAGGGAAAACCGAGAAAATTCAGCATTACTATAAACTATGTTTTCGTAAGATTATTTTCAAATTTGGTGAGCGGATGTTTTCAGATTCTGTTTGGATTATAGAGCAGAATCTATTTTGAGTAATTTTGGAAAGTTTCAAATCTGTTGCAATTGTTTTTATATTTTTTTATTCCTGAAAAAATAAATTGCAAATTTAGTATCACCATAAACTGTGTTCTCGTGTGATTATTTCCAAATTTGGCAAAAGGATGTTGTAAGATTTCATATGAATTATAAAACTGAATCTATTTGGAGTAAATTAGGAATGTTTTGAATTTATAGCAATTGTCTTTATATTTTTTTTATTCATGAAAAAAAAAATGAGGAAATTCCGCATGACCATAAACTGTGTTCTGATGTGATTATTTTCAAATTTGGTGAAGGAAAATTTTATGATTATGTTTAAATTATAAAGCAGTATCCATTTTAAGTAAATTTGTATAATTTCAAGTCTGTGGCAATTGTTTCTATATTTTTTTAAAACCAGGGAAACCGAGAAAATTTAATATTACTATAAACTACGATTTCGTAAGATTATTTTCAAATTTGGTGAACGGATGTTTTCAGATTCTGTTTGAATTATAGAGAAGAATCTAGTTTGAGTAAATGTGGAAAGTTTCAAATCTGTTGCAATTGTTTTTATATTTTTTTATTCCTGAAAAAAATTAGCAAATTTAGAATCACCATAAACTGTGTTCTCGTGTGATTATTTCCAAATTTGGTGAAAGAATGTTGTTAGATTTCACATGAATTATAAAACTGAATCTATTTGGAGTAAATTTGGAATGTTTCAAATTTATGGCAATTGTCTATATTTTTTTTTTATTCATGAAAAAAATAAGCAAATTCAGCATGTTCTCGTGTGATTATTTTTAAATTTGGTAAAGGGATATTTTCAGATTATGTTTGAATTATAAAGCAGTATCTATTTTGAGTAAATTTGTAAAAATTTAAGTCTGTGGCAATTATTCTTATATTTTTTTAAACGAGGGAAAACCGAGAAAATTCAGCTTTACTGTAAACTTTGTTTTCGTAAAATTATTTTCAAATTTGGTGAGCGGATGTTTTCAGATTCTGTTTGGATTATAGAGCAGAATCTATTTTGAGTAAATTTGGAATTTTTTCAAATTTCTTGCAATTATTTTTATATTTTTTTAAACCAGAGAAAACATTAGCAAATTCAGTATCACCACAAACTTTGTTCTCGTCAAAAATTTTCAAATTCAAATTTTTGATAAGGGATGTTTTCAGATTTAACTTGAATTACAAAGCAGTATCTGTTTTGAGTGAATTTTGAAAATTTCAAATCTGTGGCAACTGTTACTTCTTCAGCAGTACTAAAACTATGTTCCAGTATTATTTCCATATTTGGTAAAATAATGTTTATAGATTTTTAATAAATTATAAAATTGAATCTATTTTAAGTAAATTTGGAAAGTTTCAAGCCTGTAACAATTGTTTTTATATTTTGTTAAACCAGGGAAAAGCGAGCAAATTTAGGATTACTATAAACAATGTTTTCGTATGATTATTTCTAAATTTGGTGAAGAGATGTTTTCAGATTATGATTGAATTATAAAGCAGTATCTATTTTGAGTAAATTTGAAGAGTTTCAAATATGTGGCAATTGCCTTTATATTTTTTTATTCACAAAAAAGTGAACAACGTCAGCATTACCAAAAACTGTGTTCTCTTGTGATTATTTCCAAATTTTGTGAAGGGATGTTTTCAGATTATGATTGAATTATAAAGCAGTATCTATTTTGAGTAAATTTGGAAAGTTTCAAATATGTGGCAATTGCCTTTATATTTTTTTTATTCACAAAAAAGTGAACAACGTCAGCATTACCATAAACTGTGTTCTCTTGTGATTATTTCCAAATTTTGTGAAGGGATGTTTTCAGATTATGATTGAATTATAAAGCAGTATCTATTTTGAGTAAATTTGGAAAATTTAAAATAAGTGGCAATTGCCTTTATATTTTTTTTATTCACAAAAAGGTGAACAAAGTCAGCATTACCATAAACTGTGTTCTCTTGTGATTATTTCCAAATTTTGTGAAGGGATGTTTTCAGATTATGATTGAATTATAAAGCAGTATCTATTTTGTGTAAATTTGGAAAGTTTCAAATATGTGGCAATTGCCTTTATATTTTTTTTATTCACAAAAAGTGAACAAAGTCAGCATTACCATAAACTGTGTTCTCTTATGATTATTTCCAAATTTTGTGAAAGGATGTTTTCAGATTATGATTGAATTATAAAGCAGTATCTATTTTGAGTAAATTTGGAAAGTTTCAAATATGTGGCAATGGCCTTTATATTTTTTTTATTCACAAAAAGGTGAACAAAGTCAGCATTACCATAAACTGTGTTCTCTTGTGATTATTTCCAAATTTTGTAAAGGGATGTTTTCAGATTATGATTGAATTATAAAGCAGTATCTATTTTGAGTAAATTTGGAAAGTTTCAAATATGTGGCAATTGCCTTTATATTTTTTTTATTCACAAAAAAGTGAACGTCAGCATTACCATAAACTGTGTTTCTCTTGTGATTATTTCCAAATTTTGTGAAGGGATGTTTTCAGATTATGATTGAATTATAAAGCAGTATCTATTTTGAGTAAGTTTGAAAAGTTTCATCTGTGGCAAATGTCTGTAATTATAATGTTCTGTAATTATTATAATGCTTAATGCAATGTTTCACTTATGTATGCATCTGTATTTAATTTAATTTAATTTCATTTGTAACTTCAATTGCTATTATATTACCCTATTAATGGATCTTTGTATCTGTTGGGAAATAAATATTATTATTATTATTATTATTAAATGTATTCATATTTTTTTAAACCGGAAAAAAGCGAGGAGTTTCAGTGTTACTCTAAACTATGTTCTCGTATGATTATTTTTAAATTTGGTAAAAGATGTTTTCAGATTCTGTTTGAACTATAGAGAAGAATTTATTTTGAGTAAATTTGGAAAGTTTCAAATCTGTGGCAATTGTTTTTATATTTTCTTTGTTCATGCGAAAAGTGAGCAAATTCTGTATCACCATAAACTGTGTTCTCGTATGATTATTTGAAAATTTGGTGAAAAGATAATTTCGGATTTTAAGTGAATTAAAAAAAAACTAAATCTATTTGGAGTCAATTTGGAAAGCTTCAAATCTGTGCTAATTTCTTTGTTTAAAAACAAATAATCAAATTAAGCATTACTTTTTTTTCTTGAATAACTTTCTCACTTATCACTTGGTAAAATATTTTAAAAATAATAAAAGATAAATAAAACATTAACACTTGGTTTGTTTCACAAATTTGTTGTTTATTTACTTGACTAGTTTCGCTTGTTACAGCATTTTTAAGAGTGAATTATAAAAGAAACCGACAAATGTATTTATAATCAGGTAATAAGGGATTTTAATATTGCGGAAGACCAAATCTCCTTGTTGTCATTGAGGAGATGTTTATTTCTAGGCCCTTTCTAAGATTGAAATTAGGTCCCTTATTACCTGAATATAAAATATTAAAATTATTTACGTCTACAAAATGGTGATTATTGATAGAATGTTTTGCAATTACTGTTTGTTATTTAAAATGGATTTTTTATGTTCCTGTAAACGTGTACAAAAATCCCTTACTAGAAATTCTTAAAAACACTAGTGTTGTTATATTTATCTTTACGCAACTCGTTGCTACGGAGATATTGGCATACAAACATTATCGTTTTTTGACGTTTATCATTAAACATTTTTTTTTTTATTTAGAAAAAAAACAGAAAAAGGATAAAATAAACCGTGTTACGATGCACGTGACGTTATTTGCTTTTACATTGCTTGAAAATTTAAAAGCACGAGCGACGTAGGAGCTTTTCTCTCGTAATGTAAAACCTTCATAACGTTACTTGTATCGTAAATTACTATTAAGTAGGTGTGATATCAAGGGTTTGAATCTCATAGTACTTCAGATGGGCTCTTTCATCACTCCAAAGCATCGCTAATTGAATTACAATGGCAAATGACAATGCTTCCCCGTATCAGCTAACGTATCTTAACTTATAGTTAAACTTGGGAATTTAAACACTTTTAATTTTTTTTTGTGTGTTTCGAAACGTGTTAAATAGAATCGTGAAATAAGGTGTACACACTTGTACTCACTCGTGTATTGGAAGTGACGTCCATGGTGCGGAAAGTTCGACTGAGCGTCTCTCCGCATAACATGTCTTCTTGCATTAGTGTACCGAAAGTGTGTGCGTGCGGTTGTCAAGTGCTGATTTACAGATGTCCACCTGCCCTTCCGTTTCATCTCGGCCCAGTTGCCATTTCCGGTTGGCGCGCACAACCCTCGCCTCACCATGTTGGACACACGCATCTCTTCTCTCCCACCGGATTTTGCTATTTTACCTAATTATGTATTTTACTCGAGAGAGCGTCCCGATTTATGAATGCTTCGTTAATTGTTATTTTCGGGATGTCATATCCAGGAAGAGATATATTTGGAACATGAGTTTTTGAAAAGATATACATCCGTTTATGTTAAGTAATATTTAAGTAGATAAGTAAACAATAAATATGTTTCATCGTACACCAGAACACCGGTTTCGAGCTTTAAGGCCCCATCAGTGCTGAAATATGTTTCCTCATCAGAACACCTACAGACCGGTTTCGGCGTTTCATTGCTCATCAGTACGGTTATAGTACAATCGCGCAGAGGTGACAGTGACTCATCGCTCCATGTTGCCTGAATTAAGTTTCTAGTAAACGTATGTCCGTAAAATAATTCGATTCAGTCTAGGAAAGAAATTTAAAAATTCTCGAGCTTGCAAATATTTTTCCGACGAAACTTTGCGAGTGCATTTTTCGGCAATCGGTAAAGACAACTGGAAATTTGTCATTAAATTTAACCTTTTTATTAATGAAATGGATACAATCAATTCTGCTCTTAACTAAATCGAAATCGGAGACGGTCAAAACCAGATACAAGGACGTGAATTTTAAGGTTAGAATAGATAAAATGAGAAAAGACATACGTTGCACTTAGCCCTTGAATTTACATATCGACATCGTTTCGTATTTCATTTCGTTTTTTCTTAAGCATGCGAACGAGTATAGATATTTATCCAGACGCGATTATTAGATCGAAAAAGCATGAGTCACTGTCACCTCTGCGCGATTGTACTATAGTTGCTGTTTTTTTTTTAACATTGGTTTTATACAACAAAAATAATTATTCCGGATGTAATTTGTAGAGAAAGTGCTCCTTTTTTTAGATTAACAGATCCAAATTGTAGTTATTCAAATATTCCAATTACCCAACCGGTGCAGTAGCTGCATAGAATCAATAATGCAATAATGAAAATCAATTTCCACCTACATAAAAACCATCAAAATCGAATTAATAACGGCCCGTGCAATAAACAACCGGCCGTTCTATGAATACATAAATTTCAAAAAGTAATAAATTATAAACAACAACCAAAGGCAATATATTATAATACTAATTAGAAAATTTACTTACGAGGCCGCAATAAAACAATGACACAGATTACGGGCAGTAATAATGGAAATTGGCGTTTCGCCTCCTAAAATTTTGATGTATCTCCGGGTAATGAGCCATAAATTTCGAAATGGAAATCTATTAATTTCGTCCGATGACGACGGTGACGGTGACGGCGATGGTGAAATTTCCAGTGGGTATTGTTGCGTGCGTCGTCGCGTCGGTTTCTCGTATAAATTCAATTAAAAAGCAAGCAACAAAGTGAACTTACATAAGATGCAGCAGGTTAACAGGCTGCAATATATTATTTCTTCTGCATAATGGTTCGCGTAGACGGATCCATGATAGATTTCATTCTCCTTTTAAGTATTTAGAAAGTTTAGCGGATACGTTTGTGCGTTTTCATTCTGTCTCACAATTTTGGACCCTCGGGAAATTCCTGCTTTGGTAGCACTAATGAATGGAGAAGAGTTGATTATTTATTCTTGAATTCAACGTTTGCACTCTAATTAATATTTTGGCAGTTTATCACTGCATGGACTACAATTGTGACATCTTTATTATCATACTGTCATTAGTCATTATATTAATATTCTATTCCTTCCAAAATTGGATTGATGAGTAGAAAAACAGTATATCTCTAAAACGAACGGTTTTTAACTGAGATAGCCAAAATCTTAGTTAAACAAAGCACAATGCGATGACCTGAAGAATAACTAGTAGTGATAATTATAATGTTAGTGCTAAAAGATAAGCCACTAAAATTAATCCAAGCGTAAAAGGAAACAACTGCAAGGAAGCAGGCTCGTCTTAATGGTAAATAATACACCACTGAAAAAGGAATTTTGGTGAATTCAAAACCTACTGGAGCAGATTGAGTGGAAAATCATCTTGATAATGAACTCAGCCCGTTACAATGCAAAGTTAAATTCTTGTAAGATTATACCATTTTATATCTTATTTAGAAATATTGTTCAAGCATTTGTAACAAAGCGAAATAAATAAATTCCATGTAAGTTTCTTACATTATTGTTCAAGTAGTAAATTTGCGTTTCCTTTTTCTTTATTGCTCAGATGCACAAAGAAAGGCATGCCTAATCTTAATCAGTTAGAAAAAGAATCAATTTTGACTCAACTTTATCAACGAGAATCCTAGAACGAGCAGGACACATATTTGTCTGGTCTAATGGAAAGTCAACAAATAGGTAAAATTCGTCCAAAAGGAAAAAACAAACAAAAAGACAGAACCTCAACTTCATCAACGAGGATCTAAGAACGAGCAAGACACATTTGCTTGATCAAACAGAAAGTTGGTAAAAGTCATCCAAAAAAATAAACCGAACAAAAGGGCAGAACCACAACATTTTCGTATTTCATACAAAAAGGTTCCGAGCGACAGTGGCTTTTTCGAATATGCATTTAATAACAAACTCACGACTTCGTCGACTTAATAAGTTGCTGGTTTCTTGACCAACTCCTAAGGATTTTCGTGGTAGACATAATAATGGACCACATGTACTTCCGCCTGAAATTATCGCCAAGGTAAGACATCACATAGAGCCATTTCCGGTGAAAATTTCCCACTATAGTTCCAAAGAAGTTCAGTACCTTGACGCAACTTTGAATGTGAAGATTATGTATGAGATGTTCACCGAAAAATACATAGAACTAGAAAAATAAAGTTTTTCAAAGAAAGTTTTGTGCTGAGGTTTGGCAGGCCTCAGGTTGATGCATGCGGTCATTTTCTGTATGACCACTGTAAAACCTTGGTTAGTGGCACAAATAAAATTATTATAAAATTATTATTGCGAACAACTCGCCACTCAAAGCTTAGAAATCCGCGTCTTAATGAGAATGCAAAACGAGTTGCTGCTGCTGAATTGCTTGTCCACAAGAAACAGCTAGTACATTTTACGACAGACTGAAAAATGGTGATGTGGCCATCATGTTACTTTCTCCGACTTGATGGTATCATTTAAATTTACGCTTACGTGGTTTATTTTCAATTTAAATCATGTTTTAAATGTACATCGAACGTTTGTAGACTCGGATGAATCTCACGTTTAAAACGTCAAAATTATGAAAGATGGAAAAATTATATTTCAAATTTAAAAGCTGAGTTTACTCAAAAACTAACGGGATTTCGGAAAAAAACTTATTCTTTATAAGTTGTTCATTTTAGAATTCTGTATAAATTTACTGTAACTATTATCGTTTCATAATTATAAACCAAAAATGAAAATGATACCGCGCGGATCCGTGGCTGACCTAAAAAATTTAATTCGCCGCTAATTTGTGTTAAAATTGCAATCAAATAATTATAAAATGTTTATTGGATATCCCTTAATACGATACTCTTTTTTTAAATTATATACGGGATTAACATTTTGTTGAGAAAGGCCATAATACGGATGATGGTGGAGGTGTCAAAATCGGTAGCTGGAAAGTTGTGGCCAACTTGTCATCGGTGAGAGATGCCACTGTTTTCCTCATAACGAATTACCAATATTAAAAAAAGAAAAAAAAATTAAGAAAAAAATTAAAAAAAAATAAAATTAAAAAAAGTAAGCGCTTTAGAGAAAAATGTTTTAGATAAAAGTTATTAACTCTGATTCGTAGATTCCTGAAACCCTACTTAGAATTAAAATTAACTATGCCTGCTACATTAGCCCCTTCATATCAAATACATTTTTTAAATCATTTTCACTGTCTCCGTTGCGAAGTACGAGAAAGTATTGTGATCGTGATTTTTTTCAAATTTTTTTTTACGGAAATATCCGTTTTGGGGTCTCTAGATGCCATTTCAACAATTTCTGGAAAAATGTCTGATAAAATTTGTAGAGAATGCTAAAATGAACAACTTATAAAGAATAAGTTTTTTCGAAATCCCTTTAGTTTTTGAGTAAACTGAGTTTTTGAATTTGAAGTATAATTTTTCCAACTTTCATAATTTTGACGTTTTAAACGTCAGTTTCATCCAAGTCTACAAAACACTCGATGTACATTTCAATTGAAAATATACCATGAAAACGTAAATATAAATGATACCATCAAGTCGGAGAAAGTAACATGATGGCCACATGACCATTTTTTTCCCCGAATCTTCGTTTCCATGATATTTTGGGTGTCCAGGATAAATGCCGGAACAAAATTTTGGGTGTTTTATTTCGAAATAATATCAATATGCACCACCAAGTAATCGCCGGCAATATTCAAGAATTATTACTGGACACTTTCATTTTCAACGAAATTTTTTTTAAACCCAAAGAAATTTGGGATTTTCAACTTTTACAGTACTATTTCGAAATGATTTAATAACACCAAAAAATCAAAGCATGCCAATCATATCGTTTTCCAGATAATCTCGATCATTCCAAGAAAGGCCATTTTTTTAGCATTTGAAAATCGAAAAAGCGTTAGTTATTCAAAACCACAAATAGATGTGGAATTTAAACTTGCACCGAATTGGCAATTAATGATAAGCCTTTAATATCAAAAAAATATTCAAGCCCGCTAATTACCCAGTTTTTCAGATAATCGCCATTCAACTCAAAATTTACAATTTTCCACTCTCTAAACTCGAAAAAATATTGATTTTTCAAAAATTGACTTAAGTCAGTCATTCTTGGGTTTTATTTTGATTATCTAATTAGAATACTAAAGCCAAATTATTCCTCAATTATGCTCTAAAAGTTGAAAGTCTGCATTAATTTCAGGTTTTATAAAATCAACGCTTTTTCGATTTTTGTTGGTGATTATGTAGAAAATCAAATAATTAATGTGCAATGATTTTTCTAGAATATTAAAGCCAAATTATTTCTTAATAATGCTGTTATAGTTGGAAGTAAGTATAATTTGGCTTTAATATTCTAGAAAAATCAAAGCACATTAATTATTTGATTTTCTACATAATTACCAACAAAAATCGAAAAAGCGCTGATTTTGTAAAACCTGAAAAAATACAGACTTTCAACTTTTACAGCGTAATTGAAGAATAATTTGGCTTTGGTATTCGAACAAAATCAAACCATGTTCATTATTTAGTTTTCTATATAATCAAAATCGAACCCAAGAATGATCGTTCACAAATCGAAGAAAATATTGGATTTTTAAAAACTGTCTTAAATACACACTTCCAACTATAGCAGCATTATTAAGGAATAATTAGGCTTCAGTATTCTAGAAAAATCAAAGGGCATTCATAATTTGGTTTTCTACATAATCACCATCAAACCCAAGAATTAACAAATTAGAAACAACTTTACTTGTTGCAGAAAGCATTAGATAAATACAAGAAAACGAAATGTAGCCTGAATATATGAATATTCAACCTGTTCGTTAGTTTGCAAGCAAAAAATTAGTTGTTTCAATAAGTTATTTGTTTATAGTCTTAGTAAGACTTAATTTTTTGCTTGCAGACTAACGAACAGGTTGAATATTCATATATTCAGGCTACATTTCGTTTTCTTGTATTTATCCAAGAATTAACCATTTTTAATGGTCAAAAATCGAAAAAGCGTCGATTTTGTAAAACCTGAAAACAATACAGACTTTCAACTTTTACAGTGTAATTGAGGAATAATTTGGCTTTGGTATTCTAACAAAATCAAACCATGTTAATTATTTAGTTTTCTAGATAATCAAAATGAAACCCAAGAATGACCATTTTTAAGGTTCACAAATCGAAGAAAATATTGAATTTTCAAAAACTGTCTTAAATACACACTTCCAACTATAGCAGAATTATTGAGGAATAATTAGGCTTCAGTATTCTTGAAAAATCAAGGCAGATTAATAATTTGGTTTTCTACATAATCACCAACAAACCCAAGAATTAACAATTTTCAACTGTCAAAAATCGAGAAAGCGTTGATTTTGTAAAACCTGAAATTAATGCAGACTTTTAACCTTTACAACATCATTGAGGAATAATTGAGCTTTAATATTCCCATAAAACAGACCATGTTAATTATTTGGTTTTTTAGATAATCAAAATTAAACCCTAGAATGGCCATTTCCAATGCTCAAAAATCGAAATTGTTGTAATTTTTTTTAAACTGACTTAAATATAGACTTCCAACTTTAACAACAGTATTGGGGAATAATTTGGCTTTGGTATTCAAAAAAATCAAAGCATGTTAATTATTTCGTTTTCTTGATTATCAAAATGAAACCCAAGAATTGCTATCTTCAACGCTCAAATATCGAAAAAGTATTAATTTTCCAAAAACTGACTTAAACACAGACTTGCAACTTCAACATCGTTATTGGGGAATAATCGAGCTTTACTATTCTAAAAAAATGAACCATGTTAATTATTTAGTTTACTAGATAAAAAATAAATAAATCGAATAATGGCCATTTTTAATGCTCAAAAATGGAAAAAGTATTGATTTAAAAAAAACTGACTTAAATGCAGACTTTCAACTTCAACATCGTTATTGGGGAATAATTGGTCTTTCATATTCTAAAAAAATATACCATGTTAAATATTTAGTTTTTCAGATAAAAAATCAAATCCAGGAATCGCCATTTTTTCGGCTCAAAAATGGATAAAGTATAAATTTTTCAAAAACTAACTTGAACGCAGATTTTCAACTTCTACGTCATTATTGGGGAATAATTGGGCTTTAATATCCTAGAAAAATAAACCATATTAATTATTTAGTTTTCTGGATAAAAAAACTAAAATCCAAGAATGGCAATTTTCAAGACTCAAAAATGGCAAAGTATTGATTTTTGAAAAACTTACTTAAATGCGGACTTGCAACTTTAACAGAATTATTGGGAAATAATTGAACTTTGATATTCTAAACAAATCAAAGCATGTTAATTAATTAGTTTTACAGATAATTAAAATCAAACCCTAGAATGACCATTTTTTAAGACTCACAAATCTAAAAAAATATTGATTTTACAAAAATTGACTTAAATGCAGACTTTCAACTTGAACAGCATTATTGGGAAATATGCTGATTATTTAGTTTTCTAGTTAATCACCATCAAATCCGATAATTGCCATTTTCAACGCTCACATGTAGAGAAAGTATAGATTTTTCAAAAACTAATTTAAATGCAGACTTACAGCTTTAACGGTATTATTGGGGAATCATTGAGCTTTAATATTCTAAACTGCACATATCATTAAGGATAATTACCTGAAAGGTCCAAATGAAGTTTGCATTACATAAAAAAGTGTTAAATTTATCGCTGATTTAGCGAGTATTTCTTACATACGCAGAACAAAGCACAACAAATCATGTAGTGAATATTTAAAAAATTCATTATTAATATTCACCTATTGAGCGTAATAAGATTTAGATAGTTGACCAAAAACAAATGGGCTTAACTCTTAGACCTTGCCTTATGGGCAGCAAATGTACAATTTTAGTATTGTAGGTTATTATGCCTCCAAGAATAGACATGTTGAAGGAGGTAATTTTTACACCTCGATTAATCGCATTTAATGAATGTTTTGTAATAAATCGGCAAAAGCAAATTGTAACAGCGGCTATTTGACATGAAGCAAAATCTGAACGATCTACCAGAAATATTAACAGCACGTTCTACACTTTTTTTTATCGAATCGAGATAATAATGCCAGACTTGTCAAAATAAAAAATAGACACTATTTATTTTCTTTGTTCATATTGTAAATTAAGCAGAGGTTTCCCTCGACTCAGTCAAGGTCAAATATTTTGAAATGTTCATGGGGGCCGATTCCTTTCATCACAAGATTGAAAAAGAAATGGATTAAGTATATGATTTCAAAGATTTCCGTGACTGGATAAAAGATTCTGCTAAAGATGCAGAAATCATAAGGATAAGGTGCGTGAAATGGATACTACTAGACCTCTAGAGCTAGGTGCATATTATTATACTTATTAACCTAACTTGTGTCCACAATATCCTAAACTTGGTTCTACAAAATTTCCAAATTTGTCAGATCCAAAAGAATTGATATTCAAGGGGAAGTTTGAACATTCTAATCGCTTACGGGTTATAATGAAAATTGAAAATCTATATTTTATTACGAATCTTAAAAATATCTTTTAAAAAAATCATTATCGATTTTTTTAGAAGAAACTAAGACAAGTTTCCCCAACGCCTCTATTACGAATTATATAAAATCATCGTGTAAAGACTTTTTGCTTCGTTTAGTGAATTTTTTTTAATTCTTTACGTCAGATGATTTGTTTTAAATTGCCTTGCATAAGGACAATTTCAATTGCAATTGTGACTTATGTTTAAATTTTCTATGTTAATGTACATACGCTGCCGCCATACGATAAATAAATACATATATTTTTCAAAATCATACATCACTACCTTCTTTTTACTTTAACATCAGAAGCTCTAATGTTTCTTAGGTATATACACCATGAAAATTACACCTCAATAAGTAGGAAGAAATTCAAGAGTGCACTCAATATCTTTTAAAGAGCTAGAAGACTTTGTAAATAGCAGGTGAGGCTACAAGCTTTCATTGTTATTCATCACCGACAGATGACTAAATAGTGATGCCAGCAAAGTAGAAATTTCTCTGATTTTAAGAAGTATTACTATTCTTATTTAAGAAGAGTCTGAGAAAATAAAAGGATGCTTAAAGTAAGCACGTACATCCGAATTATGAAATTCTACCAAAATCTAGATTTAAATTACGTCTTTCTGTACAGTAGCTGCGTCACTGTTATTTACCATTATATGTTAATCAAGATAAGAATTAACATGTTAATTATGTCTCCCGCTTGCATCGGATTCAAGGATCTTCAGTGGTATTGTTAAACGACCTGACGTTTGAAAATAAAACACATTTTATACCGCCATAAATTAATCATCACCCACACCGTTATTTGTAAGTACGAGCCATTACTTCTTCAAATGATGATTTATCCCATCAATTTCCACATCGTGCTCAAACACAATCGGCAAATTGATCACATTCCAGGGTGGCGTGGTAATTGCACATAATCGCATTGTTTCGACAAATTAAGAGGTGGGTTTCGAGCTCGGCTTCCTAGTGAAGCGCATACACATGCTCCGACATGCTCAAACATCTTCCGGCAGTAGCATAATTGCGGATATTTATCCACTCTCGGGTACCTACATGAATGGGCAGCTTAATGTTCGAGTGGAAAGTGGAAATTATTATGCGATCTATGTACGAGAAGAACATGCATGTGTGTGCGCTATCTTGTCATTTTATTTGATTAGTTGTCTTGGGTCGGAAAGAAAGGAAATTAGAAATTACATACTCGAGTCTCGCATAAATTTTTACTTTATGCACCTCGGAGATAGGCAGAGCGAGACGGCGATGGAAGGATGGGGAGACTGAGCCACTTTCATACGTTGTTGCGTTATACCATGTGCTTTTTTTGTCGGGGGAACTTGAATGGAGGAATTAGATAATCATTGTTATTAAGCTGTAAATACAATCATTTGCCGGTTATGAAATAAATAATTTAATTTTTTTCATTATCACGCCGTTTCGTTTCCTCTTACATACCGAAAGCCTGGTGCGCACGGAGATGACAGAGTTGCATTTAACAATAAGATTCGATTTAAATCATGTGGTCGTGACCTGTGAAATTTTTAGAAAATGCGATTGTATAACTCAGCTTGTTATTTCGTCCCATAACTAATGGTACAAACTAAACTCTCTGAACTAGAGATGGGCGAAATGACTCTTCTTTGTGAGTTGACTTATTGTAAAAAGTGGACTTAAAAGAGTCGACCCTTTATATATTTAATGACTCCACAGAAAAAAAGAGTGATGACCAAAAAAGGTCCTTTTGCAATTTACCCCGAAATCATACTGAATAATTACAGAGTCGCCTCTTTACTCAAAAAAAATGTTGATAAGCAAAAAAAGGTCTTCACCTCAAATATTTTCTATTTTGCGAAAAAAGAAAATACTCTCATTTAGGTAGGGTCGGTTGCAGAGATCTGCTACCTCGGCAGTACCATGAGTCAAATAATGCGTTTAAAAGTTATGTAGTTTCAAAATGACGATTTTGAAATTTTCGGATTCTAAAAAAGTTCGATTTTTGCAGTTTGTTTTAATTTCACGAAACAAATTTGTAATCAGTTTTGAAATTACACTAAATCTTCCACTTTTTGACGTTAGAATCATAAAAATCGGACAATGCGTTTGACAGTTATGTAGTTTCAAAATCGAAATCACGATTTTCGGATTTTAAAAGTGCAATTTTTGCAGTTTGTTTTAATTTCACGAAACAATTTTGTAATCAGTTTTAAAACCCCACTAAATGTTCCACTTTCTGACGTTTAAATTACCAAAATCGGATAAAGCGTTTAACAGTTGTGCGATTAGAAAAATCTACATCGCAATTTTAAATGTTCGTACTTCTAAAACCTGAAAATTTGACGTTTTGCGTTGATTTCACGAAAACATTTATTAACTCGTTTTTATATTGCGCAGCATTTTCCACTTTTTTACGTTAGAATAACCAAAATCAGACAAAGTGTCTGGTAGTTATGTGGTTTCAAAAACCAAAATCACGATTTTAAAATCTTCGAACTAAATTGAGATTTTTTCAGTTTATGTTAATTGCACCAAAAACATTGTAACTAATTTTAAAACTACACTAAATTTTCCACTTTTTGACGTTAGAATCATAAAAATCGGACAATGCGTCTGGCAGTTATGTAGTTTCAAAATCAAAATCGCGATTTTGAAATTTTCGGATTATGGAGAAAGTGCGATTTTTGCTGTTTGTTTTAATTTCACGAAACAATTTTGTAATCACTTTTTAAATTCCACTAAATTTTCCACTTTTTGACAATTAAATCATCGAAATCGCGCAAAGCGTTTGATAGTCGCGCAATTTGAAAAATCTACATCGCAATTTTAAATGTTCGTACTTCTAAAACCTGAAAATTTGACGTTTCACGAAAGTATTTAACAACTCGTCTATCTTTATATTGCGCAAAATTTTCCACTTTTTGGTTCTAGAATCACCAAAATCGGACAAAGCGTTTATTTCGATTTATTTATTTTTTTATTCAGATTGCATTGAACGATTTGATAATTTCCAAAAAAATGATCTCACAAGGAATTTGTTTCAAAATTTAAAAATCTATCCAAAATTAACACATTTTTGAAATCTCGTAAAAACAATTGATAAATTACAAGCAGAAACGGAATGGCAACACTTGGAACTTTGTTTTAAAAAATTTCAGATTGCGAAAATTTACAAAAAATTAATCTCACAAGGAATTTGGTTGAAAATTTCAAAATCCATCCACAATTAACACAATTTTGAAATCCCGTAGAAACAATTGATAAATTACAAGCAGGAACAGAATGGCAACATTTGGAATTTTGTTTAAAAAAATTGCACATTGCATTGAACGATTCGAAAATTTCTAAAAAATTTATCTCGCAACGAATTTGCTACAAAATTTCAAAATCCATCCACAATTAACATATTTTTGAAACACCATAGAAACAATTGATAAATTACAAGCAGAAACAGAATGGCAACACTTGGAATTTTGTTTAAAAAAATTGAACGATTCGAAAATTTCCAAAAAATTAATCTCATAAAGAATTTGCTACAAAATTTTAAAATCCATCCACAATTAACACATTTTTGAAATCTCGTAGAAACAATTGATAAATTACAAGTAGAAATGGAATGGCAACACTTGATAATGTGTGTGAAAAAATTTCAGATTGCATTGAACGATTCTATAATTTCCAAAAATATAATCTCACAAGGAATTTGGTTGAAAATTTCAAAACCTATCCACAATTAACACATTTTTGAAATCCCGTAAAAACAATTGATAAATTACAAGTAGAAACGGAATGGGAAAACTTGAAAATTTGTTTGAAAAACTTTCAGATTGCATTGAACGATTCGATAATTTCCAAAAAAATAATCTCACAAGGAATTTGGTTGAAAATTTCAAAATCCATCCACAATTAACACATTAACAATTAATAAATTACAAGCAGAAACAGAATGGCAACACTTGGAATTTTGTTTAAAAAAAATGCTGATTGCATTGAACGATTCGAAAATTTCTAAAAAAATTATCTCACGACGAATTTGCTACAAAATTTCAAAATCCATTCACAATTAACGCATTTTTGAAATCCCGTAAAAATAATTGATTAATTACTTGTATTAACGGAATGGCAACACTTGAAAATTTGTTTGAAAAAATTTCAGATTGCATTGAACGATTCTATAATTTCTAAAAAAATAATCTCCCAAGGAATTTGGTTAAAAATTACAAAATCCATCCATAATTAACACAATTTTGAAATCCCCTAGAAACAATTTATCAATTACAAGCAGAAACAGTATGGGAAGACTTTGAATTTTGTTTAAAAAAAATTACAGACTGCATTGAACCATTCGAAAATTTCCAGACAATTAACTCACAACGAATTTGCTATAAAATTTCAAAATCCATCCGCAATTAATCCATTATTAAAATTCCGTTGAAACAATTGTTAAATTACAAGTAGAAACGGAATGGCAACACTTGAAAATTTGTTTGAAAAAATTTCAGATTGCATTGAACGATTCAATAATTTCCAAAAAAATAATCTCATAAGGAATTTGGTTGAAAATTTCAAAATCCATCCACAATTAACACATTAACACTTTTTTTTTAATTCCGTAAAAATATTTGATAAATTATAAGCAGAAACGGAATGGCAACACTTTATTTGAGAAAAATTCAGATTGCATTGAACGATTCGAAAATTTACAAAAAAAAATTATTATTATGATTTGCATTTAATGATAATCTAATCAGTTCAGAAACCTGCTAATAAAAGGATAACGAAACAATTTCGCCTCTAAATATTATGATGAAGCCATAAAAATCGTTTACGTAACATAAATTACACACGAAGTGAACAATAACTCGGTGTATCGTTTTCGATTAACACATAAAAACCAATTTACAAAACATAATACATCGTTAGCGGCGGACATTAGCAAACCGACAGGCAAAAAAATAATCATCGATTGTCGAGAGGAGGCGCGCGGACGTGGATTTATAAGCTTTCTAAAAAGATTTTCCCATTGCTCCTCTCGTGTAAGGCAGAAAAATTCCAATAAAATATAATACCCCATACAATCCGTCAACTCGATTTGCACTTTTAATACCGGAATAATTGAATATTTATAAAACGCGTACGCGTGGCAAGTGTAATTAAATTTCTAAATAATATCCATTAAAATAACAGTTTCTGTAATTACCGAGTCTCTGCGTTAACGCAAGAGGAGTCTAAATGTTGTTTAATTAATGTTTTATTTTTGTAAGTGCGTATGAGCCGTAACAGTTTCGTAATTACACGCGGGCTGTAATTATCATTTATCTATGCAGGGAACCTATTAATTGTTTGCTTCAGAATTGGATGCTCGACTTCTTTGTTATTTGCACAGGCAATTTACCTTCGCCAATAATTAGCAAAGCTTTTGACATAGGAATTAATTTAATGCCTTCCTCTATATACAATGCCAAGTTTCTTGTTGAGTTTTTGGTCCATAAAAAATATACATATACAAACAATAAATAAAGCTGACCTTTTTGAAGAGATTAATTTATTGACATTTCATATATCAAAGCCATTGCAAACACCTTTTGGTCATCAAATCAATTACAGAAATGATTACGAAACGCAACACAACAGGTAACATTTCACCACCTGCAATTACCGACCAGTACTGTTAGGTGCTAAAAAGTCGAACATTATTAATAATTACCGGATAAAGGTAGGTGTTAAAGGCATTATTATTGTGTCGCCTGTCATAAACGTTCATTTAAAATCGATTGCCCCATATTACCGCTCCGGCACAAGATAAATAAATAAGTTTTAATCCGATAAAAATGTTTTTGTTTCATAACGTGAAAACGGCTTCGGGTCATTTCACCGCTTTTACGCAAAGAGCGGTGTAACAGCAACAACAACAACAACAATCCGGAATTGGTTCAAGTCACTTTGCCGACGATACGACGCGCGACGTTAATAGATCGAAACAGATTATGATAGCCAGTTTGAAATCCGATAGTTTTAAATTGATGGCTTTCGAAATTGGTCGTGTCAATTGATTGGGCCCATTCGTTATTTTAATGTGAAAGTTTTTGTATAAATATTTGGGTATCCGATTTTTATACTACCTGAGGACGAGAGTAGAATATTTAAGTGGTGTATATTATAATAGCTTGATTGCAAATAACGAATCTACATATAGATTTGTAATATAGTATGAAAGAAATCTAAGCTAGAGGACCTGCTTGAAAATGCATTTTAACAAATGATCTGGTCCCTTTTCATGTGTCCAAGATTTCTATAAAGGGTAAGGTTGCTCAAGTTGTATCGATTTGGAAATAAAACCCGTATTAACGTTAGGATTTGTGTTGTGTTGTTATTTATTATAATGAAATTCGAAACTTTTACATAAAATAACTGAATTTAAAAAAAAACTTATAATGGTACTACCATGGAAATCATTCTGCTATGTGGTACCACCTAAAGATTGCGTCGCAAGCAAGGATACAATTTGTGTAGTTCTGATAAAGTAGTCTGTTTAATTATGTTCTTAACCAAGCAGATGAAGCTTCATTATAATTGTTTTTCGGGGATTTGAAAAAGATCCCTCCAAGGGTTCATAAAATTATTATACCATACTCGCACGCTGGGTATGGCCAGCTCAAGGCGGCTACTATTTATGTTCAATTTGGATGAAATAAATGAATAATGCCAGACGTATACAACAACCATGGCGAGCGAATACTTCTCGATCCCCGAAAAATCTTTCGCCCCGGCTGGGAACCGAACGGTGTAGCCGGCACAAGCGCTCGCCTGTACCCACTACACCAGCCCTCAATAATATATAAAATGCTCTTAGTCTAAGTCTTACCTTTATGCTTTTTTTTTCTTTTTCAGATTTAGATTTCTTATCTATACACTGTTTAAAAAAATATTAACACACTTTTTAAATACATGTACCGCTAATAATATTTTTTTATTAAATTACCTATGTGTGAATTATTATATAACTATACTGATTCTATATAACTGTACATTTATTGTCTATGTTTTTATCTTTATTATTCGTTTTTTTTTGACTAATGTAAAATATTCTTTCTTACTTGCATGAATAAAATATCTATCTATGTAATATTTTTTGTATGGGTACTACGACCATTCAGTAAAAAAAAAAATTTGACCTAATATACTTGATAAGAAAAAGTTCTGACGTTATCCATCGGTTTTTTGAGAATACAATTATAGTTCCCGGTGGAGCACCTTTCCGATTTTGATAATTCTAACGTCAAAAAGTGTAAAATGTAGTACAATTTAAAAACTGATTGCAGAATTGTTTCGTAAAATTAAAACAAACCTCAAAAATCAACACTTTTTTAGAATTCGAACATTTCAAAATCGTGATTTTGGTTTTGAAACGACGCATTGTCCGATTTTAATGATTCTAATGTAATATTGAGCTTTTTAACAAATTTCCTTCATTATTATATTTTTTACAATTTTTCAAATCGTTGAATGTAGTCTTATTTTTCTACTTGAAGTTTGAAGCGCTGCCATTCTGTTTCTACTTACGATACGGCAATTGTTTTACCAGAAAATCAAAACTGCATTATTTGTTAATGGATCTTGAGCTTTTCAAGAGATTTCCTTGATTATTATATGTTTTACAATTTTTCAAATCGTTAAATGTAGTTCTATTTTTCTGATTTAAGTTTGAAGCGCTGCGATTTTTTTTTCGCTTACGATATGGCAATTGTTTTAACGTAAAATTAAAAATGCATTGTTTGTTAATGTATCTTGAGCTTTTTAAGAAATTTCCTTGATTATTAATTTTTTTACAATTTTTCAAATCGTTGAATGTAGTTTTATTGTCCTACTTGAAGTTTGAAGCGTTGCCATTTTGTTTCTACTTACGATACGGCAATTGTTTTAATGGAAAATCGAAACTGCATTATTTGTTAATGGATCTTGAGCTTTTTAAGAAATTTTCTTGATTATTAAATTTTTACAATTTTTCAAATCGTTGAATGTGGTTTTATTTTCCTACTTGAAGTTTGAAGCGCTGCCATTTTTTTTCCACTTACGATATGGCAATTGTTTTAATGAAAAATCAAAACTGCATTATTTGGTAATGAATATTGAGCTTTTTAAGAAATTTTCTTGATCCTTAAATTTTTTACAATTTTTCAAATCGTTGAATGTAGTTTTAATTTCCTACTTGAAGTTTGAAGCGCTGTAATTTTTTTTCCATGGCAATTGTTTTAACGTTAAATCGAAACTACATTGTTTGTTAATAAACCTTGAGCTTTTTAAGAAATTTCCTTGATTATTATTTTTTTTACAATTTTTCAAATCGTTTAATGTAGTCTTATTTTCCTACTTAAAGTTTGAAGCGCTGCCATTTTGTTTCTACTTACGATACGGCAATTGTTTTAATGGAAAATCGAAACTGCATTATTTGTTAATGCATCTTGAGCTTTTTAAGAAATTTCCTTGATTATTATATTTTTTACAGTTTTTCAAATCGTTGAATGTAGTTTTATTATTCTACTTGAAGTTTGAAGCGCTGCCTTTTTTCCACTTGCGATACGGGAATAGTTTTAACGTAAAATCCAAAATACATTGTTTGTTAATGGATCTTGAGCTTTTTAACAAATTTCCTTCACTATTAAATTTTTTACAATTTTTCAAATAGTTGAATGTAGTTTTATTTTCCTACTTGAAGTTTGAAGCGCTGCCATTTTGTTTCTACTTACGATACGGCAATTGTTTTAATGTAAAATCGAAACTGCATCATTTGGTAATGGATCTTGAGCTTTTTAACAAATTTCCTTGATTATTAAATTTTTTACAATTTTTCAAATCGTCGAGTGTAGTTTTATTTTACTACTTGAAGTTTGAAGCGCTGCCATTTTATTTCTACTAACGATACGGCAACTGTTTTACCGGAAAATCGAAACTGCATTATTTGTTAATGGATCTTGAGCTTTTTAACAAATTTCCTTAATTATTAAATTTTTTACAATTTTTTAAATCGTTGAATGTAGTTTTATTGTCCTACTTGAAGTTTGAAGCGCTGCCATTTTTTTTTCACTTACGATATGGCAATTGTTTTATTTGAAAATCAAAAATGCATTATTTGTTCATAGATCTTAAGCTTTGTAACATATTTTCTTGATTATTAAATTTTTTACAATTTTTGTAATCGTTGAATGTAGTTTTATTTTCCTACTTGAAGTTTGAAGCGTTGCCATTTTATTTCTATTAACGATATGGCAATTGTTTTAACGGAAAATCGAAACTGTATTATTTGTTAATGGATCTTGAGCTTTTTAAGAAATTTCCTTGGTTATTATATTTTTTACAATTTTTCAAATCGTCGAATGTAGTTTTATTGTCCTACTTGGAGTTTGAAGCGATGCAATTTTTTTTTCTACTTACTATATGGCAATTGTTTTAACGTAAAATTAAGAATGCATTGTTTGTTAATGAATCTTGAGCTTTTTAAGAAATTTTCTTGATTATTAATTTTTTTTTACAATTTTTCAAATCGTTGAATGTAGTTTTATTTTCCTACTTGAAGTTTGAAGCGTTGCCATTTTATTTCTACTAACGATACGGCAATTGTTTCAACGGAAAATCGAAACTGTATTATTTGTAAATGGATCTTGAGCTTTTTAAGAAATTTCCTAGGTTATTATATTTTTTACAATTTTTCAAATCGTTGAATGTAGTTTTATTGTCCTACTTGTAGTTTGAAGCGCTGCCACTTTGTTTCTACTTACGATAAGGCAATTGTTTTAACGGAAAATCGAAACTACATTATTTATTATTTAGTGTAGTTTTAAAACTGATGATAAAATCGTTTCGTGAAATTAAAACAAACTGGAAAATCGCACTTTTTTAGAATTAGAAAATTTTAAAATCGTGATATTGATTTTGAAACTGCATAACTGCCAAACGCATTGACCGATTTTGATCATTTTAACGTCAAAAAGTGGAAAATTTTGTGTAATTTTAAAAGCAATTACAAAATTGTTCCGTGAAATTAAAACAAACCGCAAAAATCACACTTTATTCAGAATTCGAAAATTTCGAAATCGTAATTTTGATTTTGAAACTACATAACTGCCAAACGCATTGTCCGATTTTGGTGATACTATCTTCAAAAAGTGGAAAATTTAGTGCAATTTAAAAGCCGGTTAATAAATATTTTTTGTGAGATCAACGAAAAAGTCAAAATTTTCAAAGTACGAAGATTTAAAGTTGCGATGTTGATTTTTTAAATTGCACAACTGTCAACGATTTGGTCCAAAAAGATTGACAAACACTGATCTAGAGGGCGTCCCAATTTTCTTATTGGATTATATTTATATCCAATTGGTATTTGTTAGATTTCTCGGCAGGCTTCTTTTTGAAAACAGTATTTTTTTTTCTTTTTAGAATCTTGATCAATTGGTAATAATTACCTTTCACTTCGACCATGTGCTTTTTATTTTTGCCACAAATTACTATTTTTAGAAAAACGTAGACAATGGTACTCAAACCGAAAAGGAAGCTTTAAATTTCTAAAGAAAAAAATACCGCCTGCCGTATTTGTTATAAACCGTTATATTGCAATCGTGTTTATATAAATAGAAGCCATAATCCGAAGCCTAGCAATTTGTACGAGGCTTAGTTAATTAAGTATCCGAACAATATACCACGGCGAAGAATCGAACGCGCATACCTACAACGAAGATGGGAAGCGTAAAAAATTAATAATCACAATGTGAGCGTGTGAATGTGTGTCTACCATATATTGCGGGATTACGGCACTCTTAATATATTGAATGTAAACGTGACCGCGGATCTCCGAAATCCCGCAGACAACAACCGTCCCATCCCATCGCATCCATCCGATTCAACAGACCGGCGCGTGATGGTTTCAGCCTACCTGTCATGGTGCAAGTGACCGTTAGGTTATACACCTGATCCAACGCTGACCTCACAGACGTCACACTCTTGTCCACACACACACACACATGCACACTCTTCCGGGTAACCTTGAACATTTACTCAATGCCATCGACGGACCATCATCAACCACTTGGGGCCGTAATTTACGACACATTCCCGCTTTAATAGAGTTATTGGTTCGAGCAAAAAGAGGGTACCGGCGAACGGAACGAGGTGCACGACCTACCATCAAGTGAATCGGGTGCACACCTCTTCATTCATTTTTTATTAATTGATCGTTTGATTGATAATTTTAAGGACCTTATCAAGAGGTACCATTTTTTTAAATATGCCTAATTTGCTAATAATTTTCAAAGTAGAGTTTAAAATGTCTATTTCAAAGTCTGTTGCACAACACGGTACTAGATACCATCAACAAGGAAGAAAAAAAAAGCGCACCCGTAGTACCATCTCTCGATTATTTTCGCATTTTTATTAATTGATCGATCGATTAATCCATTTGATCGGTTAATACATTAGCAGACTTCATAGCGCTTGTCAGGCATAAACAAACTCGTTTCACGAACTATTAGCGGCGAACTTTCGACTGGATTAAGAATTTACGCTGAAGCTTTTATTGTTCGCGATCGGATCTTGCGCAATCGGCTTTTAAAAGAGGGAAACGGTCGATCGTTTTAATTGCGTGCCCAATTTTTGCAACTTTTCACCATTTTCATATATGGACACGTAAAAGTAAACTTTATGCGGACTGGTCAGTGCCGGCACACAAACAACAAAAACCGATCTCTTCGCGTGCCCATTCCTCATTGTGTCCGCGGTTTGTAAACGGTCTTTTCCAATTACTTACTCCACATACAGTAATCGGGTGCTTTCAAAAAGGCCCATATCGAGAAACACAATGCTTTCTTTTCTGCAGCGTGAGATGATTTAAAGAAAAGGTGATGATGATTCCCGAGGAATAATTCATCGTTAAAGGTTTCGCGGAATATTGGAAATTTAATGTTTACTTTCAGATGTACAAATATTTCATTCTAGTACAGTTTTATTATTTTTATTAAGAACAATAAGAGAAATCGATTGCCTTTTAAAATTTCATGGTAACAAAATTAACAAATCAGTTTGAAAATTTTAGAAAAAATTGATTTTTTTCAGATTTTGAACGGTTGTAGCGGCTAAACGAAGAATTCAATCTGTGCTCCTTGGGTGCAAGTTAGTCAGATTCAATGAAAGTTAGCGATTTTTAATTTTTGTCGAAAACGTGAAAACGAAAGGGTCCCCCTTCTTACTTTTGCTCAAAAATTGACTTTACAATTATTTCCTGAAGTAACCATTGGTTCGATTCGGGATTTCTATACGTCACCGGAAAGATACCCCCAAGACGCTTCAGAAAATGTACTTTCGCAAGAACAAATGTCAATTTAAAGCCCGTGACGCGTCAACAAAGAAAACTCGAAAATAGAAAAAATCAACTCTTTTAATAATCATCGTAGATCGTTATGTAATACCTTTTTCTTCATCAAAAGAATAAGCTAAATCGATTAATAATAAAAACTTTCATCTAGGAAAAAATGCAAAAAAATTGGCAAGTCACCATGAACAATTTTGAAAAAGTCGATATTTTCAGATTTTAAACGGCCTTAGTGGCTAAACGAAGAATACAAATCGAACGCGGATTCCAAATCTGTGCTTCTTAGGTGCAAATTAGTCGGATTGGATTAAAACTTGCGATTTTTAATTTTTGTCAAAAATGTGAAATTTAGTGGAAGGGTCCTCCCTTCTTACTTTTGCTCAAAAATTGGCTTTAAAATTATTTCCTGAGGAAACGACTGGTTCAATTCGGGGTTTCTATACATCACCGGAAAGATTATCTCAAGACGCTTCAGAAAATGTCCTTTCGCAAGAATAAATACCAATTTGAAGCCCGTGACGCATCAGCAAAGAAAACTAGAAAATGGAAAAAATCGAAAAAATCAACTCTTTTAATAATCATCGTGGACCTTGATGAAATATCCTTTTTTTTTTCATCAAAAGAACGAGCTAAATCGATTAACGTTAAAAAATATCATCTAGGAAAAAATGTAAAAAAGTTGGTAAGTCACCATGAACATATTGGAAAATTTTGAAAAAGGTCGATTTTTCAGACTCTTAACGGCCGCAGCGGCTAAACGCAAAATCCAAATAGAACGCAGATTTCAAATATGTGCTTCTTGGGTCCAAGTTAGTCGGATTCAATTAAAATTGGCGATTTTTATTTTTTGTCGAAAATGTGATCAAATTCGGTCACGTGAATTTTTTTGTTTAAAACATCTTCACTTGATTATCGATACATGTTACGTGTTTTTCGTAGAATTGTAAGAATTCCAGAAGAAATACTGATGCGTCCATCTTGTTTCTCCGTCCGATTTAATGATGATAGGATTTTTCATATTTATCGATTTTTTACGAAAACCAGTGAGATTTTGAAAAACTTTACTCGTTATAAATTATTCATTTGGGCATTATCTACAATTTTTATTAATCGATATTTGATGTATCGGTTACAATTTCATAATTATAGGCATTTCAATTTTTTTTTTTTTAAGTTTACAAGAAACTTTTATTAACAAAAAATATCGACTTTGCAGTTCCCTCCAATCTTTGTGGAAAGGTTTTTTTAATATTGTTAATATTTAAAAAAATATCAAAAGAAATGAAAAAATGTAGTCGCATTTTTCATATTTATCGATTTTTTTCAAAAACCAGTGAGATTTCGAAAAAACTTTACTTGGTATAAATTATTCATTTGGGCATTATCTACAATTTTTATTAATCGATATTTAATGTATCGTTTACAATTTCATAATTATAGGCATTTCAATTTTTTTTTTTAAGTTTACAAGAAACTTTTATTAACAAAAAATATCGACCTTGCAGTTCCCTTCAATCTTTGTGGAAAGGTTTTTTTAATATTGTTAATATTTAAAAAATTATCAAAAGGAATGAAAAAATTTAGTCGCATTTTTTATATTTATCGATTTTTTTCGGAAACCAGTGCGATTTCGAAAAAACTTTACTGGATATAAATTATTCATTTGGGAATTATCTACAATTTATTAATCGATATTTGATGTATCGTTTACAATTTCATAATTATAGGCATTTCAATTTTTTTTTTTAAGTTTACAAGAAACTTTTATTAACAAAAAATGTCGACCTTGCAGTTCCCTTCAATCTTTGTAGGAAGCTTTTTTTAATATTGTTAATATTTAAAAAATTATCAAAAGAAATGAAATAATGTAGTCGCATTTTTCATATTTATCGATTTTTCTCAAAAACCAGTGAGATTTCGAAAAAACTTTACTTGGTATAAATTATTCATTTGGGCATTATCTACAATTTTTATTAATCGATATTTAATGTATCGTTTACAATTTCATAATTATAGGCATTTCAATTTTTTTTTTTTAAGTTTACAAGAAACTTTTATTAACAAAAAATGTCGACCTTGCAGTTCCCTTCAATCTTTGTAGGAAGCTTTTTTTAATATTGTTAATATTTAAAAAAATATCAAAAGAAATGAAAAAATTTAGTCGCATTTTTTATATTTATCGATTTTTTTCGGAAACCAGTGCGATTTCGAAAAAACTTTACTAGGTATAAATTATTCATTTGGGAATTATCTACAATTTTTATTAATCGATATTTGATGTATCATTTACAATTTCATAATTATGGGCATTTCAATTTTGTTTTTTTAAGTTTACAAGAAACTTTTATTAACAAAAAATGTCGACCTTGCAGTTCCCTTCAATCTTCAAGGAGTGTTTTCTGATTTTTATCAGAGCTTATGGTAAAACAGATTTTGAGTAAATTTGGAAAGTTTCACAATCGTAGCAATTGTTTTAATATTTTTTAACCAATCGAGAAAATGAGAAACTCAGAATTGCAATCAATTCGATTCTGGTGCCATTATCTCAAAATCTGCCAAAGGAGTGTCTTCTGATTTTTATCAGAGGTTATAGTAAATTATATTTTGAGTAAATTTGGAAAGTTTCACAATCGTAGCAATTGTTTTAATATTTTTTAACCGATCGAGAAAATGGGAAACTCACAATTGCAATCAATTCGATTCTGGTGCCATTATCTCAAAATCTGCTAAAGGAGTGTTTTCTGATTTTTATCAGAGGTTATGGTAAAACAGATTTTGAGTAAATTTGGAAAGTTTCACAATCGTAGCAATTGTTTTAATATTTTTTAACCGATCGAGAAAATGGGAAACTCAGAATTGCAATCAACTCGATTCTGGTGCCATTATCTCAAAATCTGCCAAAGGAGTGTCTTCTGATTTTTATCAGAGGTTATAGTAAATTATATTTTGAGTAAATTTGGAAAGTTTCACAATCGTAGCAATTGTTTTAATATTTTTTAATTGATCGAGAAAGTGGGAAACTCAGAATTGCAATCAATTCGATTCTGGTGCCATTATCTCAAAATCTGCTAAAGGAGTGTTTTCTGATTTTTATCAGAGGTTATGGTAAAATAGATTTTGAGTAAATTTGGAAAGTTTCACAATCGTAGCAATTGTTTTAATATTTTTTAATTGATCGAGAAAATGGGAGATTTCAGTATTGCAATCAACTCGGTTCTGGTGCCATTATCTCAAAATCCGCCAAAGGAGTGTTTTCTGATTTTTATCAGAGGTTACAGTAAATTAGATTTTGAGTAAATTTGGAAAGTTTCACAATCGTAGCAATTGTTTTAATATTTTTTAATTGATCGAGAAAATAGGAAACTTCAGAATTGCAATCAACTCGATTCTGGTGTCATTATCTCAAAATCTGCCAAAGGAGTGTTTTCTGATTTTTATCAGAGGTTACAGTAAAACAGATTTTGAGTAAATTTGGAAAGTTTCACAATCGTAGCAATTGTTTTAATATTATTTATCTGATCGAGAAAATGGGAAACTCAGAATTGCAATCAACTCGATTCTGGTGCCATTATCTCAAAATCTGCCAAAGGAGTGTCTTCTGATTTTTATCAGAGGTTATAGTAAATTATATTTTGAGTAAATTTGGAAAGTTTCACAATCGTAGCAATTGTTTTAATATTTTTTAATTGATCGAGAAAGTGGGAAACTCAGAATTGCAATCAATTCGATTCTGGTGCCATTATCTCAAAATCTGCTAAAGGAGTGTTTTCTGATTTTTATCAGAGGTTATGGTAAATTTTATCTAGAAAAAAATGCAAACAAGTTGGCAAGTCTCTATGAACATGTTGTAAAATTCTGAAAAAAGTCGATTTTTTTTTTAGACTTTGAACGGTCGTAGCGGTTAAACGAAGAATCCAAATCAAACGCGGATTTTAAATCTGTCTTTCTTGGGTGCAAGTTAGTCGGATTCGATTCAAAATTGGCGTTTTTTAATTTTTCTCAAAAATGTGAAATTCGGTGAAGGGTCCCCCCTTCTTACTTTTGCTCAAAAATTGTCTTTAAAATTATTTTCTGAAGAAACCACTGGTTCGATTCAGGGTTTCTATACATCACCGGAAAGATCGCCTCAAGGCGCTTCAGAAAATGTACTTTCGCAAGAACAAATATCAATTTGAGGCCCGTGACGCGTCAGCAAAGAAAACTCGAAAATGGAAAAAATCGAAAAAATTTACTTTTTTAAAAGTGTACTTTTTTTTCAACAAAGGAACGAGTAAAATCGATTGGCGTTGAGAAATATCAGCCATCTTAAATAGCAAAAAAGTTGGCAAGTCAATTTCGTACTCCGGAAGTGAGTGTTCACCTTAATCATCTTAAATACTTTTGTAAAATGAGCTCTAACATTCTAGAAAAAATAGTTCTCCGTTAACGTGAGGTATCGAGGCCACTTGAAGGAAGGGCTATGGATGCCACGAAGTTACCGAAATGCAAATTTTTGCGTATGAATCATTTACTTCAGATATAATGCTTCGGCTGTTATTATATATTGTGTGGGAAAATACAACAAGAGAAATTCGGTGAGATGTGATGAAGATGGAGGATATGTGGATCCCACAGAGTAAAATATTGATGGTGGATCCGGGCGTTGGGTAATTTTTCTCGTGAATTGTGCAAGAAAAGCGGAACCTAATGAAAGTCAAACCCGATAATCCCGGTACATGACGTCGGACGGACGGACGGCCCAGCGGGCTCTTCGGGTTCTCGGGTTCTCGGGTCGGGCCACGTCACCGCGAACAAACGCGCGATGACTGCGATGCGCATTTAAAAAATATCAATCTCATGTCGGGGGGCCCGAGCATTAGTCGCACCGTGAGACCATGATGTATCTCTCCACTTGTTACGACATGCCGTGTGAGATATGCATTTGTTCTCCTCCGTTCCTCTTCTTCTGCGTCTTCTTCTTCTTCTTCCGTTGTTATTCTTCTGTTGTGGATTGTTGTTCTTGCGTTGCGCACCGGCGCGGCTCTCTTTGAGGCCGTCCGTGTGCGCTATGTAAATAATCGAATTGTTTTATCACTATCGTGCAGATGCTTATCCGCACGCTTTTCTAAACGTCCATTCATCGAATTGACTTTACACGAAGTTGGACAAATCATTAGCATTCAGGAAAGATTGTTGCCCGGTGGTGGTGGTGGCGTTGAACACGCCGAAGGTACTTACAAGGGGGTCCTAATCGAATGAAAGTACTACGAGCGTTTTGTAGAATCGGATGTAACTGACGTTTAAAACGTCAAAATTGTGAAAGATGAAAATGGCCGAAAATTATGCTTCAAATTCTTTTAGTCAGTTTATTTGAAAACTAAAGATTTCGAATTTTTTAGAAGTTATTCATTTCGGCAGTCTGTACAATTATTATTAATATAAATTTGATGTAACTATCAACCATTATTTAGTTTTTAGTATTTCGAGCGGTTGTGATTGCCAAACTATTCTTCCAAAACAAACAAACGGATCCGTGTTTTTTAAGCCGAAAAACTCGAAAGGTCCACAATTTTCCTAATTTGAACTTCTCTCAAAAAACAATCGTAATGGTTTTAATAAACTTTACCTAACGGATTTTGGATATATTGTTGATTTGTTTCTCGTTGATCTCTTGATGAAACATGACTGAATATTTGTATTATTAAAAATTAATTTTGTTTCACTTTAATTATTTATTTATTTGATTCCGACTGGTTTCAACTAACAGTAATTTTCAAGGAATGGATTTTGGACCTATCATCGAGTAAGTTTGTGTATTTTTCCCCTCGACTCTTACATTCGCATCCGATACCGCTATGACTTTCAAATGTGCCACATAAGAAAACAAATTAACTAAAAGTAACAAAACAAATTACCCACAATTAATAAAGCAGTTAACAAAGACATATAAATCGCTTCTACAAGAATAAATACATCGTAAACAAGCGAGTGATTAAGCATTTATAAAAAGCACAATAGAATTTTCAATAATGGCAAAAAAAAGGATTGTATTGTTTAGCAAATACAATACTTGCCAATCACTTACGGAATTACATCGATTCCAGGAAGTCGCGGTATCATATCAATAAACCATTAATCACCGCATCATCATTAATTATCCTTACATAATTCATCACTCCCATTCAGACTGATTACAGTGATAATTCTGTAATCATTAGTTATGCAAAAATAAAATAATGCCCGAGCGCTGATTAATTAACGTTAATGCTAATTAACTGTAAATACAGTGTGTATCAAATTTCTATGGCGGTTATTATGGCGCGTACGCGTTTTGTGAATCGAAAAATTTTCAGTCCGATTTATTGATTATTAATTTCTTATTGATCGCGGATGTGATGGAAAATATTACCCCCACGTGTATTTATTTGAGTATGAATCTAATTGCTGAATGCAATTTTATTTCCTACAGTTTTTAAGTTCCGAGTGTTGCATTTTGTTTTCGGGTGCTGTATGTCAATTTTTTCAACGGAATTTTAAAAATAGGTTAATTCTGGATGTATTTTAAAATTTTGAAGCTAATCCTACCGTAGATTATTTTTTTACAATTTTTCTAATTGTAGAATGCAATTTTATTTCCTTCAGTTTTTAAGTACCGAGTGTTGCATTTTGTTTTCGGATGCTGTACGTTAATTGTTTGAACGGAATATCAAAAATAGGTTAATTCTGGATGTATTTTGAAATTTTAAAGCTAATCCTAGCGTAGATTATTTTTTTACAATTTTTCTAATTGCTGATTGCAATTTTATTTCCTGCAGTTTTTAAGTTCTAAGTGTTGCATTTTGTTTTCGGGTGCTGTATGTCAATTTTTTCAACGGAATTTTAAAAATAGGTTAATTCTGGATGTATTTTAAAATTTTGAAGCTAATCCTACCGTAGATTATTTTTTTACAATTTTTCTAATTGTAGAATGCAATTTTATTTCCTTCAGTTTTTAAGTTCTAAGTGTTGCATTTTGTTTTCGGGTGCTGTATGTCAATTGTTTCAACGGAATATTAAAAATAGGTTAATTCTGGATGTATTTTGAAATTTTAAAGCTAATCCCACCGTAGATTATTTTTTTACAATTTTTCTAATTGCTGATTGCAATTTTATTTCCTGCAGTTTTTAAGTTCTAAGTGTTGCATTTTGTTGCTCCGACGGAATAACAAAAATGGGTTAATTCTGGATGTATTTTGAAATTTTAAAGCTAGTCCTACCGTAGATTATTTTTTTACAATTTTTCTAATTGTAGAATGCAATTTTATTTCCTTCAGTTTTTAAGTACCGAGTGTTGCATTTTGTTTTCGGGTGCTGTATGTCAATTTTTTCAACGGAATTTTAAAAATAGGTTAATTCTGGATGTATTTTAAAATTTTGAAGCTAATCCTACCGTAGATTATTTTTTTACAATTTTTCTAATTGTAGAATGCAATTTTATTTCCTTCAGTTTTTAAGTTCTAAGTGTTGCATTTTGTTTTCGGGTGCTGTATGTCAATTGTTTCAACGGAATATTAAAAATAGGTTAATTCTGGATGTATTTTGAAATTTTAAAGCTAATCCCACCGTAGATTATTTTTTTACAATTTTTCTAATTGCTGATTGCAATTTTATTTCCTATAGTTTTTAAGTTCCGAGTGTTGCATTTTGTTTTCGGATACTGTATGTCAATTGTTTCAACGGAATATCAAAAATAGGTTAATTCTGTATGTATTTTGAAATTTTAAAGCTGATCCTACCGTAGATTATTTTTTTACAATTTTTCCAATTGCTGAATGCAATTTTATTTCCTACAGTTTTTAAGTTCCGAGTGTTGCATTTTGTTTTCGGATGCTGTATGTCAATTGTTTCAACAGGATATAAAAAATAGGTTAATTCTGGATGTATTTTGAAATTTTAAAGCTAATCCTAGCGTAGATTATTTTTTTACAATTTTTCTAATTGCTGATTGCAATTTTATTTCCTACAGTTTTTAAGTTCTGAGTGTTGCATTTTGTTTTCGGATACTGTACGTCAATTGTTTCAACAGGATATAAAAAATAGGTTAATTCTGGATGTATTTTGAAATTTTAAAGCTAATCCTACCGTAGATTAATTTTTTACAATTTTTCTGATTGCTGATTGCAATTTTATTTCCTACAGTTTTTAAGTTCCGAGTGTTGCATTTTGTTTTCGGATACTGTACGTCAATTGTTTTAACGGAATATCAAAAATAAGTTAATTCAGGATGTATTTTGAAATTTTAAAGTTAATCCTACCGTAGATTATTTTTTTTACAATTTTTCTAATTGCTGAATGCAATTTTATTTCCTACAGTTTTTAAGTTCCGAGTGTTGCATTTTGTTTTCGGGTGCTGTATGTCAATTGTTTTAACGGAATATCAAAAATAGGTTAATTCTGGATGTATTTTGAAATTTTAAAGCTAATCCTGGCGTAGATAATTTTTTTACAATTTTTCCAATTGCTGAATGCAATTTTATTTCCTACAGTTTTTAAGTTCCGAGTGTTGCATTTTGTTTTCGGGTGCTGTATGTCAATTGTTTTAACGGAATATCAAAAATAGATTAATTCTGGATGTATTTTGAAATTTTAAAGCTAATCCTACCGTTGATTATTTTTTTACAATTTTTCTAATTGCTGATTGCAATTTTATTTCCTACAGTTTTTAAGTTCCGAGTGTTGCATTTTGTTTTCGGATGCTGTTTGTCAATTGTTTCAACGGATTATCAAAAATAGGTTAATTCAGGATGTATTTTGAAATTTTAAAGCTAATCCTAGCGTAGATTATTTTTTTACAATTTTTCAAATTACTGAATGCAATTTTATTTCCCACAGTTTTTAAGTTCCGAGTGTTGCATTTTGTTTCCGGATGCTGTATGTCAATTGTTTCAATGGAATTTCAAAAATGGGTTAATTCTGGATGTATTTTGAAATTTTAAAGCTAATCCTAGCGTAGATTAATTTTTTACAATTTTTCTAATTGCTGAATGCAATTTTATTTCCTGCAGTTTTTAAGTTCCGAGTGTTGCGTTTTGTTTTCGGATGCTGTATGTCAATTGTTTCAACGGAATATCAAAAATGGGTTAATTCTGGATGTATTTTGAAATTTTAAAGCTAATCCTAGCGTAGATTATTTTTTTACAATTTTTCTAATTACTGAATGCAATTTTATTTCCCACAGTTTTTAATTTCTGAGTGGCATTTTGTTTTCGGATGCTGTATGTTAATTGTTTCAACGGAATATCAAAAATAGGTTAATTCTGGATGTATTTTAAAATTTTAAAGCTAATCCTACCGTAGATTATTTTTTTACAATTTTTCTAATTGCCGAATGCAATTTCATTTCCTACAGTTGTTTAAGTTCCGAGTGTTGCATTTTGTTTTCTGGTGCTGTATGTCAATTGTTTCAACGGAATATCAAAAATAGGTTAATTCTGGATGTTTTTTGAAATTTTAAAGCTAATCCTACCGGAGATTATTTTTTACAATTTTTATAATTACTGATTAAACTGTTTAAGTTTTGAGAGTTTAATTCTGTAATTATAATAAATAACTAATTTTATATATCTTATAGCAACTTAGTATAAAAAAAAACAGAGGAGCGAAGGCAACAATCTGTATCAGCCCTTAGGTACTAGACTTGATTGTACTGAACTCATTAACTTCGCGCTTAAAAGCTACTGTTTCGCGATAAAGCTCAAGTCCATACAAAAGTTTCACACAAAACTACTATTCAATTTACTCCGACGGCATAGAAAATTTCTATTCGCCGTTAACAGTTTGCGACAACAAAAGTAAAACGCTAGGAAGTAAGCAGATTAAATTATTGATTGAATTCCTCCAGACAAGGAACGTCCTTAGCTGTCGGATAACTTTCCTCATTTCCATGCAATATATTAATTAACACTCCTTGATTTACCAGAGCGACTGTCACTTTTACTCGAAGCGCATTTTCAACTACAGTCTGTTCAAATAAATTTCACAATGGTAATTTTCATTGCACGCAAACTAGAAACAAAATTAAAGTTTTCACGTTTTTAAACATTGAAAAGAGTTAATCAATCAAGAAAATTAAGGATTTTGTGTGTTTGTTGAGATAATAAAATTATTATTATGTATAGAAAATTTCATTTAGACATACTGTACTTGAATCTGATTTTCTGATTAGAATCTCTCGCCGACGACGACGAGTGTAAGCGTAGTAGTTTTCTTTGGTTGTTGTTGTTGGAGATTGATCGGATTTAATAAGTGAAGCCATAAATTAGACGGATGGATCGAAGATGCGAAGATAGTATCGGAGACGCTGCTTCCGTTGTGGCGCAACAGATACCATTTGTAATTGTAATAACAGCTAAGAGGCGAATAATGGCGTTTTCACAGTGCGTTGCGTTCTTTTATTAGCCATGACCGAACTGCTGATGGCGACTTGCTAGGGGCAGACCGGCCGTTCGAGTGGAGCAGATCGTGCGATTGGAAATTGATTGTTTACCGAAGAGATTGTGTGAGTGTTGGATCAATTAAAAAATATCGTCATTAAACTCGATGAATATACAATTCGAATGCGTGACTTTTTCATCTGGAAAGTTTTGTTCAAAAATGCACCTCACGCACAATTCTTTAATATACAGGGTGACCCTGAGCTAAATCGCGAAATTGATTTATCAGATCAAAATAAGACTTTTTTATTTGGAAACTTTTGTCCAGAAATGCTCGTCACACAATTCTTCGAAACACAGGGTGACCCAGAGTTAAATCGCGGGATCGATTTCTTATCAGTGGAGTTTTGTCAAAAAATGCACCTCACGCACAATTTTTTAATATACAGGGTGACCCAGAGCTAAATCGCGAAATTGATTTATCAGATCGAAACAAGACTTTTTTATTTGTAAACTTTTGTTGTCTAGAAATGCACTTCAGACAATTCTTCGATACACAGGGTGACCCGGAGTTAAATCGCGAATCGATTTTTTATCAGTGGAGTTTTGTCAAAAAATGCACCTCATACTCAATTATTCAATATACAGGGTTACCCAGAGCTAAATTGCGAAACGTTTAGGATCGATTTATCGGATCAAAACAAGACTTTTCTGTTTGTAAGTTTTGTTCAAAAATGCACCTCACACACAATTCTTCAATTTACAGGGCGACCCTGAGTTAAATCGCGAAACGTTCAGGATCGATTTTTTGGGTGAAAATAAGGCTTTTTTTAATGTGTAGAGTTTTGTCCGAAAATTCACCTTTTCCGAGCTAGAGCCACAAAATTCTATTTTTTTACAACTACAATTTTCCTTATGATGTAAACATTGGTGGGAGTTCTTTTCTTGAAAAAAATATTACTTAGGACATTGGGACACATAAACAATATAGCTCGGACGGAGTACATTCTTCGAAGAAATTTTCCAGATGAAAGAAAAATCGATCCCGAACGTTTAGCGATTTAACTCTGGGTTACCCTGTATAATAGTGAACGAAGATGATTTCTCATTATACGAGAGCAAAATATGTGCCTGAAAATAATCAATTCTAAAAGGATTTTTTTCTTATTGAAGTAACAACTGAAGTGGTTGCAAAAAACGGGGAGTGTTAATTTTCAACGTTCCGAAAAAACGTGGCTCACTATGACGATCGCATTTTCGTTTTCCTTTACGATTTGCATGGCTTGAACGAATGTACGTACCTTTTTGTGGGTAGTCACCTTCATTGAGCCCTACACTAGCGCATTCTTGTACAAATGTAATCCTAAATCTTAATAGAGAGTACGGTACTACTTACATAGATACGGCGATACGACGCAGAGACTAGGAGACTCGGCGTAGCTCAGTTGTTTCGTTTCCTCCACTGCGATGAGTGAACAAGCAATTTGAAGTTTGTGGCTGAAATGGAAAAATTTCCAGTATTATATAATTGTATAGTCGAAAGGCTATAACACAAAGAAAAGGTGTCGAACGAAATAGTCAAGGAAGTTCAGCTCTCAGCTGAAGTAAATACATTGTAATACTAGTAGTATAAAATGTAAAAGTTCACAATATTTGCCACTTATTTAATTTATGTCGGATATTTCCGTAAAAAAATTTTTTGAAAAAATTTTCACGATAACTATACTTTCTCGTACTTCGTAACAGAAAAAGTACAAATTTTATATAGGGTATTCGTATTTCGCTAGAAAAAGAGATAGAGAGGGTCAAAGTTGCGCTTTTTGGGGTCCAATAATTTTCTTTCTAACTTCTTTGGGTTTTGAGATATTCGAAGAAAAATGATCATTTTTGTATAAATTTTTGTATAAATTACGATTATGTTTATCATTATTTAAAAAAAAACATTTTAAGTTCTGTTGAAATCTGTATTCATTGCGCATTTATTGTAAATATGTTTGTTAGTGTATGTATTCTTGGGTCATGAGTCATGACACGTTAATTCAATTTAAAAAAAAAGTAAAACTTTAGAATTTCGTTTTAATTTTTAAGTTAGACGGATTTCAAATCTGTGTTCCTTGTGTGCCAATTAGTCGGATTTAATTAAAATTGGCGATTCAAATTTTTTGACGAAAATCTGAAAAATCATCCAAGGGTCCCTTCTTACTTTTTCCCAAAAATTGCATTTGAAATGATTTCCTGAAGAAACCATTGGTGCGATTCGGGGTTTCTATACATCACCGTAAAGATCTCCTTAAGACCCTTCAGAAAATCTACTTTCGCAATAACAAATGCCAATCTCAAGCCCGTGACACGTCAGCAAAGAAAAGTCTAAAATGGAAAAAATCGAAAAATTCAACTTTCGTAATAATCATCGTAGACCTTTATGTAATACCATTTTACTTATCAAAAGAACGAAATAAATCGATCGGCGTTAAAAAAAATTCATCCAGAAAAAATTTCAAAAAATTCGATGTTTTCTGACTTTAAACGGCCTTAGTGGCTAAACGAAGAATCCAATTTGAACGCGGATTTCAAATCTGTGTTCCTTGTGTGTCAATTAGTCGCATTAGTCTGTGGTACATTCCCTGTAATTATTTTCATAGTATTACTAATAGCATCTGGTAATGCTTGTAGGTTTAAGATATTTTGTTAGATCGTATATGGTCCTCGATTTACTTGTTTGAACAAGCCAAATATTCCAAAGCACTATTTATAAGCGGTCAAGATGACTTGTTGGCAACAAACGACTAATTTTCGGATTTTATTTGAAATCACAAATCCAAATCACATCTACCCAGTGGCGTAACGTGGGTGAACATACTGAGGCGGCAACTCCTTCAGGGCACCGGCCCTCATTAAAAAAAGTATTTTAGGAGTTTTATTGGACATCACAAAAACCTATATTGATAGGTGTTTATGTGCAATAAAATTAACTAATCAAAATACATTGATCGAATGGACACGCCGAACTGGGTGATCATCCCCTGACCCCTTATACGCTACGGCACTGCTAGGGGCTAGGCTAGATCCCGATTCGCACTTTTCTACAATTATTATTACACAATTCGAAAACTAATATTTTCAAAAATTCACAACTCGCGAAATAATTGGCGAATTTTCAAAAACTCTATGTAGTTTGATAAAACGATGATTTGCAAATCCAATTTAATTTTTCTAGAATTTAGTCGACACGTTTTATATGTTGTTTTAAAATCAAATCCAATTTAATTTTTGTAGAATTTAGTCGTCACGTTTTATATTTTTTTTTAATTTTTTGCTCGAGTATTACACAATTCGAAAACTAAAATTTTCAAAAATTCACAACTCGCGAAATAATTGGCGGATTTTCAAAAACTGCACTTAATTTGATAAAACAATGATTTGTAAATCTAGTTTAATTTTTGTAGAATTTAGTCGTCATGTTTTATATTTTTTTTTTGTTTTTTGCTCGAGTATTACACAATTCGAAAACTAAAATTTTCAAAAATTCACAACTCTCGAAATAATTAGCGGATTTTTAAAAACTCTATTTAGTTTGATAAAACGATGATTTTCAAATCCAATTTAATTTTTGTAGAATTTAGTCGTCACGTTTTATATTTTTTTTTAATTTTTTGCTCGAGTATTACACAATTCGAAAACTAAAATTTTCAAAAATTCACAACTCTCGAAATAATTAGCGGATTTTTAAAAACTCTATTTAGTTTGATAAAACGATGATTTTCAAATCCAATTTAATTTTTGTAGAATTTAGTCGTCACGTTTTATATTTTTTTTTAATTTTTTGCTCGAGTATTACACAATTCGAAAACTAAAATTTTCAAAAATTCACAACTCGCGAAATAATTGGCGGATTTTCAAAAACTGCACTTAATTTGATAAAACAATGATTCGCAAATCTAGTTTAATTTTTGTAGAATTTAGTCGTCATGTTTTATATTTTTTTTTTGTTTTTTGCTCGAGTATTACACAATTCGAAAACTAAAATTTTCAAAAATTCACAACTCTCGAAATAATTAGCGGATTTTTAAAAACTCTATTTAGTTTGATAAAACGATGATTTTCAAATCCAATTTAATTTTTGTAGAATTTAGTCGTCACGTTTTATATTTTTTTTAAATTTTTTGCTCGAGTATTACACAATTCGAAAACTAAAATTTTCAAAAATTCGCAACTCGCGAAATAATTGGCGGATTTTCAAAAACTCTATTTAGTTTGATAAAACGATGATTTGCAAATCCAATTTAATTTTTGTAGAATTTAGTCGACACGTTTTATATTGTTATTTATTTTTTGCTCGAGTATTGCACAATTCGAAAACTAAAATTTTCAAAAATTCACAGCTCGCGAAATAATTGGCGGATTTTCAAATACTCCATGTAGTTTAATAAAACGATGATTTCTAAATCCAATTTAATTTTTGTAGAATTTCATAGACACGTTTCATATTGTTTTTAATTTTGTGCTCGAGTATTACACAATTTGAAAACTAAAATTTTCAAAAATTCACAACTCTTGAAATAATTAGCGGATTTTAAAAAACTCTATTTAGTTTGATAAAACGATGATTTCCAAATCCAATTTAATTTTTGTAGAATTTAGTTGACACGTTTTATATTTTTTTAATTTTTTTGCTCGAGTATTACACAATTCGAAAACTAAAATTTTCAAAAATTCACAACTCTCGAAATAATCGGTGGATCTTTAAAAACTCTATTTAGTTTGATAAAACGATGATTTCCAAATCCAATTTAATTTTTGTAGAATTTAGGTGACACGTTTTATATTTTTTTTAAATTTTTTGCTCGAGTATTACACAATTCGAAAACTAAAATTTTCAAAAATTCACAACTCGCGAAATAATTCGTGGATTTTTAAATACTCCATGTAGTTTGATAAAACGATGATTTCCAAATCCAATTTAATTTTTGTAGAATTTCGTCGGCACGTTTTATATTGTTTTTTTATTTTTTGCTGGGAGTATTACACAATTCGAAAACTAAAATTTTCAAAAACTCAAAACTCGCGAAATAATTGGTGGATTTTCAAAAACAGCACTTAATTTGATAAAACAATGATTTGCAAATCTAGTTTAATTTTTGTAAAATTTAGTCGTCACGTTTTATATTTTTTTTTTAATTTTTTGCTCGAGTGTTACACAATTCGAAAATTAAAATTTTCATGAATTCACAACTCGTGGATTTTCAAAAACTGTACTTAATTTCAGTGGCGGCTCGTGGAACATGTTGATGGTAGCGCCAGTTACTAATAGTGATATATCAATATATTTTGAATGTATCTTAAAATGTGTAAATTACCATTAATAAAGATATTTGAGGCTCTGATCAATCGCTCGTTAAAAGTGTTTCAACAAATGTATTGTCTCTCTATCTAAACATTTTTGTATATAATATAATATATTTTAAGATATACGGTGTATCTATGTACGTGGAAAAATTTTCCAGTATCTAATTAACATCTTTTTCCAACGCAACACGACAGTTATTAGAAAATTGTCGTTATGCTAGGAATCCTATTCGATATTGAGAAATCCATGCGGGCACCATAAAATACCTCAATTAATTAACCGTACATAATACACTAATACAAATCAAGATAATCAAAAAACAAATTTATCTTTCGTGGAAAAAAATTCTATTAATTATTATTTGAACGCGCTCCACTCTCGACACACGATGAATATAAATACTCAGCAAATGTATAATTAGAGAGAGCAGATCGTATCTGGTGTACCGGACATTAATAATGTAACAATTGTGTAATAATAGTTGTGATATATAAAACAGGTGCCGCGGAAATAAATAAATAAATCACCTTTCATACCGTCAAAGAAAAAAAAAACGGCAAAGCGACAGGACGCACGCACGATTTACATTTACATCTTCTTGAGTCAAGCATGCGCACGTTTTCACTTTCCTTCAAATCTCATTGTTGAACAACAATGCCAGTTAATTACAGTTTTTAGCATGTAATTACGGCGCTACGTGTATTATTTAAATTACTAATTAGAAAATGTATAATTAATTTCGAACATGCATGTAAATGGCAGATGCTTTACACACCTCATTACATCCTTAAACGGCGGATAAAGTTATTTGAACACAATCATTTTTCTAGTTGAATAAGTAATTAGTGCAGACGGATTAATCGCTTTGTAAATTATTTGATCTGACTGGGTGTGGGAGATCCGTGTCAATTAATTTCTCTTGCCACGCCATTTATGATCGGCTCTAATCTCTTCATTATTTCAATTTCAAAACAGAGCTGTTAATAAAAGTTTTGCGTTCAGAAAAATCTTTGATTCTTGTAACTTTCTCTTTATGACATATCTAAGGCATACACCTGCATATAGCTAATTGAAATAGAATTATTCGTATATTTCTTGTAAGGATATGTTTAAATAATTTAGTGGCTGCCCAATTTGAATTCAATAAATTGTATTTTTTTTTTGTGATAAAGATAGCATGTCATTAAATTCATTATGTGAGCAGTATTACATAACGATTTCATCTAATTTATGCAAAATGTAACAATAAATTATTATTTATTACATGCGACAGATTGACGGAACGATTAGATAGAATGATAGAATAAATTGAGAGATGCAGTGTGAGCGTACAAACAAATTAATTGGTGTTACAAGGAAGTGAATAACACACCATAATAAATAGCATTCGTCGAAGGTATATAATATAATAATTTACTCCACACACACAAAAAAAAGTCGCGCCTTAATAAAATTTAATCTCCTGACTTGGATCGTACGTTCTGTGTATAAATGTTGCGTATTTTACGATATCGAAAAGTCGTACAACGAGGCATTCTTCCGTGAAAGTCTCTTCATGCTCTTTCAAAATAATCCCGGCATAAATCGCTAGATTATTATTGTGCGACTGTGTGCAGAATATTTGCCTTTACATATGCGCATAATTTCGCTATACGGATGTTATATTCTAATTGTTGGAATGACACTTAAATCATGTGTTTTTTTTTGGTAAATGTTGCTAGAGAATTGTGGTACTTTAGTTATTCAGATCTCCACCCACGAATCTTCAAGATATTACAGATCTAATTGATTTAATACGCAAAGTATATACAGAGGTTAACTGTATATACATAACATATTCAAATAATTTAATAGAATTTTAGAATATAATGAGAGCAGAGCGTGAAGTTTAAAAAAAAATATAATAATTTAAGTGACCTGAAAAAATATAAAAATAATTACCATCGACTTGAAACTTCTCAAATTTACTTCTAATGAATACCAAATTATGTTTCTATAAAAACTATTAACACTTCATCCCCAATTTTTGGAATAATTTAATGTGAACTGAGGGAGAAGTTTTAAAAAAATGTAATAATTTTAGTGACTTGAAAAAAATATAAAAACAATTGCCATCGACTTGAAACTTCACAAATTTGCTTAGAATTAATGCCAAATTATATTTCTGTAAAAACTATTAACACTTGTTTTCTAAATTAGGGAATAATTCAATGAAAACAGAGAGTGAAATTTTGAAAAAATGTAATCATTTTAGTGACTTCAAAAAAATATAAAAACAATTGCCATCGACTTGAAATTTCTCAAATTTGCTTAGAATGAATGCCAAATTATATTTCTGTCAAAACTATTAACACTTGTTTTCTAAATTAGGGAATAATTTAATGAAAACAGAAAGTGAAATTTTTAAAAAATGTAATAATTTTAGTGACTTGAAAAAAATATAAAAACAATTGCCATTGACTTGAAACTTCTCAAATTTGCTTGGAATGAATGCTAAATTATATTTCTGTGAAAACTATTAACACTTGTTTTCTAAATTAAGGAATAATTTAATGAAAACAGAGAGTGAAATTTTAAAAAAATGTAATAATTTTAGTGACTTGGAACAAATATAAAAACAATTGCCATCGGCTTAAAACTTCTCAAATTTGCTTTTAATGAATGCCAAATTACGTTTCTGTAAAAACTATTAACATTTCATCCCTAATTTTTGGAATAATTTAATGAAAACTGATCGTGAAGTTTAAAAAAAATGTAATAATTTTAGTGACTTGGAAAAAATATAAAAACAATTGCCATTGATTTGAAACTTCTTAAATTTGCTTAGAATGAATGCCAAATTACGTTGCTGTAAAAACAATTACCACTTCATTCATAAATTTTGGAATAATTTAAATAGAACTGAGCGTGAAGTTTTGAAAAAAAGTAATAATTTTAGTGACTTGAAAAAAAGTAATAATTTTAGTGACTTGAAAAAAATATAAAAATAATTGCCATCGACTTGAAACTTCTCAAATTTTCTTCTAATGAATGCCAAATTACGTTTCTGTAAAAACTATTACCACTTCATCCCTAAATTTTTGAATAATTTAATGTAAACAGAGCCTGAAGTTTTGAAAAAATGTAATAATTTTAGTGATTTGAAAAAAATATAAAAACATTTGCCATCGACTTGAAACTTCTCAAATTTGCTTAGAATGAATGCCAAATTACGTTTCTGTAAAAACTATTAATACTTCATCCCTAATTTTTGGAATAATTTAATGTGAACCGAGCGTGAAGTTTTGAAAAAATTTAATAATTTTAGTGACTTGGGAAAAATATAAAAACAATTGCCATTGACTTGAAACTTCTCAAATTTGCTTCGAATGAATGCTAAAATACGTTTCTGTCAAATCCATTATTACTTCACCCGTAAATTTTGAAATAATTTAATGAGAAAAAAGTGTGAAATTTTGAAAACATGTAATAATTTTAGTGACTTGAAAAAAATATAAAAACAACTGCCATCGACTTGAAACTTCTCAAATTTCCTTAGAATGAATGCCAAATTACGTTTCTGTCAAAATTATTGACACTTCACCCCTAAATTTAGGAATAATTCAATGTGAACAGAAGTTTTGAAAAAATGCATTAATTTACAGAGTCTTGGGAAAAAAAGAAAAACAATTTCTATCGACTTGAAACTTTTAACTGAGATTTCAGAGCGCTTCCGCACAACTAGCTCCATCCACCGGTGGCGTCTTAAAGCTGTGATCGTCCCATTTAGACATGGAATTAAATTTGCACGCCGAATTTGTGCACCGGTTGCATTACTTTTTGAACAACTTTCGTAGAAATTCATTCAATTTAACACCAGCCAGAATCTTTATAAATTAACTAAGTAATAATAAAAAAAAACATTTCATCCTCTGTTATCTCTCTGATTTCGTCGTTAAAAACTGTTTCAAAATTTTCAAATATTGTAATTATTTTGTCAGTAGTATTAGTAAGATAAATTTATTAGTGCTAACAGATATATCGTCTTTAGACAAGTTACAAAAGTAATTTAAGATGTACCTAATGTATCATGTATCTAATACCTTTTTTTAATTTTTTTTCTTTTTATTATTTTTATTATTTTTTTTTAAATTAATTAATTATATTTCTTTTAAGTATGTTCAATTATAATTTAAGTTGTTTTTTTTTGTATATCCGTTGTGTAAAAAGGGGTTTCCCTTGAATACACCGTTTATTTATATATTTATTTATTTAAAAGTTACATGTATTAATACTATAACAAATGTAACAATTTTAGTTTATTATTACAATGTATATTAACGAGATTAACAGATTAAAGTATATTACAATATAAATTAAAATAAAATATATTAGAAAAAAATCCTTAAATTAGGACCTGCGATAAGTAAATATTTTGGTTTAAATAGAAGACACGGGGATAGATATTAATTCATGTATTCATGCTAAAAACTCCAAACAATAATACCTGTCAATTGACTATTTTTAAGTCATGATTAACATCTATGTTACAGTGATAATTACGAATAAAATATTACTGATAAAAATTATTATTAATAGTGATCATTTAAGAAACATCTCTCTCAAATGAGATCTCGGGAAAACGCGAACGATAACTTCATTTTAATAATGGCCCTAATGACACATAAAAAATGGTCATCCCGGGAAAGGAAATGATTTGCATAAACAGAATTAACATTGATTCAACTCTGGAGAATCACTTAGGCTAACTTAATTAAGCGCTCATCGGAATGTACTCTCGGAGATCATATCTTTGGCGTGAATGAAAGTGGCAATCATTCTCTTCAAGGATACATCTGAGGCAAAGTGGAACAGATTTAAATAGTGAAATTTAACAGATAAAAAAAAACTAACGAAAAAAAAACGAGACAATTACTGCTCGTTATGTAAATGGAACACGATCGGATATCACCAATTACAAACAAATGCTTTATTTTCTCTTTTTGCTGGTTAAGTAAATACCAGAGATGCAATAGATGTTTTTTTTTGTTGCATAAATTGCAGGAACTGTTTACTTTTTTTTGGTTTCAAAACATTAAACAAATAAGGGACCCCGCACACGGACAATTGTTCAACGACTAAACTATTTAGTTTAGTTGGATACATGTTATGATTCTCCACCAACTAAACTATTTAATGGTGGAGAAATTGTGTGGCGTGCGCACACAGTACGACGCCGACCCAACTCAATTTATGCGGAGCGTGTAGACAGTTTAGTAGAGTATTACTTATTATTAATAATTCATGTAATACAAATGTTGCTTAAATATTATTAAACATGCTCAAATAAGCTAAAATATGGTTACATATGCTCGATGTAACTAAAATATGCACGAGAGGGCTTAGATATGCAAAATATGAAAAATGAATCATCACCATTTAATTGCATTTTACTAGATGCGGATAGATCCAAAGGGATATTGTCAGCATATCAATATTTAAGAATATGCATTTATATATCTTATCACGGGCTTTTTACGATCGATGACCAACTAAACTATCGATCGTGTGCGCACTCCCATTGGAACTGTGGAACTATGCCAGTTGTACGATAGTAGAACGATTATTTAATCATAAGGGCTCACCAACTGCTTCTGACTAAAAAATCGGGCTGGACGATAGTTGGTGTGTGTGCGCACTTGCATTTACGGTAATGCCATTATAGACCTCGACTAAACTATCGCTCAACTAATAATTGGCCGTGTGCGGGCCCGCTAAGAGAGGATGAGGTTTAAAAATTGTATTATGTTTATTGTTTTATGTTCATCTGCAAATTAATATAGAAACAGTGATATTTGTTAGGCTCTATCAAACACGAACTCGACCGTGTATAATTGTATGTAACTGAGCTTGTTACTTGAAATGATCACCCTTAACAATCCATATGTTTTTGTAAATACAACACGATCCAAGAATACTATCGACGCACGCGACGTGTGTAAGACCAGCCAACCATTATTATTATTATTATTACTAATAGAATGAATTATAAGAAATGTTTTAAGGAAATTCCAGAGTAATATACCCAACAATATGTAACAGTAGAAGCAATATATCCTCTTTAATACTAATCAAGCAATTATAGATCAGAATATATCCTCTCGATGTTTAATGTCTTAAAATTATATTGCAGATCTGTAAACACAAAATTGATAATATTTGTTATGTGGGAAGTTTCTACTTCGTTGTGCATGCTTTTATAAGAAATATAAAATCATAGTGTTTTACAATCAAAGTAAAACGTGTTTTATTCCATACAAAATTATTTTATTTTCTTTTTTCCAGGTAAATGGCAGTGTGCAGAGCCATGTTCAGATATTGTCTACACAACTAGGATGGTTTGTCAATTGTGCTATCTACTCGTAAATAGACAAGGAAAAATGTATTATCTAATAGTAATAAAATTACCTTAAAGGTCCTTCAAGAAAATCCTTTAATAAGTAGATTTTATTGAACATACAAAATTATTACTTTTTTAGTAGTGAGCGTTGCGCTTCTTTATCCAACCATTGCCACACGTTTTCTAACGGAAGGCACTGTTGTCGGTACTTGTATCAACGTTCAGAAGACATACGTTTCCACTTTTTACTACGATATTACGCATTTAAATGGTAGACACCCTGCTTGTCTTTGATAAGTACATAAACTTACGGAGTGAACGCCATCACTCCTGATATAAACCATACTTTAAATCCCGCAGTCAGGTCAGATACGACCTGGTTAACTCTTTTGAAAACATTCATTTATCGAAAAATAAAAATTGAGTTTTAACTAGTAAAACGGGTGACGATAATTGTCGTTTAAGAATTTCTGAGCGGATTGCACGAATAATTATTTTTATAAAAGTTATCACTAAGAAAATTTCTTCGAGCGCAATTACTTGTCGGAGAAAATTTCAAAGATTCTTCTAATACGTGCTTAATCTTAAACTTTTTGGATCATAATTTACCATACTGTGGATTCGATTCCCATCCCGGGCGGAAGATTTTTCGGGGATCGAGTAGTATTCGCTCGGGTCCGTTGTTGCTATATATGTCTTGCATTATTCATTTGTTCATTTATTTCCATTATTCATACAAAATATATAATACAAAAATAACAGCCGTGTTTGACTGAATGGCTCAAGTCAAAAAAAAAATACCATACGAGCAGGTGGTGCCAAGATAGTAGAGGTGGCAATACAGATGGTTGCAGGTCGTTTGACTCATAGATTAAATAATATAGATCGGCTACTCTGTATAAAATATTTATTTAATTAGATAGTACATCACCCGGCCGCAATGGCGCTACCATACGCGGCGGCGGAGAGGTGCTGGGTTTTATTTGAGTTTTTCCAAGATCGAACCATCGTGCGATGGGGACACATTTATTTGATCGTTTTCAAACACATTCTCACTCGATTCTAAAAATATCAATCCTGAACAGAACCGAATATTCAATGTTAGAGTCACGGTGATAATTATTTATTATTATTGTTTATTAACGGAAGACCCCTTTATTTACATCCGATTTTCTTATGTATTGAAGTTTTGATTGCACTGCTCCGTTTTGCGATACTTGCGCCATCCGACGGTGCTGGTGTAGAGGCTTAAACGCGTAAAGTTTGACTTTCGCTCACAAGGGAAGGTGATTCACCGTTTTCGATTCAAGCTCTAAGCAGAAATGTTGTAGGTGATGCGTGAAAGTTATAGATCCTTAATTTGCTTAAAAAATAGCGATATGATAACCTATTTTGAATGTCCTACCCAAATCTAAAACCAGTAAATATCGTATGTTCATAAAGAAAAACCTCAAGAGTGCCATGATTTTTTATTTAAAAAAATTTAAGTTGGCACACATGTTAGGAATTGACATACAAAACATCAGATTGTTCTAAAAGTCACAATTATTCCGTGGTCACAATGGTTTATAGCAACCAGCAAAAACGTCTTCTCTGCGTCGTTTATCACAGCAAATTAATTTATAGTTCATCCGTTGAGAGCTGGCGGTGACTCATGCATTTTCGTACTAAGAATTGCTTTGCATTTTATATCTATCTTTTTCTATCATGTACGAAACAGTATGAAATAAAAGACGAAACGTGTGTCTACGTGTTAAAGAATAGGGCAGCGTAAACGTAGGTCTAAGCTCACGCATGACCTTTGCATCGCATTGGCACGCTTCATATAAACACACAAAACACGCGAGCGCAACGTCGAATAACATAACCTTAAAAAGTTTATTTATATTGCGCTTTAGATTTCATTTCGGTGCGCGAGAATTTTTAAATATCCCGCCATTGAAAATCAGCGTGGCATCAAATTTTCTTACAGACATACGTTTACTTAAATCTTGATTCATGCGATTTTAAGCGATGAGTCACAGGCAGCTCTCAGCGGTCCGACTATATCGGTAGGAACATGCCGCAAGTAACATAACCTCAATATGTGTTACCAACTTAGATTTTTAAAAATAAAAAATCATGGCACACTTGTGTTTTTTTTAATAAACATACTTTATTTCAATAAACAATGCATTTCAGAAAAAAAGTGTTTCAGACAAAAGTTTTAAGGTTTGAGAAAGTGCATTTAGTGGCTGTATTTGGCTAATCGAGGAAAGCATTGGCAAGGTCAGACCAAGATCAACCTTTTCTTTTAAATAGAAACTGCAATTTTTTATTGCACCATCTTCTTGTGCTAATTCATTTAAATATCTGTTATCCGAAACATTTTTTTTATGTGTTCCATATTTTTTTGCAGAACTAATAACTGTACTATAATTAAATTCTTTTATTCCCTTAACACGTTCGCTGCCGCCGCAATAGGGATTGCATTTACGCAAGAATAAAGTCGGACGCACTAGCACGTCGTTATTTTAAAATCGCTTTATAAATAGTGTATGTTATCTGTATATTGAATTTCGTAGATGTTTTAAATATGACATTGCTTTCATTGTTACATTACTATCATTTGTTAACATAGATCGTATTTCCTCTGAGTGCATTATTATATTACTTATGACGTATGTAAAACTACTTTGGTTATAACATAAATAAATACTTACTAACTTGAGAAATTAATTTGAAAGTTTCCAAATCCATTCAGAAATAATGTATTTCTGATTTCTCATTAAAACAATTGACATATCGAAACCAGAAACAAAACCACAACGCCTTAAACTTAAACTGGAGAAAACGAAATTTGCATTCAACGATTTGAAAAATTGTGCAGAATTAATAAATCGAGGAATTAACTTGAAAATTTCCAAATCTATTCAAAAATGTTGCATTTCTGATTCCTCATTAAAACAATTGAAATATCTAAGCTATAAACAAAACCACGACGCCTTAAACTTAAACTGGAAAATAAATAAAATTGCATTCAACAATTAGAACATTTGTGCAGAACTAATAAATTAAGGAATTAACTTGAAAGTTTCCACATCCATTCAGAAATATTGCATTTCTAATTCATCATCAAAACAATTGAAATATCTAAGCTAGAAACAAAACCACAACGCCTTAAACTTAAACTGGAAACAAAAAAAATTGCATTCAACAATTAGAACATTTCTGCGGAACTAATAAATCAAGGAATTAACTTGAAAGTTTCCACAACCATTCAGAAATATTGTATTTCTGATTTCTCATCAAAACAAATGATATATCTAAGCCAGAAACCAAATCACAACACCCAACACTTAAACTGAAGAGAACGAAAATGCATTCAACGATTAGAAAATTTGTGCAGAACTAACAAATTGAGGAATTGACTTGAAAACTTCCAAATTCATTCAGAAATATTGCATTTCTAATTCCTCATCGAAACAATTGAAATATCTAAGCTAGAAACAAAACCACAACGCCTTAAACTTAAACTGAAAAAAAATTAAATTGTATTCAAGAATTAGAACATTTGTGCAGAACTAATAAATTAAGGAATTAACTTGAAAGTTTCCACATTCATTCAGAAATATTGTATTTCTGATTTCTCATCAAAACAAATGATATATCTAAGCCAGAAACGAAACTGCAACACCCAAAACTTAAACTGAAGAGAACGAAAACTGCATGCAACGATAAGAAAATTTCTGCAGAACTAAAAAATTGAGGGATTAACTTGAAAATTTCCAAATCCACTCAGAAATGTTGCATTTCTGATTCCTTATCTAAACAATTGAAATATCTAAGCTAGAAACAAAATTACAACGCCTTAAACTTAAACTGGAAAAAAATAAAATTATATTCAACAATTAGAACATTTGTGCAGAACTAATAAATTAAGGAATTAACTTGAAAGTTTCCACATTCATTCAATATTGTATTTTCTGATTTCTCATCAAAATAAATGATATATCTAAGCTAGAAACAATTTACTAATGAAGAAAATACAAACATTCATTTTATTTATGGATGATGCAGCTTCAGTGTTTCACAACTTCAAGTATCAAAATCTAAGATATTACATACACTACATTAAGATAGAAGAAAATATGATTAATTTACTAACTCTACTGATAATAGTAAAATAATACAATAAATTCTGTTTGTTTTTAAATTTTAAAATTTTAGCATGCGATATCTTCGTTAGGAAGCATTTAAAGATACATGTTTATAGGAACATTTTTTGTCCTTTTGAAGAGTTTAGTACACTGTTTAAGTTTCCCAAACACAATCTGAACCACCCTGTATATACTGGGTGTCTCACTCAAGCGTCAAAGTATTTTTTTGGACTTAAATATTTAAAATATTAATAAATTAGTAATTAATTACTTGAGCTTCTGCAGCGAAGTCTTACTTAAGTAAGAACAACAAATATCAATTAAAACAACTATATTTGTTGTTCTTACTTAAGTAAGACTTCGCTGCAAAAGCTCAAGTAATTAATTAGTAATTTATTAATATTTTAATAAACTGCAGCTAATTAAACGATTTATGTTTAATATGTTCTATTCATTAAATATTTAAGATAGATATGCTGTTTAAGTTTCCCAAAAACAATCTGAACCACCCTGTATATACCGGGTGTCTTACTGAAGCATCAATGTAACTTTTCGGCCTTAAATTTTTAAGAAAGAAAAATATGATATATATAAAAGTTGTAGATAATTATCGAGTGTAGTACACTGTTTAAGTTTTCCAAAAACAATCTGAACCACCCTGTATATTCATAATTAAATTACTAAACATTTAGATTTGGCACATTTTCTGGTAGGCGCACTACATAGTTATATAATATTTATCCATTATCTGTAGGCACAAATAAGATATCTGCATTTTTCGTTATTTTACCGAAAATAATCTGTGTTTGCACAGCTATTTTGTGTATTTTAGAAATGCATTATTTGATTTGCGAATTTTCGGTAAACAGACGATAATTGTGAACAGTGTTTTTATCTCCTTTATTACCAAGGCGTGGTGCCGGAGATATTAATACATCCAGTGTCTAATTGTTATTGAAAACATATGTGGTAATTGCTACTTTCGACATACTTAATTACATTCATCGGTGCTGATTATGTTAATCACAACGCATAGCAAATTAAGACAAAAAAAGTGTTGTGGATATTGTTAAAGGCAAATGAAATGCGATTACTGTCAATTTTAATAAGGGAAACGACTTTCTATAATTTGATTTTATATACATATTGTACTTTTTTTTAAATAAGTAATTGTGGAAACTTTCGCTACGTGAAAAACGAATTCTATTTTATGGTTTTGTAAAAATCTGGAAACACCCCTTCACTCGATTCCGATACAATTGCACGAGAACAGAGCTTGGAATTATTTTGAAGTGTTACATTTTTACGAGCTAATAAAAAAATTAAAAACAATTGCAACAGACTTGAAACTTTCTAAATTTACTCAAAACTAATTCTATTTTATGTTTTTGTAAAAATCTGGAAACACCCCTCCATTCGATTCCGATACAATTGCACGAGAACAGAGCTTGGAATTATTTTGAAGTGTTACATTTTCACGAGCTAATAAAAAAATATAAAAACAATCGCCACAGACTCGAAACTTTTCAAATTTACTCAAAACGAATTCTATTTTATGGTTTTGGAAAAATCTGGAAACACCCCTTCACTCGATTCCGATACAATTGCACGAGAACAGAGCTTGGAATTATTTTGAAGTGTTGAATTTTCACGAGCTAATAAAAAATATAAAAACAATTGCCACGGGCTTGAAACTTTCTAAATTTACTCAAAACTAATTCTATTTTATGGTTTTGTTAAAATCTGGAAACACCCCTTCACTCGATTCCGATATAATTGCACGAGAACGGAGCTTGGAATTATTTTGAAGTGTTACATTTTCACGAGTTAATAAAAAATATAAAAAACAATTGCCACAGACTTGAAACTTTCTAAATTTACTCAAAATTGATTCTATTTTATGGTTTTGTAAAAATCTGGAAACACCCCTTCACTCGATTCCGATATAATTGCACGAGAACGAAGCTTGGAATTATTTTGAAGTGTTACATTTTCACGAGCTGATAAAACATATAAAAACAATTGCCACAGACTTGAAACTTTCTAAATTTACTCAAAATTGATTCTATTTTATGGTTTTGTAAAAATCTGGAAACACCCCTTCACTCGATTCCGATACAATTGCACGAGAACAGAGCTTGGAATTATTTTGAAATTTTACATTTTCACGAGTTAATAAAAAATATAAAAACAATTGCCACAGACTTGAAACTTTCTAAATTTACTCAAAACTAATTCTATTTTATGGTTTTGTAAAAATCTGGAAACACCCCTTCACTCGATTCCGATATAATTGCACGAGAACGGAGCTTGGAATTATTTTGAAGTGTTACATTTTCACGAGTTAATAAAAAATATAAAAAACAATTGCCACAGACTTGAAACTTTCTAAATTTACTCAAAATTGATTCTATTTTATGGTTTTGTAAAAATCTGGAAACACCCCTTCACTCGATTCCGATACAATTGCACGTGAACAGAGCTTGGAATTATTTTGAAGTGTTGAATTTTCACGAGCTAATAAAAAATATAAAAACAATTGCCACAGACTTAAAACTTTCAAAATTTACTCAAAACTAATTCTATTTTATGATTTTGTAAAAATCTGGAAACACCCCTTCACTCGATTCCGATACAATTGCACGAGAACAGAGATTGGAATTATTTTGAAGTGTTGCATTTTCACGAGCTAATAAAAAATATAAAAACAATTGCCACAGACTTGAAACTTTCTAAATTTACTCAAAACTAATTCTATTTTATGGTTTTGTAAAAATCTGGAAACACTCCTTCACTCGATTCCGATACAATTGCACGAGAACAGAGCTTGGAATTATTTTGAAGTGTTACATTTTCACGAGCTAATAAAAAATATAAAAACAATTGCCACAGACTTGAAACTTTCTAAATTTACTCAAAACTAATTCTATTTTATGATTTTGTAAAAATCTGGAAACACCCCTTCACTCGATTCCGATACAATTGCACGTGAACAGAGCTTGGAATTATTTTGAAGTGTTGAATTTTCACGAGCTAATAAAAAATATAAAAACAATTGCCACAGACTTAAAACTTTCAAAATTTACTCAAAACTAATTCTATTTTATGATTTTGTAAAAATCTGGAAACACCCCTTCACTCGATTCCGATACAATTGCACGAGAACAGAGATTGGAATTATTTTGAAGTGTTGCATTTTCACGAGTTAATAAAAAATATAAAAAACAATTGCCACAGACTTGAAACTTTTCAAATTTACTCAAAACGAATTCTATTTTATGGTTTTGTTAAAATCTGGAAACACCCCTTCACTCGATTCCGATACAATTGCACGTGAACAGAGCTTGGAATTATTTTGAAGTGTTGAATTTTCACGAGCTAATAAAAAATATAAAAACAATTGCCACAGACTTGAAACTTTCTAAATTTACTCAAAACTAATTCTATTTTATGGTTTTGTAAAAATCTGGAAACACCCCTTCACTCGATTCCGATACAATTGCACGAGAACAGAGCTTGGAATTATTTTGAAATTTTACATTTTCACGAGCTAATAAAAAATATAAAAACAATTGTCACAAACTTGAAACTTTTTAAATTTACTCAAAATGAATTATATTTTATGGTTTTGTAAAAATCTGGAAACACCCCTTCACTCGATTCCGATATAATTGCACGAGAACAGAGCTTGGAATTATTTTGAAGTGTTGAATTTTTACGAGCTAATAAAAAATATAAAAACAATTGCCACAGACTTGAAACTTTCTTAATTTACTCAAAATTGATTCTATTTTATGGTTTTGTAAAAATCTGGAAACACCCCTTCACTCGATTCCGATACAATTGCACGAGAACGGAGCTTGGAATTATTTTGAAGTGTTACATTTTCACGAGTTAATAAAAAATATAAAAAACAATTGCCACAGACTTGAAACTTTCTTAATTTACTCAAAATTGATTCTATTTTATGGTTTTGTAAAAATCTGGAAACACCCCTTCACTCGATTCCGATACAATTGCACGAGAACAGAGCTTGGAATTATTTTGAAATTTTACATTTTCACGAGTTAATAAAAAATATAAAAACAATTGCCACAGACTTGAAACTTTCTAAATTTACTCAAAACTAATTCTATTTTATGGTTTTGTAAAAATCTGGAAACACCCCTTCACTCGATTCCGATATAATTGCACGAGAACGGAGCTTGGAATTATTTTGAAGTGTTACATTTTCACGAGTTAATAAAAAATATAAAAAACAATTGCCACAGACTTGAAACTTTCTAAATTTACTCAAAATTGATTCTATTTTATGGTTTTGTAAAAATCTGGAAACACCCCTTCACTCGATTCCGATATAATTGCACGAGAACGAAGCTTGGAATTATTTTGAAGTGTTACATTTTCACGAGCTGATAAAACATATAAAAACAATTGCCACAGACTTGAAACTTTCTAAATTTACTCAAAATTGATTCTATTTTATGGTTTTGTAAAAATCTGGAAACACCCCTTCACTCGATTCCGATACAATTGCACGAGAACAGAGCTTGGAATTATTTTGAAATTTTACATTTTCACGAGCTAATAAAAAATATAAAAACAATTGTCACAAACTTGAAACTTTTTAAATTTACTCAAAATGAATTATATTTTATGGTTTTGTAAAAATCTGGAAACACCCCTTCACTCGATTCCGATATAATTGCACGAGAACAGAGCTTGAAATTATTTTGAAGTGTTGAATTTTTACGAGCTAATAAAAAATATAAAAACAATTGCCACAGACTTGAAACTTTCTTAATTTACTCAAAACTAATTCTATTTTATGGTTTTATAAAAATCTGAAAACACCCCTTCACTCGATTCCGATATAATTGCACGTGAACAGAGCTTGGAATTATTTTGAAGTGTTGAATTTTCACGAGCTAATAAAAAATATAAAAACAATCGCCACAGACTTGAAACTTTCTAAATTTACTCAAAACTAATTATATTTTATGGTTCTGTAAAAATCTGGAAACACCCCTTTACTCGATTCCGATACAATTGCACGAGAACAGAGCTTGGAATTATTTTGAAGTGTTGAATTTTCACGAGCTAATAAAAAATATAAAAACAATTGCCACAGACTTAAAACTTTCAAAATTTACTCAAAACTAATTCTATTTTATGATTTTGTAAAAATCTGGAAACACCCCTTCACTCGATTCCGATACAATTGCACGAGAACAGAGATTGGAATTATTTTGAAGTGTTGCATTTTCACGAGCTAATAAAAAATATAAAAACAATTGCCACAGACTTGAAACTTTCTAAATTTACTCAAAACTAATTCTATTTTATGGTTTTGTAAAAATCTGGAAACACTCCTTCACTCGATTCCGATACAATTGCACGAGAACAGAGCTTGGAATTATTTTGAAGTGTTACATTTTCACGAGCTAATAAAAAATACAAAAACAGTTACCACAGACTTGAAACTTTCCAAATTTACTCAAAACTAATTCTATTTTATGGTTTTGTAAAAATCTGGAAATAACCCTTCACTTGATTCCGATATAATTGCACCCGAATAATCTGAGTAATCGCTAGTTTGTAAAATAATAAAGGCCGAGTTTTAGAGTTGGTAGCAGTGACGGCTCGGGGGATGACAATACCGCACCTAGCTGTATTACCACCTCTGCTACCTTGGCCGCACCATGAGTCAGAATCAAGCGAAATTAAATTTTAATTTCTCAGATAACAGGAATGAAATGATTTAGCTCTAAATTACGTAACTGCAACTGGTCGCTTTATTTGGCGCTAAAGTTCAAATAACTATCACAAAAGATTATTGAACAATCGATTTCAAACTCATTATGGAGTCTTTCATCATTCGCAAACAACAATAAATTCCCACTGCTTCAGTTACAGTTACGCTCGACATATTTCTCAAACGACAACAATCAGTGCTACCAGCGTTGAACGCAAAAAAAACTAGTTCTAACATTTATTGTTCCTACCGAACAACCGCCGAGCGAATACATAAATAATAATTTAATTAAATTAAACCCGGGGCGACTTTGATACCTTAAATATTCACGTTGACGCAATCGATGGACGGAGGAGAAATTCGAAATTCCAGAACTCGATCTCTCGATCGGGAAGTTCTCCAATTAATTACTGGCCCAATTAAAAGGGGATTACGCGATCTGCGCAAAATTTTCGATGAAGATTGTTAGGCCATGAATGGATCGCCTTAAGAGGAAATGGCCTGTCGGAAAGGTACACTTGTTAATTTTTTTAATTAAGACAAGTAGATAAGAATCGAATGGCGTGAATAACAAACAATAAAGTAAAGTAAATGCAAAAAATTCAGTATTTTACATATACCTGAATACGTTATATCAGACCATCAAAAACTTTTCCGTCTCAATTCATTCTCGAAATTTGTATCGATTCAATGATGCTAAATAAAATTTATCCGGCCAAATTTACACCTTCCGTGGTATTACCCCAAATAATTTTGTTGTGGCCGCTACACCCATCACGTTTACAATAAGACAGATTCACACGAGGTCGTTAATAAACAATAAAAAAAAACAAAACGTACTTGTTAAGTGTTAAAACTCATTCCTTATTAAATTTAGTTTAGCCGAGAAATAATCGGGATGGAAACAATATTTAATGCCTTTATAATTACGGCATCTCAAAGGATACCTCTCTCGTGTGTGTTGTTCTCCGGAAGGTTCGTTGTCCTTAGAGCTTGGCATAATCGCGCCCAGAAAAGACGTCGATTTAATGCGATGGAATTAAAACGGCTAATGTGTAGATCTAAATAGTCGGCCGGTTATTAACTATTCCGTGGATAGTTAAACGATCGTTAATGATTGCCGGTGCGCGGTATTGTCCAATTATATAACAGGTAGCCATTATGCGCGAGAGAGCGGTATCTTGGTTTTGTTGTAATGCTCTCCCGAGGCGATCGTCGTCGTCGGGACTGGTTGGTAATACTGTTATAGTTCTTTATCAAAATAATTTCGGTCCCATTCAGATAATATTCAAAACGGTCCGTGGCTAAGCTGTGGGAATCAATTTAAATGCGGATGGCTTATTTTCGGTAGTGGTAGTAATTATTTGGTCGATTACCTTGACTGAAAAAAAAAAACGTTTTCGATACATTGATACTCCTAATAAAAATTCCATTAAAATAATTCACACTTCACAACTAGAAACAAAATGGCGACAGTCGACAATTGAACCGAAGAATAAAAAATTGCATTCGGTGATTCGAAAAATTGTAAAAAATCAATTCTGGCAGGCATTCACTTCAAAATTTGGAAATCCATCCATAATGAACCTGTTTTTGAAATTCCATTCAAATAATTCACACTTCACAACTAGAAATAAAATGGCGACAGTCGGCAGATGAACCGAAGAATAAAAAATTGCATTCGGTGATTCGAAAAATTGTAAAAAATCAATTCCAGCAGGCATTCACTTCAAAATTCCAAAATACATCCATAATGAACGTGTTTTTGAAATTACATTAAAATAATTCACACTTCACAGCTAGAAACAAAATGGCGACAGTCGAAAGTTGAACCGAAGAATAAAAAATTGCATTCGGTGATTCGAAAAATTGTAAAAAATCAATTCCTGCAGGCATTCACTTCAAAATTTTAAAAGTCATCCAGAACGAACCTGTTTTGAAATTCCATTAAAATAATTCACACTTCACAACTGGAAAAAAATGGCGACAGTCGAAAGTTGAACCGAAGAACAAAAAATTGCATTCGGTGATTCGAAAAATTGTAAAAAATCAATTCCAGCAGGCATTCACTTCAAAATTTCAAAATACATCCATAATGAACGTGTTTTTGAAATTACATTAAAATAATTCACACTTCACAGCTAGAAACAAAATGGCGACAGTCGAAAGTTGAATCGAAGAATAAAAAATTGCATTCGGTGATTCGAAAAATTGCAAAAAATCAATTCCTGCAGGCATTTACTTCAAAATTTCAAAATCCATCCATAACGAACCTGTTTTTGAAATTCCATTAAAATAATTCACACTTCACAACTAGAAACAAAATGGCGACAGTCGACAGTTGAATCGAAAAATAGAAAATTGCATTAGGTGATTAGAAAAATTGTAAAAAATCAATTCCAGCAGGAATTCGCTTTAAAATTTCAAAATCCATCCATAATGAACCTGTTTTTGAAATTCCATTAAAATAATTCACACTTCACAACTGGAAACAAAATGGCGACAGTCAACAGTTGAACCGAAGAATAAAAAATTGCACTCGGTGATTCGAAAAATTGTAAAAAATCAATTCCTGCAGGCATTTATTTCAAAATTTCAAGATCCATCCACAATGAACCTATTTTTGAAGTTCCATTCAAATAATTCACACATCACAACTAGAAACAAAATGGCGACAGTCGACAGTTGAACCGAAGAATAAAAATTGCATTCGGTGATTCGAAAAATTGTAAAAAATCAGAATGAACCCGTTTTTGAAATTCCGTTAAAATAATTCACACATTACAGCTGTTAACAAAATGGCGACAACCGACACATGAGCCGAAGAAAAAAAAACGATTTTAACAATTCCAAAAAAATAGAAAAACAATTGCTATCGACTTAAAACTTTCCAAACTCACTCAAAATGTATTCGAGTTTATGATTCCGTGAAAAACTACAAGCAGACCATCACTGAATTTTAGGATTATTCCACGTGATAAGAGGCGAAAGTTATAAAAATTGTAATACATTTGGCGGTTTAAAAAAAAATAAAAAAAAAACAGTTAGCTTTCAATAATTACTAAAAATTTACTTAAGATTGTGTTAGTGTGAAAAATTCTTACACTACATCACTAGATTTTGCAATAATTGAATTTGATCAAAGCGACAATTTGAGAAAAAAAAACTGTTATAATTTTGACGACGCTAAAGAAATTGAAAAATAATTGCAATCGTCTTAAAACTTTCTAAAATTGCTCAAAATTTTATGTTTTCGTAAAAACTGCATTAGCTTAATCACCGGATTATGCGATAATTTAATTTGATCAAAACAGAAAATTGTGAATAATTGTAAAAAAATGATTTGATCAAATGCTGAATAATTGTGATGATTCAGCGAAAAAAAAAATTGATTTGAAAGTTCCTCAAAATGTCGTTTACGTTATGAATCGGTGAAACTTTGCATTCACGCTATGACTGAATTTTTGGGATAATTTTATGCGTTGTAAAAGTTTTGTAAAAAATTACGATAATCTTGGAGATTTAAAAAAATGCCAACCACTTTTCGAAATTACTCAAAATTCACTTTAGTTTATAATTACGCGAAAATCTGCATACACTTCATCATTGAATTTTGCGATAATTACATTTGATCGAAGCTGAAATTTGTGAAAATTTGCAACAATTTTAACGATTCGATAAAAATAGAAAAACATTTGCTATCGACTTGGAACTTTTCAAAATTACTCAAAATTTATTTAAATTTATAAATACGTGAGGATCTGCATATACTTCATCACTGAATTTTTCGATAATTTCAGTTGACCGGAGCGGAAATTTGTGAAAATTTGCAATAATTTTAACGATTCGATAAAAATAGAAAAACATTTGCTATCGACTTGGAATTTTCCAAAATGACTCAAAATTCATTTAAATTTATAAATACGTGAAGATCTGCATCTACTTCATCACTGAATTTTGCGATAATTTCATTTGATCGAAGCTAAAATTTGTGAAAATTTGCAACAATTTTAACGATTCGATTAAAATAGAAAAACAATTACTATCGACTTGGAACTTTCCAAAATTACTCAAAATTCATTTAAATTAATAATTACGCAAAAATCTGCATATACTTCATCACTGAATTTTGCGATAATTTCATTTGATCGAAGCTGAAATTTGTGAAAATTTGCAACAATTTTAACGATTCGATAAAAATACAAAAACAATTGCTATCGACTTTGAACTTTCCAAAATTACTCAAAATTCATTTAAATTTATAAATACGTGAGGCGTTAAAACAATTTTTTTCGTCATTTTCACTCGAGTGTTTTACAATTCACTCACCAAATTTTAAAAAATTCACTAGTGGTATAAAAATTGGTGTATTTTTAAAAGTTGAAATTATTTCGAAAGGACGGGTTTTCATGGGTTGAATTTAATTTTTGAAGAATTTTATCTCGGCAATACAATTTTTTCCCGTTTTTTGCACTCGCGTGTTTTACAATTAAACAACCGATTTTTTTAAAAATTCACTAGTGGCATAAAAATTGGTGTATTTTTAAAAGTTTAAATTATTTTGAAAGAATGGGTTTTCATGGGTTGAACTTAATTTTTCAAGAATTTTATCTCGGCATTACAATTTTTTTCCGTTTTTTCACTCGCGTGTTTTACAATTAAACAGAATTTTTAAAAATTCACTAGTGGCATAAGAATTGGTGTATTTTCAAAAGTTTAAATTATTTCGAAAGAATGGGTTTTCATGGGTTGAATTTAATTTTTGACGAATTTTATCTCGGAATTACAATTTTTTCCGTTTTTTTCACTCGCGTGTTTTACAAATTAAACAACCGAATTTTTAAAAATTCACTGGTGGCATAAAAATTTGTGTATTTTCAAAAGTTGAAATTATTTCGAAAGAATGGTTTTTCATGGGTTGAATTTAATTTTTGAAGAATTTTATCTCGGCATTACAATTTTTTTCACTCGCGTGTTTTACAATTAAACAACCGAATTTTTAAAAATTCACTAGTGGCGTAAAAATTGGTGTATTTTTAAAAGTTGAAATTATTTCGAAAGAATGGTTTTTCATGGGTTGAATTTAATTTTTGAAGAATTTTATCTCGGCATTACAATTTTTTTCACTCGCGTGTTTTACAATTAAACAACCGAATTTTTAAAAATCCACTAGTGGCATAAAAATTGGTGTATTTTTAAAAGTTGAAATTATTTTAAAAGAATGGGTTTTCATGGGTTGAATTTAATTTTTGAAGAATTTTATCTCGGAATTACAATTTTTTCCGTTTTTTTCACTCACGTGTTTTACAAATTAAACAACCGAATTTTTAAAAATTCACTAGTGGCATAAAAATTGGTGTATTTTTAAAAATTGAAATTATTTCGAAAGAATGGGTTTTCATTGGTTGAATTTAATTTTTGAAGAATTTTATCTCGGCATTATAATTTTTTTTCAATCGCGTGTTTTACAATTAAACAACCGAATTTTTAAAAATTCACTAGTGGCATAAAAATTGGTGAATTTTTAAAAGTTGATATTATTTCGAAAGAATGGGTTTTCATGGGTTGAATTTAATTTTTGAAGAATTTTAACTCGGCATTACAATTTTTTTGCTCGCGTGTTTTACAATTAAACAACCGAATTTTTAAAAATTCACTAGTGGCGTAAAAATTGGTGTATTTTTAAAAGTTGAAATTATTTCGAAAGAATGGGTTTTCATGGGTTGAATTTAATTTTTGTAGAATTTTATCACGGCATTATAATTTTTTTTTCACTCGCGTGTTTCACAATTAAACAACCGAATTTTTAAAAATTCACTAGTGGCGTAAAAATTGGTGTATTTTCAAAAGTTGAAATTATTTCGAAAAAATGGGTTTTCATGGGTTGAATTTAATTTTTAAAGAATTTTATCTCGGCATTACAATTTTTTTTTGGTCGTGTGCGCTACAAATCATCAAACAAATTTTAAAAAATTCATGACCCGCAAAAAATTGGCGAAATGTCCGTGTGAGTGTTGAAAATATACGTTTCTTGTTTCAGTCCAAATTTTCCATGTTGTCCTGATTAATTGATTGAATTATTCATCAAATTAAACCAAACGTTTTATAGTAAATCACGAGTACTGCAATCCGTTCATGGAATGCAGTAGCAATTAGATGTTTAATTTAACATCATCTTAAAATACATAATAATGGTGCAGGTTTCGTTACAAACCAACTATTTAAAATAAGTAGAGACCATTTCTATGCGAGTCAGGTCTTTGGTATTTTACATATTGGTACAGCAAATTACACACACACACACACATACACAAACCGGCGCAATTTGAAAACTAGGAGTGGATACCAGGTAGTCTAATGGCGGTAAATAGATATTCAAATTATGGTAAAACCGGCGTGTGTGTGTGTGTAGCAACGGATAATTAGATGATTTTAAGAGCCCCAATATAGAAATTTATAGCCGCAACTTGTTGCAGGTAGCTCAACTGTAATGGTACATTTTCTAAAAAAAAATTAAATGGTAATTTTAAAATGTACCTGTTAGTAAAGTTGCTACTTCATACAAGCACTTAAGTTATTGTTCTAAGATCACCGTCACGTCTTGTATTAACTGTTTCTATAAGGAAGTAATTAGGGGAAGGCATGTATGGTCGGTATAGACTAGTTTGTAAAACACCACTCAAAGTGAATAAAACACAATCGTATTTTTTTTTTATAATTTACGTCTCCTAGTACGGACAGACGACATGAAACAGGTGCGGAGAGGAATTCAACAAATAAACTAATTAAAATTAAGTGGACGACGCGAAACACAAACGATTTTTCAGTGACCTAGAGGTTTGTATAAATATTAAAATTTTCATAGAGGTATACTTAAGAGAGACGAGAAGAGTTGAAAGCGGTTTAGCTGCCGGCAATGAAAATGATGGCCCATTAGTGCAATATCTAAGGGCAAGGATAGAAGACTGGCTCATTCTTGTCACGACCGTTCGATTCGATGCCAATCCAATAATCTTACTGTTCCGGTCTTCTGGCCCGACTGCTCTTTCTCTCCTCTAAATGGGGATCCGCGGAATGAATAATGTATGCCCTCATCTCGGCTAGATTTCCTATTGTTTTATAGATATGTGCGTTGAAGAGCTCCCGTTTCTTTTTACTTCAAAGCAATTACACGTCGCATTGTTAATATGGTAAAATATATTTTCTGGAAACGTTTAACAGATGTATCCGCCGTGCTATCAACCTCTTCTGTTGTGGCGAGAATGTCGTTTTGCCATTTCGCGATTCTTATTTGTTTATTGGAAAGGAAGTGCCCGCCGCGAGAGGAATCAGGTATTACCTTCCTCTATGCGCTTAGCAATACATCAATTAAAATTGCTTTTTGTTAAAGCGAAGTTGTCGTGAGATAAAAAGTTAGTTATTAATTTTAAGTAATAAATTGCTGAATACAAAAAACAACTTTACTAGTAATTACTCAAAAACATACGGAACAGTTGTGTGTGTGGATTGGTGTTAGTTCTAGCGGTTGCATTTAGATGGCGCTTATCGATTGCAATTTATCGTGTCGACAGTGTTACCATGAGTGATGAAATACGTCAAATATTAACAGTGCCAACATTTTTCTTCTCATGAAACTGCAAGGAATATTGAGAAAATAAGACAGAAAGAGAAACTCATGAATTCAATGGCCGAAGTACCGATTTAAAATTTTTGACGAAAACTTGAAAAACTACTTTTGCTCAAAAATTGCATTTGAAATGATTTCCTGAAGAAACCACTGGTTCAATTCAGGGTTTCTAAACATCACTGGAAAGATTCCTTCAAGACGCTTCGGAAAATGTACTTTCGCAAGGACAAATGTCAATTTGAAGTCCGTGACGCGTCAACAAAGAAAACTCTAAAATGGAAAAAATCGAAAAAAATCAACTTCTTTATTAATTATCGTAGACCATTGAAGTATACATTTTTTTTCATCAGAAAGACGAGAGAAATTGATTGCCGTTAAAAAATTTCAGCTAACTTCAATAGCAAAAAAATTAGTCAGTCACAGTGAACATTTTAGAAAATTTACAAAAATAATTGATTTATTAGACTTTGATCGGCCGTAGCGGCCAAACGAAAACTCCAAATTGAGCGCGGTTTGCAAATCTGAGCTCCTCGTGCGTCAATTAGTCGGATTAGAGATTTTTAATTTTTGACGAAAACACGAAAAAAAGACATGAGTAAACCCCTTGGAAATTTGTTAAAAAATGCAACTTTCTTAATAATCATCATAGACTATTGAAGTATACCTTTTTTTCATCAAAAAGACGAGAGAAATTGATTGCCGTTAAAAAATTTCAGCTAACTTCAATAGCAAAAAAATTAGTCAGTCACAGTGAACATTTTAGAAAATTTACAAAAATAATTGATTTATTAGACTTTGATCGGCCGTAGCGGCCAAACGAAAACTCCAAATTGAGCGCGGTTTGCAAATCTGAGCTCCTCGTACGTTAATTAGTCGGATTAGAGATTTTTAATTTTTGACGAAAACACGAAAAAAAAGACATGAGTAAACCCCTTGAAAATTTGTTAAAAAATGCAACTTTCTTAATAATCATCATACACTATTGAATTTTACCTTTTTTTCATCAGAAAAACGAGAGAAATTGATTGCCGTTAAAAAATTTCAGCTAACTTCAATAGCAAAAAAATTAGTCAGTCACTGTGAACATTTTAGAAAATTTACAAAAATAATTGATTTTTCAGACTTTGATCGGCCGTAGCGACCAAACGAAAACTCCAAATTGAGCGCGGTTTGCAAATCTGAGCTCCTCGTACGTCAATTAGTCGGATTAGAGATTTTTAATTTTTGATGAAAACACGAAAAAAAGACATGAGTAAACCCCTTGGAAATTTGTTAAAAAATGCAACTTTCTTAATAATCATCATAGACTATTGAAGTATACCTTTTTTTCATCAAAAAGACGAGAGAAATTGATTGCCGTTAAAAAATTTCAGCTAACTTCAATAGCAAAAAAATTAGTCAGTCACAGTGAACATTTTAGAAAATTTACAAAAATAATTGATTTATTAGACTTTGATCGGCCGTAGCGGCCAAACGAAAACTCCAAATTGAGCGCGGTTTGCAAATCTGAGCTCCTCGTACGTTAATTAGTCGGATTAGAGATTTTTAATTTTTGACGAAAACACGAAAAAAAAGACATGAGTAAACCCCTTGAAAATTTGTTAAAAAATGCAACTTTCTTAATAATCATCATACACTATTGAATTTTACCTTTTTTTCATCAGAAAAACGAGAGAAATTGATTGCCGTTAAAAAATTTCAGCTAACTTCAATAGCAAAAAAATTAGTCAGTCACTGTGAACATTTTAGAAAATTTACAAAAATAATTGATTTTTCAGACTTTGATCGGCCGTAGCGACCAAACGAAAACTCCAAATTGAGCGCGGTTTGCAAATCTGAGCTCCTCGTACGTCAATTAGTCGGATTAGAGATTTTTAATTTTTGATGAAAACACGAAAAAAAGACATGAGTAAACCCCTTGGAAATTTGTTAAAAAATGCAACTTTCTTAATAATCATCATAGACTATTGAAGTATACCTTTTTTTCATCAGAAAGACGAGAGAAATTGATTGCCGTTAAAAAATTTCAGCTAACTTCAATAGCAAACAAATTAGTCAGTCACTGTGAACATTTTAGAAAATTTACAAAAATAATTGATTTTTTAGACTTTGATCGGCCGTAGCGGCCAAACGAAAACTCCAAATTGAACGCGGTTTGCAAATCTGAGCTCCTCGTACGTCAATTAGTCGGATTAGAGATTTTTAATTTTTGACGAAAACACGAAAAAAAGACATGAGTAAAAAACCCCTTGGAAATTTGTTAAAAAATGCAACTTTCTTAATAATCATCATAGACTATTGAAGTATACCTTTTTTTCATCAAAAAGACGAGAGAAATTGATTGCCGTTAAAAAATTTCAGCTAACTTCAATAGCAAAAAAATTAGTCAGTCACAGTGAACATTTTAGAAAATTTACAAAAATAATTGATTTATTAGACTTTGATCGGCCGTAGCGGCCAAACGAAAACTCCAAATTGAGCGCGGTTTGCAAATCTGAGCTCCTCGTGCGTCAATTAGTCGGATTAGAGATTTTTAATTTTTGACGAAAACACGAAAAAAAGACATGAGTAAACCCCTTGGAAATTTGTTAAAAAATGCAACTTTCTTAATAATCATCATAGACTATTGAAGTATACCTTTTTTTCATCAAAAAGACGAGAGAAATTGATTGCCGTTAAAAAATTTCAGCTAACTTCAATAGCAAAAAAATTAGTCAGTCACAGTGAACATTTTAGAAAATTTACAAAAATAATTGATTTATTAGACTTTGATCGGCCGTAGCGGCCAAACGAAAACTCCAAATTGAGCGCGGTTTGCAAATCTGAGCTCCTCGTACGTCAATTAGTCGGATTAGAGATTTTTAATTTTTGATGAAAACACGAAAAAAAGACATGAGTAAACCCCTTGGAAATTTGTTAAAAAATGCAACTTTCTTAATAATCATCATAGACTATTGAAGTATACCTTTTTTTCATCAAAAAGACGAGAGAAATTGATTGCCGTTAAAAAATTTCAGCTAACTTCAATAGCAAAAAAATTAGTCAGTCACAGTGAACATTTTAGAAAATTTACAAAAATAATTGATTTATTAGACTTTGATCGGCCGTAGCGGCCAAACGAAAACTCCAAATTGAGCGCGGTTTGCAAATCTGAGCTCCTCGTACGTTAATTAGTCGGATTAGAGATTTTTAATTTTTGACGAAAACACGAAAAAAAAGACATGAGTAAACCCCTTGAAAATTTGTTAAAAAATGCAACTTTCTTAATAATCATCATACACTATTGAATTTTACCTTTTTTTCATCAGAAAAACGAGAGAAATTGATTGCCGTTAAAAAATTTCAGCTAACTTCAATAGCAAAAAAATTAGTCAGTCACTGTGAACATTTTAGAAAATTTACAAAAATAATTGATTTTTCAGACTTTGATCGGCCGTAGCGACCAAACGAAAACTCCAAATTGAGCGCGGTTTGCAAATCTGAGCTCCTCGTACGTCAATTAGTCGGATTAGAGATTTTTAATTTTTGATGAAAACACGAAAAAAAGACATGAGTAAACCCCTTGGAAATTTGTTAAAAAATGCAACTTTCTTAATAATCATCATAGACTATTGAAGTATACCTTTTTTTCATCAAAAAGACGAGAGAAATTGATTGCCGTTAAAAAATTTCAGCTAACTTCAATAGCAAAAAAATTAGTCAGTCACAGTGAACATTTTAGAAAATTTACAAAAATAATTGATTTATTAGACTTTGATCGGCCGTAGCGGCCAAACGAAAACTCCAAATTGAGCGCGGTTTGCAAATCTGAGCTCCTCGTACGTTAATTAGTCGGATTAGAGATTTTTAATTTTTGACGAAAACACGAAAAAAAAGACATGAGTAAACCCCTTGAAAATTTGTTAAAAAATGCAACTTTCTTAATAATCATCATACACTATTGAATTTTACCTTTTTTTCATCAGAAAAACGAGAGAAATTGATTGCCGTTAAAAAATTTCAGCTAACTTCAATAGCAAAAAAATTAGTCAGTCACTGTGAACATTTTAGAAAATTTACAAAAATAATTGATTTTTCAGACTTTGATCGGCCGTAGCGACCAAACGAAAACTCCAAATTGAGCGCGGTTTGCAAATCTGAGCTCCTCGTACGTCAATTAGTCGGATTAGAGATTTTTAATTTTTGATGAAAACACGAAAAAAAGACATGAGTAAACCCCTTGGAAATTTGTTAAAAAATGCAACTTTCTTAATAATCATCATAGACTATTGAAGTATACCTTTTTTTCATCAGAAAGACGAGAGAAATTGATTGCCGTTAAAAAATTTCAGCTAACTTCAATAGCAAACAAATTAGTCAGTCACTGTGAACATTTTAGAAAATTTACAAAAATAATTGATTTTTTAGACTTTGATCGGCCGTAGCGGCCAAACGAAAACTCCAAATTGAACGCGGTTTGCAAATCTGAGCTCCTCGTACGTCAATTAGTCGGATTAGAGATTTTTAATTTTTGATGAAAACGTGAAAAAGACACGAGTAAACCCCTTGAAATTTTGTGAAAAAATGCAACTTTCTTAATAATCATCGTAGACCATTGAAGTATACCTTTTTTTTCATCAGAGAGACGCGAGAAATTGATTGTCGTTAAAAAATTTCAGCTATCTTCAATAGCAAAAAAATTAGTCAGTCACCATGAACATTTTACGAAATTTTAGAAAATAATTTATTTTTCAGACTTTGATCGGCCGTAGCGGCTAAACGAAAACTCCAAATTGAACGCGGTTTGCAAATCTGAGCTCCTCGTACGTCAGTTAGTCGGATTCAGTTAAAATTGGTGATTTTTAATTTTTGACGAAAACCTGAAAATCCACCCAAGGCTTTGAAATAATTTCCTGCAGAAACCACTGGTTAGATTCGGGGTTTCTGAACATCACTGGAAAGATCCCTTCAGGACGCTTCGGAAAATGTACTTTCGCAAGAACAAATGTCAATTTGAAGCCCGTGGCGTGCCAACAAAGAAAACTCGAAAGTGGAAAAAATCGAAAAAATCAACTCCTTTAATAATCATCGTAGAACATTGAAGTATACTTTCTTTTTCATCAGTAAAACGAGAGAAATTGATTGGCGTTAAAAAATTTCAGCTGTCTTCAATAGCAAAGAAAATAGCGTGTCACCGTGAATTTTCAGAAAAAAAAAATCAGATTTTGGTCGGCCATAGCGGCTAAACGAAAATTCCAAATTGAACGCGGTTTTAAAATCTGTGCTCTTTGTATGTAAATTAGTCGGATTCTATGAAAACAGTTTATTTTCAATTTTTGATAGGCCTTTTAGGAAGGCGAGAGATTTGGGTGCGCAAGGTGTTGTCATTTTGTTTCTAGCCAAGGCACAAAGGATTGTTTACCAGAATATTAAAAATACATTATTTCTGAGTAGAAATGGAAAGTTTCGTAACGAATTTCGCTCATAATATTTTTTTAGAATTTTCATAATCGCGAGATGTAAATTTCGTTTGCGCAAATTCATGTTTAAAGTGTTTCCATTTTGTCTCTAGGCAAGGTACGTCAATTTTTTTGTTTTCTAGAATAGTGAAAATACAATATTGTTGGAGCAGATTTAGAAATTTTAAAGCAAATTCCGCTTGTGATATTTTTTTTTAGAAATTTTCTAATCTCGAGATGAAAGTTTTGCATTCTCAAATTCCAGTTATTTTTCGTCTTTATTAAAATACGCATATTCTTAACTTTTTGTAGAGATCTTTTATGATGGCATTTTTATACATCATTTATCAGTCACAGAACGATTTATTTTCATCACACTCATTAAAACGACAAGAGAATTATATTCATCCATTCACCTTCAACATTAATTGAAATTATCACGTTTTCGCGACGCTGCAGCACTTCTTATCTCTCGGTTCGGCCGATCAAGACAGAAAAATGAATTCAGCACATTTTTTAACCAGCCGGAAACTGGACATGAGCACACAGATCAGTTCTTTGGCGTTGGTTGATTAATGCGCGCGTGTGTGTGTATGTGTGTTGGTAGTGTGCAGTGAATTATGAATAATTTAACAGTGATTTTGATGTAAATGTGGGTTTTAAGTCGATAAAAAGAGTGCTGAGTGTATTCGATGAATAATTTACCAGTGATTTCGATACTTGTGTAAATGTGGGTTGTAAGACTTGGTGGATGAAAAGTGCTGAGTGTATTCGAAGAAATTATGAGATAACAGTACAGACATTTGTATATTGTTTAGTGAATTGCGGATAGTTTAATTTAACAATAAAACTTTCGACTGTTGCAAACAATAAATTCGTCATCGAATGGTGTATATCTGCGTCTGGGATTAAGCACGAATTTGAAATGGAAATGGATGAAATAGTGAGTCAACAGTAGCTTGATTGTTAATGTGTTAATGGGTATTATAAACATATGTATGTGTTTGTGATGATTGCTGCAGATGCTTACTTTACAGAAAATCTTTTGTATAATTGGCATTAAACTGGTGAACATGATTTTATTTCATTTATTCATTTGCATGTCGTCTACCACGCAAAAACATAATTGTACACATTATTTACATATGTATGTCTGCAAATTGTTAATATTTTTAACAATAGTAATAATCAAAAATATCGACTTGCACACAGGAGTCTTGAAAATGCCCCCAAAAAGACTCTAAACCGTCTTTTTATTTGGTAGTGTTAAATTGTATTTTAGATTATTATAGAACTAATACAATATAATTATAGTTTGCTCGATTAATATATTTTTCATATTTTTGTAATTATTGGATGCATTTTTCGTTTTTCCATTTCAAGCTGGGAATGTTGTCGTTTTGTATACAACTAGATGTCGGACATTATTTTGTGAAATCAGAAATATATTGTTTTTTGTGGATTGTGAGCTTTTGAAGCAAATTTCTTCATTCATCATTCTTTTTTTAAAATTTAAATCATTGGTTGCATTTTTCGTCTTTCTGGTTCAAGACTGAAGTGGTGCCGTTTTGTTTACACCCAAGATAAGGCAATTAATTTTATGTTAAATCAAATTAGTATTATTTTGTATAAGTATTTTGCGGCTTTTGAAATAAACTGCTTAATTCATTGATTTGTTATAATCTTTTAAATCGTTAAATGCTATTTTCGTTTTTCTCGTTCAAGTTTGGATTGTTATCATTTTGCTTTCACCTGTGATATGAAAATTGGAGGGTTTGGAATAAAAGTGTTTTTTTTTTAAATTTCAGTTAAGTGCAAGTTATCATAGTTAAGTGTAGTACAATTCAGTTTAAAATAAGTTTTAGTACCTAGTGCCAATGGTAAACAAAAAAGCTACTAAATAAATCTGTCAAATCTATTGGAATACAAAAGGTACAAGTCATAGATATTATTGTTAAATTTGTTCTCATTGCTACGAAATATCACGAGAACAGTCGCATACAGTGATTTGTGTGGTGGAGAGAATAAAAACAAAAATGTTTGTAAGCTGTTAGTGTAATACTTGTATTAGCAATCTTGGAAGCGTAATTTCTCAACTGTACGAATATTTTCTGCGCGATGAATTAATATAAGTTTTCATTATTGTTGATTATAAAGACGATGTATATAATTTAATATATTCTTTTTGTTACAATATTGACGAGGAATCTATTATGTATTGCATTCACTATTAACAGATTGTTAATAAAAATTCATTTTCCAAAAATAAGAACTTTCCTGCACGAATACTTTCTGCACTCACTGTATATGGCATTTCCACCCATCGAAAAGTTAATACGAAAAATCCACAAGTATTTATACACTGGATTAACGTGATCCAAGCAACACCAAAACGGTTTCTTGTCAATTCTATAACTACGGATGATATAACTTTCTCAAATCCAAATATGATGTTAGAAGATCCAAAAAAAATACACCATTGATATGGGAACACCTCAGTGGAGCAACTTAGCCCCTCTGATATATCACAAAAAACGCGCATAGTGCGAGGGTGCGCCATCTTGCTAAAACCATTTTGTATTATATGGAAGGTCAAGATCATTGTTGTTTGGAAAAATTTCTACAAGCGCTGGAACAATGTCATTTTCCAAAAACACACCTCCAATTGTAATTTACTCGAAAAATTCCTGATGTAAGATGGCAACATTTTTATACTGCCAGTTCGACCATGAAAAGATCTCTCAAAATCAAAAACAAAAATAGGGGGTTGCTATTTAAAAACAACATGGATGTCGTCATTACTCAAAAACAAATGACGACTGAAAATCGACTTTCATGCAAAAATGTGTATTTTTATAAAAGAAAATCGACCTGTTGTAGGATTTTTGCCAAAAATGTTTTATTTCGGTTTTACTGGATATATTCCATACTTCGGTCGCGTAGTGTATACAGATCGAGTAAAGTACGTTTAGCACAGGCAAATTCCATGGGTGCGAGACCGCTGGAAATAAGAGATACATATTCTTTGAGTGGAAACGGGTACGAAGACGCTTGCCTGTGCTAAACGTACTTTACTCGATCTGTATACTATACAAATTAATTTAATATTCAAATCTTAAAGGTTGCTGAAATTAGGCACTTGGTTGGTTTCACAATTTTTTACAATTTATTCCGACTAGTTTCGATTTTTACATCATTATCTAGGTATGAATAAAAAATCAAAACTAGTCGGAATAAATTGTAAAACATTGTGAAACCAACCAAGTGCCTCATTTTAACAACCTATAATATTAAAAATGTTTCACCACGTGATAGACGAGAACTAAATTCAACAAATATTCAAATCATTAAAAATTTAATAGATTAAACTTACAACAGCCCAACAAAATTGGTGTATCTTTACCAGAACAAAAGTGGCGGGGCTGGAATTTTAATTTACTGAACATTTATTTTTTATCAAGACGCAAACGCAATTTGAGAGATCGTTACAAATTTGACAAAATAATCATACGTAATAAAATTATTATACCTTTACCAGAACAAAAATTGCTGTACTAGAAATTGGATTTTGCGTACAGAAAATTGACTTTTTCCAAAGCCGTTGCCAGTCCTCTAAATAATTTTGCAGATCGTTCAAAATTTGATAAATTATTCCTACACAACTTCTTTACCAGAATAAAAATGGCGATGTTACAAATTGGATTTGGATTATCAAAAATTATCTTTTTTAAGAAGACTGTTGGCATTCTCGTGCACAATTTACAATTTGACAGATTAATCACATGAATTTTCCTTTGCAAAATTATCGATTTGTTTTACTTTCTCCGTTACGAAGTACGAGAAAATATTGTGATCGTGATTTTTTTTTCAAATTTTTTTTACGGAAATATCCGTTTTGGGGTCCCTAGATGCGATTTCAACAATTTCTGAAAAAAATAAACCACGAAAGCGTAAATATAAATGATACCGTCAAGTCGGAGAAAGTAACATGATGACCACATCACCATTTTTTTATTTTTTATTATTTGTTTATTCAACGAAATCGCCTTTTAGGCATTTTTAGATCTCCGGTCTGGGATGCTACCAATTACACCACAGAGGCCACACGGTTTGGTAGCATCCCAGACCAGAGATCTGGAGGTTGCAGGTTCGATCCCTGCCGGAGGCATGTTTACAGTTTTGATTCAGCTACATACGGAGAATCTTCATCTATTATTTATTTCATTACATTATAACTTAACGTAATTCGGGAAATCATCGAATATAAAATCTGTATCTTTACCATAACAAATATGGCGGGTCTAGAAATTGAATTTTGATGATCAAAATTAACTTTCTTCAAGAAAACCATTAATAATACCATTCCCGATTTATAAGATCATTCAAAATTTAACAGATTAATCTAACATAATGCATCTTTATAAAAACCCAACACCGGAACAAAAAAGGCGCTTCTTTTTCATCACAGTCAAATATAGGAACACTAAGAGAATAATAAAAGTGGATGAATTAAGAAGCGGACTTTACAAAGTGGGCGTTTGGTCCAAAAAGGTTGAGAAACACTGATCTAGAACATTGCAATTGTTTTTTATGTGAAATCATATTTTTTTATAGTTTTAAATTAATTTAATGAAAACAAAAATGTGTACCCAATTATTATTCTTATCACTAATAAAGGTCATGATCAAAAGTCTAAAAACGTTAAAGGCACTGCTTCAACCCAGGAAAAAATAATTTATTCGTATGTCGCAGAAATCCACACCTCGCGATATTATCTCAATTTTTGATAAAATTATGGCTGATTGCAAACTTTGTCAAAAATCGAGATTTATATCGCGAGGTGTGGATTTCTGCGACTTACGGAGAAATATTTTTTTTATGCTAAAGGAGTGACCTTAACTTTCTTTTTACTTTTTATTATGAAAGTACCATTATTAGTGATAAGAATGAGAATGTTTATTTTGTTATGGCTGATTGCAAACTTTGTTAAAAATGGAGATTTATTTCGCGAGGTGTAGATTTCTGCGACTTTCGGTGATTTTTTTTTGTTGAAGGAGTGCCCGTAACGTTTTTTGACTCTTGATTTTTAAAGTACTTGTATTAGTGATAAGAATAAGCATTTATTTATATATAGCTGATTGCAAACTTAAAAGAAAAAACAAAAACCTTTTTGAAAGGGGTGAAATAGTAATTAAGGTATCTAGGGCGTCATGATTACAATAACGCCCTAGGTCGACGGTGTACAGCCCGAGGGCCTCTGGCCCGAGGGATGTACGACGAGCATGGGATTTTTGCTCATAACGCCCGCGGTGCCTTCAAAGTTTTATGTCATACTTGTAGTTTAAATTTATCGAAGATTTTCTGATTGTCGCATGACAGATTGGCGAATCGTTGACGTTTCAGATATAATTTTTTATTTTTGGTAAGTGTTATGCTTTCATTTTGTTTCTCTATATTTGTACGTATTTTTATTTCTAATTATTTTGATAATCTCATTTTCTTTTTTTTAATTTGTATATTAGTTCTATCCGTAAATAAATGATGATCATTATTATTATTTGTTGCTTAATATTCTAATGATATCAACCTGTAATTATTCTTTTATAGATAACAATCTAGACTTGGGAGTATACACAAAACCTAAATCTCTCTCTCGCTCTCTTTCTAGAATATGGCTATACCCATTCTCGGTAGCTTTATATTCTAAAAGTATCAACCTGTAATTATTTTTTTTATAAATAGTAATAATCTAAACTTGGGAGGATACAGTAAATAGAAAAATCAAGTCAATTCACTAGCGGTTTTATTTTTGTCTGTCGAGCAGACATTAATAATAAACCAGTTTATCGGGTATTACGCATTTATCAAGAAGAAAATATAACTATTGTGATGAATATATTGCCACGTCATAATGCATTGTTCTCGTTATTGCCATCACAATCTTTATTGCATAACAAATTTATTATCCCGGCTACTTGTTTACCATGAAATCATCGTCTGGTCATAACAATAGTATTTTTTTTTTCGAAGTAAATGAAGCATTATTCTAAGCTGTTTTTTACTTATATTTTTAATATCAAATATTCCTTTTTTTATATTCAAATTAATTAGCCGAAATCATTAGTGATCCATCTAATTTTTATTAAATGAAAAGGTCAACAAAAAATTAAATTAACAAAACAGAACTCTTTTTCAAAAGTAGCAGGAACTGTAATACGAATTCAGACACATCTTAAAATTAGTTTACAACTATTCGCTATTGATTGAGTTGCGGTGTCAAGTTGGCACCCCATTTTTCAAAAAAAATTCCTTACAGCTCAATTTTACAGAACTCTTTTTTTAATTAAAAGTTGATTACTTCTAGATACATTAAAATAAATTGAGAAATCGATTCAAAACTATTTTAAAATTTCAAAATAAATTGAGATATCTTTTAAAACTATCAAAAGTCATTGGAGTGTCAACTTGACACACCCATTATAATGTTGAACAGTGGTAGCTCGTGGATGATCGGAGGTGAGGCAACGGAAGAAAATTTGACCGAAACAGCAACGAAATATTTTCTTCCTCTATAAGAGTGAGTAGTGCAGTATGAGCGACATCTTTGTCTTTGCCCTCCCTACGGAAATCCACGAGCCGGCGCTGATGTTGAATAAAAAATTTCACACACAAAACTGATATTTGAATGACTTGAAATGTCTGGGGCAATTGGTATTTTTTTTGGTTTTGTCCCAAATTAAAACTAATCACCCGGTATATATATATCAAGATTGGATAAGTCTTTGACCATATACATATGGACTGCTATTCCCCCTCCAATTCCCATATGATCACTGCTCCAAAAATTGTCTGCGAGCTACAGCCCGATATAAGTCTCGCCCCGGAGCCGAAAATGGAGCGTAATTTAAAAACCGGAAAGCAAAAAAATATATTTTTCGATGTATTCATCATCAACGTGGAGAATGCAAATGCGAGCATATTTCGGCAACTCGGGTCCACTTTCCTGCCTGTTCTTTACAAGCAAAGCATCAACCCATAATTTGCGAAGTTCCGGATTTGATGGAAATCTAATACAGAATTTTAGGTTATAAGTCGAAAGTCAACTGACGTGTACATCGGCTGACGAGTATTATAACCGCGTTGGCACATATTGCTGCAATATTTTGACATAGTGTGAATATTTGACAATATAAATGTTTACATATTCAAAGGTGTGAATAAATTGCAGGGTATCACAATATGCAATGCGAGCTCATAGAGTCATATGTCACAGACACAAAATAGCTACCAATTTAGTAACATACCGCAACCACTTAGGGTCCCACCGCGCCACCGTTGCTTGGAGACACACATGAAGTTGGCGTTAGCAGTCCATGTGTATGTAGCCAAAAGGATGAATAATTTTGGCATTAATATGTAATTGTTTAGAACAGGGATTTTTTTCCCATCTCCCATCTTCCATCTCCCATATTAAAACGAATCATCCTGTATAATATTTAGGGTGATTAGTTTTAATCTGGGACGAGTGGAGATGGGAAAAAAAACAGTGTATATAAACATGAAGATTGGAGTGAATAACTTCGACATTATTATGTAATTGTTTAGAAGAGGGAATTTTATCCCATCTCCCATCTCCCATCTCCCATCTCCACTCGTATATTGTTACCAAGAATTAGAATACTTTCCATTCGGATTATAACCGATTACAACTATAAACATGTCACCTCTGAAATGTACAGCTTAAATTCCGAAACGCTATAAACGCGCGCGCGCGCGCGTGTACACACTGTACATAAATAAATTATCAAAGTGGACGCCCAAGTAAATTGTAATTCAAAAAATGCTCTCGAGACCTAGATCCAACTTTGAGATAGTCTTGTGTCCAGCTCTTTCGAATAATTACCGCCGCGCAGTATTATTAACATATTATCGAAAAGTGGACCACTAATTAAAAAAAAAAAAGAATAAGAAATAAGACGGAAAAGATCGGTGGTAAGAGATTGTTCACCTGCCGTTAATTGTCATCTGATTAGGCATTGTGGTAGCTTGTTCAAACAGAACGGCTCAACACTGGTTGCGCAAAATCGAGCTGAATCATCGAAGCATTCGCTGCCGTTGCTGCTGGTGATTGTTGTAAATCTAGATCGAGGAATTCGATACTGGGAATTTTATCAGATTGTTACACTGGAGGAAGTGTGTAAGAATCGATGAAAAATTTATTTCGCGGTTATAAATATTGTGTAATCTTTAGTGTAATTTGATAAAAAATATTGGTGATTTTTTGAATAAAACAATTATTGATGGTATTTCTTCCTCGCAAGTTTTAGCCGAAAGTATAGCTGTTCGGAAACATGAATGCGGAAAGCCCACTTTACTATTATATTTACAATATTTGCAAATAAATAATGGAGAAGATTCTACGTATATAGCTGAATCAAAAGTGTGAACATGCCTCCGAATGGGATCGAACCTGCAACCTCCAGATCTCCGGTCTGGGATGCTACCATTTGCACCACAAAGGCCACTCAATATATAGATGACTACATGAACAAAATTTTATTTTTTGGACAAACGCGCAGATATTTTTGAGATATTGTATCATGGTAGCATTGCTAAAGGCAGTACCTATCGATACAGTTAAAAACATTTTTAATACCTCACCTAAAACGTCCCAATTTCACGAAAAAAATAGAAGACTACATGAACTGAATAATTTTTTTTCGACTTTTCAGACTTTCAACGGCCGAGCGGCTAAACGAAAACTCCAAATTGAACGCGGTTTTCAAATCTGTGCTCGTTGTATATTCTCTTACTAGTGGGTAATGAACAACATTACCTCCCTAAAATGACCGCAGTAATTCGCTTATTACACCCGATTTTGAATAAACTAATGTTAGTGAACTATAGATGAATTAGATGATCAAACAAAATGCGATACTTGCGCACTCTACAACATTGAGTCTTACAAAGACTACAGAAGCAAATTATGTATTGAAACAACAATTTTTCTGGTTAATACCACGAAGAACATTACAATAAACAATTTGCCTGTTCAAATAGAAAAACTCTATTGAGTAACAAATACATCCTTCCTAGTATTTTTGTTTGTTTTGCGCAAATTATAAATTATATAATTCAATATTTGTCGTGGTATTTGCCAGGAAAGTAGTTTCGATACATAATTTTTGTAGTCTCTGTAACTCATTTTTGTAGGTTGAGAAAAGTACTGCATTTAGTTTTATGTTTTTTTTTTAATAATAGAAATATTTTATACGTCAATTTTGCAAACAAGAAGTTTTGACCAGAATAATTATTTCTTGTGAAACCAAAACCACGGAAATAATATGAAGCGCGCTTGGAGCTGAGATTTTCCGTAAATAAAAATACACAAATCAGTCTTTAGATAAGACGGTCCCTTCCTTTTACAAACATACACAAGATTCTAATAGTCAGTCAAGTCAAATAAATATAATAGTGCTGAGCGCCAAAATTTCATTCAAGTGGTTGGTCCACTCTTGACGACCACATCCTTGTCTCGCTACATTAATATCACGACGTGTACTCTTCTAGGGGTTTCGCGGGTTAGATACAAGAGCAAGGGGTTGGTTTACGTTTCGATTTCTTTATCGCTACCCAGGACCAATGGCGGCTCGTCGAACATGTTGATGGTAGAGCCACTTATACAATTCTTGAAACAAGAAAGAACGATTTATCTTCCTAGACCAGTAACTGGCGAAAAAGTCTTTTCAGAATGAATTAAAAATTCTTGCCAAGCTTGAAACTACAGGTAGTGCCATGGCTCCTTGGCTCTATATCACGAGCCGCCACTGCCCAGGACTCTTAACCACTTCGCGCCCATTGTACTAAAGGATAATCCTGAAAAATTACTTTTTTCTTGTTGTTACCTTTTTCTACGACATATTATTCCACTGTCGCAAATTTACTCAATTATGCAAAGAAATATGAAAAAAATATTCCGTAGATGAAGCTGAAGGTGCATGTTTTTTTGTAAAATATTTTTGTTTTATTTTTTTTGTTTGTCGCCACATGTGGCGACCTGGGCGTGAAGAGGTTAACTCTGGTTTTGTTAGATATAAAGACATTTTCACCAGCAATGGGAACCTTTTGACTAGATCTTTTCTAAACTTGATTTTTACAACATTGCTGTTTTACCTGTTACATCTAAGAATTAATAGTTGGTTTTATATTAATCATAAAGTCATAAAATTATTTTTGATAAAAATTCTTGCACCAATTGTTATAAGAACATATATACATCTTTATTTCAGTAACTTTTACATATTTAAATTTTTCAGTTATTTGTATTTGGTTAGTAAGTCACTGTCTGGGCTATCGACCATCGGTTTTTCTACCCTATTATAAGAACATTATTTAATAAAATCACAATTTCACGCAAAAAAAATAAACATTTTAACTAAAACATCACTTTCTACAGATAGCTCAATTGTCTCTAACACGATTATTTTGCAATTTGTAAAGTGTCGTGCGCGCAGACAGTGACCAAAAAGAAGGACAACAAACCAGCACCGTTTCGAAATTAATTAAACGCTCACAATTTGGGCTCGGCAGCCACACACACACACACATATACAAAAAAAACGTTTTTATAAATTGCCATCATATTTCAAAACGGTTTAAATCCGCATCTGCGGAAAATCCTACGTAAAAATATGTTCACGTTTCGGCCATTACGAGCGCCGCTCCGTAGACTCGCCCAGACCATCAACGGAATCAGCTCTGGGCCGTAAATTTAATTCCGGTTTAAAAATTAATTGAATCGGAGAATTTACGGACCTGGACGAAAATTTACTACAGAACATCTAAATCAATTTCTTGTCGGTGTATTGAAAAGTGTTATTGTTGAATGGGTGCTTTTTCGGACAGATGTCACCGTTAAAGTTTTCACAATCTGTTGATGGTTTAGTGTTGAAATCCTCAATTATTGTGAATGTATTAAATACATTTTTCTACACCTATTTCATCATAAAACAATTATTACCAAATTTCATGAAAAATGGTACCTATAATTCACTGTATTGAATAATGAATTTATAATTCACTGTGGTGAATTATGGATTCGGCTAATGACAAATACAAATCTAAAAATCCAATGATCTTTTAAATTGCCCGCGATCAACTCTTTTTACGACTCGCGTGACACAGTCATGTTGCTTGTTAATTTTATTCAGTTCATACGAGTAGGTGTACCGATTAATGATTATTGTGCCTCTATTTTGTATTGAAACTAATATATTTATTTATTTAATAGGTGTACATTAGCAATTATAGATATTATTTACTTCGTGAATAATGGCTGTCATAATCGATCATGTAATTTTTGTTATATTTAAGATCATAATCCAAACATGCGTTTAACACCTCAGCAATTAAAAAAAAATAAAAACGAGTGTTTCTTGACTTTGAACTTGGAAATCATAGATTCGCGTTGATTATCTTTTAATATTTTTTTAAACACACTAAATTCGCTACATGTTGGCATTTAAATCATCAATATTAAACAATTTTTCTAAATAAATGTAATAGCCTGAATATATGAATGTTCAGCCTGTTCGTGTTTCCCTGCAACATTAAGTCTTATTAAGGCTGCAAACAAATAACTTATTGAAACAACTATTTCCCTGGCTGGTGCCGTTCAGGCTATTTTTCGTCTTTATTACATTTATTCATTCAATAAATCTGCAATAAGTTAATTTTTCTAAATTAAAAACTTTGTTGAATGGAAAATTTTAGATTTTGGCAATTTCCATTGCCTCTACTTGAATATATTTAATACCACTTAAAACACTCTAAAATTTTCTACTTTTTAACATACAAAATATCACAATCAAAACATGCGACAATTTAAAAAAATCCAAAACTCGAATTTTTTTCTTCGAAACGCCGAATTTTAGCAATTGTCATTGATTGGACATAAATATTTTTCAATACTTTTTTCAAACACGCTAAATTCATTGTTATTTGACATTTAAATTTTCAAAATAAAATAACGCGTTCGGAAATTAAGCAATTTTTCAAAATCAAAACCGCGATTTTGTTGATGTTGATCTTGAAAAATTTCAGAAGTTGTCAATTTTCGTACTTTGTCATGAATATTTTTTTATACTTTCTTAAAACACACAAAATTGTCCACATTTTGGCAAATATTTAATCAAGAAATGCGTTTAACACCTCGGCAACTTTTAAAAATCGAAAAGGCTTATTTGTTGCCTTTGAATAACTTTTAAAATAAAATAAATGTCTTACATTTTAACAAATAAATCATAATAATCAAAAACGCGTTCAATACCTTAGCATATATTTTTTTAAATCAAAACCGCGATTTTTTTTATTTGGAAAATTTCATATTTTATCAATCCTCATTGATTTGACATGAATATTTCTTAATATTTTTAACACATCATCAATCAATTTAAAACACACCAAAATCTCTGCATTTTGGAATTCAAATCATCACTATCAATTGAACCTTTTGCATATTATTCCAAACACATCAAACAATTGTTTAAAGACAAAAAAAATCGATTGTTTGAAAATTTAACAGTAGGAACCCTTTAATGTTTCATTAAGAAACGAAGTTCTTCCTCTTCACGCAACTGTCGGTTATAGGCCTTAATTATTTCTTTCCATTTCGTTTTGTTTTGAGCCAGTTTTTTAAAACATAAACTAACGAAAAATTAAATTAAATTCAGATTAACGGGTAACCATATTCGACTTATACAATAGAAACTGGCCACTGGGACCAAGATAATTTTAAATTTATATCCTTCCGCTCCCCATGTACATATATAAAAAAGGGCCATCAAACAAAGTTATCAAACAAAAACAACCTATTTGCGGGGAAAGGCCAATAAAGTGGGGTCCTTTTTTTTAAAGGGCCCCGGCCTGACCCCGTCTCGTCATTAATTATTTAGGTGATTGTGTGCTATGAATAAGTTAGGCGCATTATAAAATGTATCGACCCCTGCGGAACGACCCCAGCTCTTTTCCTCTTCTACTTCTTCTCCTCCTCCTCCTCCTCGTTTCGCCTCACCGACAGGAAAATGCAGACCACGATCGCCCCCCGCTTATCGCCGATATCATATAAAATTGAAGCAAATTGTCGTTGGGCACTGATCTGATTATCCGTCCACCCCGTGTGTCCGGGGGGTGGGTGATATTGTGCTTGTGCAGCAACCTAATCGTGATGACACTACGTTTTCTGTAGTTCTTCAGATAACTGTATCGCTTTAATTCAGCACTAGTAATGATCCCGAATTATAATGTTGGTTTTTCACAGTTCTTTTGGAGCAAGTTCTAACGACAGGCTTTTCTTCTTGTAACACCAACTCTATGTTATGATTGTGCGTCTGATACCAGTTTAATGTCATATCGATTACTACAGCACAAAATGTCCTATCGCCTCTAATTTCTTCTTGTAACAACAACGTGGATTTCTGTAATCAACACTTGTAGTATTGTACTTAACCATTTATTTCCTTTGAAAGTTGAAATGTGTTATTATTCGTTTAAAGTTAAGTGTAATAAATATTTTGAAACCTTACAATGAATTAAATGATGACGAACTGCAAATTGGATATTTTCATCAAAACGGAGTGGATAATTTGGCCATTTTGGAGGAATTTTTTGAGGACCGAATAATAAGTCGAAATGCACGGATTCTCGTGCATTGTAATTAGGGAATACAAAATATACATTTAACAATTTTAATAAGTTAGAATCGGTGCCAATAGTTTTGAATTTGTTTAGCCATGTGGGAAAAAATATCACGACATCATAAGTCATATGTGAGATGTATCGATTCGAGAAATCATTTGTGTGAGTCCTACATTAAATTGTTCATAAAAAACAGCATACATTTAATTAAAAAAAAAAAAATTGTAAGGCGCCCCTCCATCGCTTACATCGTGCCTTGGGCCGGCTCTGGCTGTATTCACTAGGATAGGGTAATTCTACATCAACTCAATACAAGGTCTAAACCTCACCATCTCAGATTTTCTTGGAATTTGGCCCAGATGTACTATTGGTATGGATTTGGAACAATATACAATTTTACTGAGATATGTCAACTCGTTTGCAGAGCTGTAAAGTTCTCATAAACGGTCCAAAAACAGGGAACATCAATTTTTTTTTGCCGTTGAGCTTTCCTCATTGATGGTGCGATTTTACAGTACTTCTCTTTTAACAATGAAGCCATTATCATCCCAAATTTATATTTTGCCCTGTGATTTGCAACAATTCTACCTATTCATGGAATTCATTTGAAAAATTTAAAATATGTATTTTTTGAAAAAAATTAATTTAGGTTTTGAGAATAGTTTTGTACATGAAAGGTCATGAAAAAATGCTGTAAAATTGCACCTACTACAGCAATTCAAAAAAATTGTGTTTTCTGTTTCTGGTCCGTTTATGTAATTCAAAAACGAGTTGACATATCTCTGTAAAATTTCATATTTTTCCAAGTCTATACCAATAGTATGACCAAATTTCAAGAAAATCTGGGATGGTAAGGAAGAAAATGGTCGTTTTCTGTGTTGAATTGACATGAAATAACGGGATAGAACTAATGTTTCTACCAAGATATACATAATAAAGAAGTGATTAATTATTTTTCTTGTACTGCAAATTTCATACCGACCTGATGTTTTTCTGTCGAATTACTTCACTTTACATTGATTTACTTTAAAAAAAAAAGTATACAAATTATATGTTAATTAAGTATCCAGTAGAGATGTGTTATTCATAAACAATAATTTGTAACAACGTCCTAATTACAGGCGTCACCTATTACGTTTAAGTGGAGAAAGCGATTTAATAATAGTATAAATATTACATCGGAATACATTATTTTAGGCTACCTGTAAATGCAGGCCACCATACAAAAAAAAACTTACTTGACTTCTTATACAACGTGTTAATAGTTAATATGAGTAAATTGCACAGTTCATTGTTAAAATTAGTATTTTAATCAGCATCAAGGCCGATAATAAGATGGTATATATTTAATTATACCGAACAAAATTTAATTTAAAAAAAAAGACGATTATTATGAAGAAATCAATTTGGTGTAATTGAATAATAATTGCTAATGAATGCAAAAAATGGTTTCCTTGGCCCGAGGGACTTTCTTCTGGATGTTTTAAGAATTTGTTAAATGCTTTAAAAAAATTGCCGACCTCATAGGAAAGTGAATTTAGAGCGCCTAAACTGAGACCGCGTTGAGATCTTGGAGAGGAAATAATAATAATAAAAATATGTTTATTTACATTTACAATTATATATAATATATTTTATATATGCAAAAACGTCAATAAAAATAGCTTTAATTACAACTAAACAAATTTGAATAGACCTACTACTACAATATATTTATTATAAGACTTTACATATAAATAAATTGAATGTTTACAGATGATTGTTCGTATGACTAGCCTGTTAAATGGCTATCGACCACAGGTCTTTCAGCTCGGATATGTCGCGTTAGTCAGTCAGATGATGATGGATGAAGTGATGAAATGTACTCAAATGTTGTGGAAGGAGTTTTTTTTAATGTTGCGTTGATATTGAGATCTCTGCGTAAACAACATAAGGAGAGGATATAAAGGTTAAAGCGATTTTTAGAGATTTTTCGGTTAGAAATAGAAAGTGTTGTTCAATAGGGATAACTAAGGTGGTATCATATAGTTATGAAAAGGATTGAGGGGATAATGGAGTTTGGTTATTGTTCTAAAGGAGGCTCGTTCGATAACTTGGATGTTACAAATGGTTGGATTACAGGAATTGCAATATAGGACACAACCATAGCCAAGTAATGGGTGGCAAATCATTTTGTAAATTTTAACAGCAATTTTGGTGGCAATGCTATCATTTTTGTATGTTAAATTTCTGAAATACCTATTTTAGTTTTGGTTGCAGCGGTTTGTTTTTTAAACTTGGGTTTTTGATGCCCAGGTAATTAATGGATGATGGAGGAATGGCAGTTTGGGTAATTGAATAAATCTAGTATGTGGTTATTTTCTTCAAATTATTATAAAGGGCGTCCTAACATAAACTTAGTGATTTTTAAATTCAATAAATTCAATAAAACGAAATGTAGCCTGAATATATGAATATATGAATATCCAACCTGTTCGTAACTCAAACGCAAAATTCAGTCTTACTAAGACTATATTTACTTAGTGATTTTTAATTATTAGAAATAGACCCATATATTAGCATCAGTACAAAGTGTAAACCGTTTTATCTGATAAATGTGTACTTCAGGTCTTTCTGCAAATGGAGACTCTTTTTTTATTTTCGATTACTTTGTTGCACATTGTTAGGTAATTTTCGTCAATAACTCAACGAATATTGTTTCTGAAGTCATCAATTGTCTGGTGAATGTTTACGTACACTTTGCTTTTAATAAAACCCAAAAGAAAAAATACTGGTGTTACATCGCATGATCTTGCGGGCCAACCAATATTACCACTTCGAAACATTATATCGCCGATAAACTTTATCCCTTATCAGTATTGCTCCACGTTTAACTTGGATATTATGAAAATAATGTATAATAATTGTAATAAACACAAATTTTTCCAAATTCACTCGAAATTGTTTCTTCTTTATTATTTGGTTAAAATCTACAAATGTCCCTTATCTAGATTTTGCTATAATTGCACAACAATAGAGTTTTTTTTTTTGTAATTTTGAAGTTTGAATTCCAGAGCCCTCAAAAAAATATAGAAACAATTTAAAAAAAACACAAAAACACAATTACTAAAATTATTTCTTCGTTGTGATTAAGTTAACATACACATTGTCTAGATTTTGTAATAATAATAAACTTTTTTCCTTCTTTCTACACGGTAATAGTAATTTTGATGTTGTACATTTTCCCAAGCGCTCAAACAAATATAAAATCAATTGCAACAAACGCGAATTTTTTTAAATAGATCCAGAATTGTTTTTTCGTTCTGATTTAATCAAAATATAGAAATTTTCTTTTGTGTATTTCGCAATAGTCACCCGTTAATAGAGATTGTTGTAATTTTGAAAATGGGTATTTTCATAAGCGATTAAAAAAAATAAAAAACAATTGCAATAAACACGAAAGTTTCCGAATTTACTCAGAATTATTTCTTGTTTACTATTTAGTTAAAATCTTGAAATGTCCCTTATCTAGATTTTGCTATAATCGCATGAGAGTAGAGTTTATTGTAATTTTAAAGTTGAGCATTTTCCAGGGCGCCCAAAAAATATAAAAACAATTGCAGCAAACTCAAAACTTTCCAGATTTACTCAAAATTATTTCATCTTTGTGATTTAGTCGAAATTTTAAGATACACGTCTAGTTTTTTTTTATAATCGCACGAGAATAGAGTTTATTGTAATTTTGATGTTGCGCATTTTCCCGAACGCGAAATTTTTTAAATAGATCCAGAATTATTTCTTCTTTATGATTTAATCAAAATCTAGCAATTACTAATTACCCGATAATGGAGATTATTGTAATTTTGATGTCGGGTATTATCATGGGTGATTAAAAAAATATAAAAACAATTGCAATAAACGCAAAACTTTCTGAATTTACTCTTCTTTATTAATCAATTTAAATCTGGAAATGTCCCTTCTCTAGATATTCCTAAAATCGCGCGAGAATAGAGTTTTTGTAATTTTGAAGTTGGCCATTTTCATGAGCGATTAAAAAAAATATAAAAACCATAGCAATAAACGCAAAACTTTCTAAATTTACTCAGAATTGATTTCTCTTTATTAATTAATTAAAATCTAGAAATGTCCCCTCTCTAGATATTGCTAAAATCGCAAGAGAATAGAGTTTTTGTAATTTTAAAGTTGGCCATTTTCATGAGCGATTAAAAAAATATAGAAACAATTGCAATAAACGCAAAACTTTCTGAATTTACTCAGAATTGTTTCTTCTTTATTATTTGGTTAAAATCTAGAAATGTCCCTTATCTAGATTTTGCTAAAATCGCACGAGAATAGAGTTTTTGTAATTTTAAAGTTGGCCATTTTCATGAGCGATTAAAAAAGTATAAAAACAATAAACGCAAAACTTTCTGAATTTACTCAGAATTGTTTCTTCTTTATTAATTAATTAAAATCTAGAAATGTCCCTTATCTAGATTTTGCTAAAATCGCACGAGAAAAGAGTTTTTGTAATTTTAAAGTTGGCCATTTTCATGAGCGATTAAAAAAATATAAAAACAACAAACGCAAAACTTTCTCAATTTACTCAGAATTGTTTCTTCTTTATTAATTAATTAAAATCTAGAAATATCTCTTATTTAGATATTGCTATAATCGCACGGGAATAGTTTTGTAATTTTGAAGTTGGCCATTATCGTGAGCGATTAAAAAATATAAAAACAATTGCAATAAACGCAAAACTTTCTGAATTTACTCAGAATTGTTTCTTCTTTATTAATTAATTAAAATCTGGAAATGTCCCTTCTCTAGATATTGGTAAAATCGCACGAGAATAGAGTTTTTGTAATTTTGAAGTTGGCCATTTTCGTGAGCGATTAAAAAAATATAAAAGCAATTGCAATAAACGCAAAACTTTCTAAATTTACTCAGAATTGTTTTCTCTTTATTATTTAATTAAAATCTAGAAATGTCCCTTATCTAGATTTTTCTATAATCGCACAAGAATCGAGTTTATTGCAATTTTGAAGTTGAGCATTTTCATGAGCGATTCAAAAAATATAAAAACAATTACAGTAAACACAAAACTTCAAATTTATTCAAAATGATTGTTTCTTTATGATTTATTCGAAATCTTAAGTTACTTGAGTTACTATTGGTTACATTTCCATTTTTAATTGTAATTTTATTTTTTTTAGTAAAAACAGAATATACAGGCTATTATTCGTTTAGAAATATTGACAGCCTGCTCCATTCTGTGGCCTCCCTGATTTGTGAAATTTTCGATGCAGTTTAATTGCGGTTTACTATGCAATAACCTTGCTCGAGATCAACTTTAAATGTAGGAATCACTTAAACGTTGAATTTTCATACAGTTTTATCTATAATTAGTTATTCTTTATTGACAGAACAATTGCATAGATTTGGTACATGTATGGCTGGTTTATGTTATTTCTGCCAATGGGCTATCGACCAGTGGTCTTTCTGCCCTATCTCTAATTAGTTATTATGTTGCTTTAATAATGCGCATTTCAAATTTTTATTATAATGAGAAATTTGCCCACTTTGGCTAGTTTCGGAGAATCCGGTGCATCCGAAGCCTAGAAACTAGAATTGCGTATTCATCCCAGTTGCTAGGCTTCGGTTTTACCGTATAGTTCGAAACCTAATTTAATATCATATTGATAATTTACCAATTTTTTCGTTTTGTTTTTGGCGTCGACTGCGATGAATATTGTTGTTTTTTATCTTGTTTCTTGACGTCGGCCACTTGGCCATCTGCCACTACCAATTTTTAAAAATATATGTATATGAATATTGTTGAACTGTTCGTTTATAGAAACTAATTTTCAAATGAATATTTTTAAAACTAAAAATAGTTAGCATTTTTTCACACAACAAAACAATGTGAAATTCGTCTCGAAGCGTCAATTGCAAACAGTATGTACGATTTAAAATATAAATTTGTTGTTACATTTCCATTAAATAAATAAAATATAAATGATGCTGCTCGCAAATGTATCTATATATCTATGTAATTACTTCTGTATACTCCATCGCAACTTTTATTCGGTTGTTATATTACCGTAAAAGTAACCGTACGCGAAACAAAAACAAGTCGATTGCGAAAAGAAAAAAAAAGGCAAACAAGGCGAATAGCCCATATTGTTAAACGAGGGCGTGCATTAAGCACTCGTTTTGGTCACTTTCGAGATTCGAAAAGGAGCATATAAAGATAAAATCGGAGCGGAGTGCATTATCTGTTGCTCGTTTTCCCTTTGTAGCATCGAAGAGGAGAGGACCGCGGCGCAAAAATGCGCTAAATCCCATCCGGAATGAACACGTAACAGTAACTGTTACAATATTTATTGTCTTAAGTGGTATCAGATCGTGATTGCTTAATGAATATTTATTGGCCGTAAGTGGTTCTCGGTTGAATATTGCAAAAAAAAATAAACACGGGTGTCTCATTTAATAGAAAGTTACCGTGGGGCTGAAAGAAAATTTTAAAGTGGTACAAGGTGAATGTTTCCATTATTTGAACTGTGTGTCAAAATAATAGAAATACGATCCTCAGCTTCTAAATTTTTGAAAAAAATGCAATGCTATAAATAGTTCATAAACTTAACGACGTAAATCATATTGGCATCTTCCCTTATAATGCGATATACACTTTTATTCAAAATACAAATATTAAAATTTAATTCTAGCTTTTAATATAGTTCTCATAGCCTTTACTGTTGTGTAACTCTACGGCCGCCCTCTTGTTTGTGTGTCGTCGTATAATAGTTAACAAAAATTGACGAAATTTTAGAATAACCAATTGTAAGTTTTTTTTTGTGCCATAGGAAACTGGTCCATTCCGCCAGAGTTCAATTAACTGTATATATTGATTTATAATTATTTATTATATATATATATATATATATATATACTCAATTATATATTATATAATGAATGGGGGGACAAACATACACTGGACATCCATGGAGCCGCACAGCCATTCTTCGTTCCGAAAAAATGACCCCATGGATGGGAGTATGGGAGTTGAACCCACGACCACGAGGCCCATGAGCAGGAGCTCTACTCACTAGGCCACCACGGTTATTATTGTAAGTTAACAATTGATAAATAAAGAATGGCAAAGATGTATTATTGTTTTCACGTATCATTTATAAAAAAATCACAACCTCTCCAAAATTTCTCTTTAACAGTTCGAGCAACAGCAATACCGATAATTACAGTCGAATCCGTAACAGTAAAAGCGAAATAATGGTTGCGCAAAGTTATTCCGCTATTACAACACTAATGAATACTTACGACCAGCTACTGTTTCATTTATCAACGCACTTAATTGGTCCTAGATAGAATCGTCGATCCAAAAAAGTACACTCTCCTCACCCATTATCACGTAATAATATGCACCGTCCGAAAATTTCCGAACGGGAACCCATTAACAATTAATTAAATATGTAGATATGCGGATAATAAAAAAGGAGGCGCCCACAAAAGAACCGAGAAACTGTTATTCTAATTAATATTCACGATACAAAAGTAATTAACCGAAAAATCCGTGGTCTCGTTTCGGAAAAGAGGATGGTTTCGACATAGATTCTTTTTGTTGACGTGTCTCGTTCCATTAGATAATGACTAATGAGGCATCGCCGGCCTATTGTCATGTTTTTAAATTAAAATTTGCCGCCCGAGGGCAAATTTCCGATTCTCACAGAATTATTATCTGATGCAATGGGCCAGCCAGCTTTGGAATTTCGATCGCGATTTATAACCGGGAAGGGATTGTGCAAGAGGAAGTCTGACATTTTTAGCAATTTTTTACTTTCTCCGTTATGAAGTACGAGAAAGTATTGTGATCGTGAACTTTTTTAATAACTATCGTAGACACCTTCTTTTTCATCAGAAGAACGAGAGAAATTGATTGGCGTTAAGAAATTTCAGCAATCATCAATAGTAAAAAAAATAGCGTGTCACCATGAATTAGATTTGAAAATCATCCTTTTGTCAATTTAAATGGAGTATTTGAAAATACACCGATTATTTCGCTAGTTGTGAATTTTTGCAAATTTTAATTTTCGAATTGTGTAATGATTTGCAAATCATCGTTTTATTAAATTAAGTGCAGTTTTTGAAAATCCACCGATTATTTTGCTAGTTGTGAATTTTTAAAAATGTTAGTTTTCGAATTGTGTAATACACGAGTGAAAAATTCTAAAAAATATATAAAACGTGTTGGCACAATTCTACAAAAATTAAATTAGATTTGCAAATCATCCTTTTGTCAATTTAAATAGAGTTTTTGAAAATCCACCTCTTATTTCGCGAGTTGTGAATTTTTGAAAATTTTAGTTTTCGAATTGTGTAATACTCGAGCAAAAAAATTTAAAAAAATATAAAACGTGTCGACGAAATTCTACAAAAATTAAATTAGATTTGCAAATCATCCTTTTGTCAATTTAAATGGAGTATTTGAAAATCTACCGAATATTTCGCTAGTTGTGAATTTTGCAAATTTTAGTTTTCGAATTGTGTAATACTCGAGCAAAAAAATTTAAAAAAATATAAAACGTGTCGACGAAATTCTACAAAAATTAAATTAGATTTGCAAATCATCCTTTTGTCAATTTAAATGGAGTATTTGAAAATCCACCGATTATTTCGCTAGTTGTGAATTTTTGCAAATTTTAGTTTTCGAATTGTGTAATACTCGAGCAAAAAAAAATTTTAAAAAATATAAAACGCGTCGACTTAATTCTACAAAAATTAAATTAGATTTGCAAATCATCCTTTTATCAATTTAAATCGAGTATTTGAAAATCCACCGATTATTTCGCGAGTTGTGAATTTTTTTAAAATTTTAGTTTTTGAATTGTGTAATACTCGAGTGAAAATTTAAAAAAAATATATAAAAAGTGTTGACGAAATTCTACAAAAATTAAATTAGATTTGCAAATCATCCTTTTATCAATTTAAATGGAGTATTTGAAAATCCACCGATTATTTCGCGAGTTGTAAATTTTTGCAAATTTTAGTTTTCGAATTGTGTAATACTCGAGTGAAAAATTTAAAAAAAATATAAAACGTGTTGACAAAATTCTACAAAAATTAAATTAGATTTGCAAATCATCCTTTTATTAATTTAAATGGAGTATTTGAAAATCCACCGATTATTTCGCGAGTTGTGAATTTTTGAAAATTCTAGTTTTCGAATTGTGTAATACTGGAGTGAAAAATTCTAAAAAAAATATAAAACGTGTTGACAAAATTCTACAAAAATTTAATTAGATTTGCAAATCATCCTTTTATCAATTTAAGTGGAGTATTTGAAAATCCACCGATTATTTCGCGAGCTGTGAATTTTTGCAAATTTTAGTTTTCGAATTGTGTAATACTCGAGTGAAAAATTCTAAAAAAAATATAAAACGTGTTGTCAAAATTCTACAAAAACTAAATTAGATTTGCAAATCATCCTTTTATAAATTTAAATGGAGTATTTGAAAATCCACCGATTATTTCGCGAGTTGTAAATTTTTGAAAATTTTAGTTTTCGAATTGTGTAATACTCGAGTGAAAAATTCTAAAAAAAATATAAAACGTGTTGACAAAATTGTACAAAAATTAAATTACATTTGCAAATCATCCTTTTATCAATTTAAATGGAGTATTTGAAAATCCACCGATTATTTCGGGAGTTATGAATTTTTGAAAAATTTAGTTTTCGAATTGTGTAATACTCGAGCAAAAAAAAAAAAATTTTAATATAAAACGTGTCGACTAAATTCTACAAAAATTAAATAAGATTTGCAAATCATCGTTTTATTAAATTAAGCGCAGTTTTTGAAAATCCACCGATTATTTTGCGAGTTGTGAATTTTTGAAAATTCTAGTTTTCGAATTGTGTAATACTCGAGCAAAAAAATTTTAAAAAAATATAAAACGTTTTTTCTTCAAAAATTAAATTAGATTTGCAAATCATCCTTTTGTCAATTTAAATGGAGTATTTGAAAATCCACCGATTATTTCGCTAGTAGGGAATTTTTGCAAATTTTAGTTTTCGAATTGTGTAATACTCGAGCAAAAAAATTAAAAAAAATATGAAACGTGTCGACAAAATTCTACAAAAATGTAATTAGATTTGGAAATCATCCTTTTATCAATTTAAATGGAGTATTTGAAAATCCATCGATTATTTCGCGAGTTGTGATTTTTGAAAATTTTAGTTTTCAAATTGTGTAATACTCGAATGAAAAATTCTAAAAAAAATATAAAACGTATTGACAAAATTCTACAAAAATTAAATTAGATTTGCAAATTATCCTTTCATCAACTTAAATAGATTTTTTTCAAATCCGTCAATTATTTCGCGAGTTGTGAATTTTTAAAAATTTTAGTTTTCGAATTGTGTAATACTCGAGCAAAAAAATGTTTTAAAAAATATAAAACGTGTCGACTAAATTCTACAAAAATTAAATCAGATTTGCAAATCATCGTTTTATTAAATTAAGTGCAGTTTTTGAAAATCCACCGATTATTTTGCGAGTTGTGAATTTTTGAAAATTTTAGTTTTCGAATTGTGTAATATCGAGCAAAAAAATTAAAAAAATATATAAAACGCGTCGACTAAATTCAACAAAAATTAAATTAGATTTGCAAATTATCCTTTCATCAACTTAAATAGATTTTTTTAAAATCCGTTCATTATTTCGCGAGTTGTGAATTTTTAAAAATTTTAGTTTTCGAATTGTGTAATACTCGAGCAAAAAAATGTTTTAAAAAATATAAAACGTGTCGACTAAATTCTACAAAAATTAAATCAGATTTGCAAATCATCGTTTTATTAAATTAAGTGCAGTTTTTGAAAATCCACCGATTATTTTGCGAGTTGTGAATTTTTGAAAATTTTAGTTTTCGAATTGTGTAATATCGAGCAAAAAAATTAAAAAAATATATAAAACGCGTCGACTAAATTCTACAAAAATTAAATAAGATTTGCAAATCACCGTTTTATTAAATTAAGTGCAGTTTTTGAAAATCCACCGATTATTTTGCGAGTTGTGAATTTTTGAAAATTTTAGTTTTCGAATTGTGTGTATTGTGAATTTTTAATTAATTCTTAAAACACTTTTTCGCAAGTTACTTCGGTCTAGGAAGATACATCGTTCTTTATTTCTTTAAAAAAGCAGGGGGGCGGTATATTGTATAAGTGGCTCTATCATCAACATGTTCCACGAGCCGCCACTGATTTAATTAATGTTTCACAATTTCAAAACATCAAAGAAATGGCGAATTAATTAATTTATTGATTGTCTTTCTTAAAAATAAAAACGGTATGGACATGCGTTTCAGGTTTCACATCTCTTATTAATCATCACCGTTAGGATTTCTTCTGTTTCAATTGTAAAACCCGAGTAGAAAGTAAGTGATGAACATGAGTAAAAGTCCAACCAATAAATTATCCGAAAAAAGTTGAACAGGACATTAATACACCGAACGAATCTGTGTCTGTGTGTGGATTTGAATAAAATTAAAACGGATTCGCTCTGCCTTCGTCTTAAATTATTGATTATTGTCCGCGAGTATATCGACGCTGCCTTGTATAACACATCTATTACATTGTATAATGCGCTTTTTACTGTACATATATAGAAAGTGGTTTATTTGGCAGGTGGAGAATTTACAGTCGGCATTCCTAATAATCAATGTTATAAACGCACTGCATTATGTAAACATCTTATAATTCTTCTTTATTGTTGTTTGTGCGTTTTGTCCCGAAAGTTTCGTTCCGGTAAAACAGATTAAGCGCTTAAGAAAACGAATAGGGGATTGTTTGGGGCCCTCGGGAGAGAGTTCATAAAACCGATCTCGTTAAATATTTAGGAATGGCTTGTCACGACGTTAAGCTTATTATTTTATTGACGAGAATGTGATGCAGTGTGAAGTTTACATGCACAAAATACATTACACTAACCTTTTCTATTCTCCATGTCGTCCGTAGTCACAACACTCCCGGGAAAACAATTGTTTAATGTGATCGCCTACTCACTATATTTCCACACCGATTCCATTGAAAAAACACCGAAACACAATATTTGCACAGAACAACAACGCGCTCTAGGAGACCGCTGCCCATTTCGAGGTCAACAATCGACGGGCTGCGGCGGTACCACCCGGCGATAGCGCCACTATCACGTGGTGTTGTTTACATCGTTGCATGCACGCGTGGCGAAACAACGGTGCAGTGGGCCGTGCATGCGCAGTTGTTTTAAGATCGACGCCATCTCTTCGTTATTGTACTTTACTTGTTCGTTCATTTTTACATTTATTTTTGGTATTTCAATAATTGTATCAGTGTGAAATTGTGAGTGAATATAGTGGGAATGTGTTTAACACCGGCGATAAAAGCCTACCGGCGCAGACATGAACACGGGAGGATTGTCAGGTTAGTTGTTTTTTTTATTTAGAAGTAAATGTATTTTTTTTTGCTTTGGCGTTAACCATTCAGCCACAAATAGTTATGTATTCGGAAATGTAAATTTAAAATTGCGAAACATGTAAAATTGGTTGATTCAAAACATTTTGTTTAAAATTAGATTTGCTTGGACGATTTCTTAAATTTACACCAAAAAATATTTATAATGGTTCTATTGTAGCACACTAAAATAATCTGACATATTTGATATCTCGTTGGTGTTATAAAATTGCCAATTGATATCATGCGTGTGTATCGAATTAATAAATGTTTGCTCTCTCTCTCTCAAACCACGACTGTACTCTGCTGATGAGACAAAGTAGGTCAAGACAAGTCCTCAGTTGTCGATGGTATGAAAACGATATACAGGGTGTTCCAACCGTCTGTCCTTGTCCTCGGAAGATTGTGCCCGCAGTAAAAGTTGTAAGAAAAATCTGTTGATAGAGTATCATGGATCGTGTCTGAGTGCACATGTAAAAGAAAATCATATATACAGGGTGTTCCATTTCTGAGTTACACATCCAAGTTGTATTTTGTTTTTAAGGAACACCCAGTATTTTATTCATTATTTAGATAGACCACTTCAAAAACAAGGATACTAGGATTGTTCAATTATTTACTCTTTTATATGAAAACAGAACTTTAAAGAGTCACACCTCTGCCATTTTGAAAGAATCAACTTCTTTTTTACTTTCTCCGTTACTAAATACGAGAAAGTATTGTGATCGTGATTTTTTTTTTTATTTTTTTTACGGAAACGTCCGTTTTGGAGTCCCAAGATGCCATTTCAACAATTTCTGGAAAAAAAACAAATGTGTCTGTGTGTGTGTGTCTGTCTGTGCACGCTGTATCCCAAAAACTAATAAAGCAATTAATATGAAACTTTGAATATCCGTCTTATTTGATAATCTGTGGGCGTTTACCTTAACTGTTTTTTGTTTTTTGCCAATATTTTCTTAAATATGAAAAATGTCACAAAAACATTTAAACAAACTTTAAAGACAACAAAGAAATGAACATCTTTTGCTTAAAAACATTTTTCATAAAATCATTTTTATTCGAGAAAAAAATTTATAATTTTTTTTTTCAATTTTTGGTTTATAATTATAAAACGGTAATAGCTACAGTAAATTTTTGTTAATAATAATTGTAGAGAATGCTAAAATAAACAACTTATACGGAATAAGTTTTTGAGTAAACCGAGTTTTTGAATTTGAAGTATAATTTTTCCATCTTTCATAATTTTAAACGTCAGTTTCGTCCAAGTTTACACAACGCTCGATGTACATTTAAAATATGATTTCAATTGAAAATAAACCATGCAAACGTAAATATAAATGCCTATGATACCATCAAGTCGGAGAAAGTAACATGATGGCCACATCACCATTTTTTCAAATTCCGCGAATTTTTATGCCAGAAAACTTAAAAAATTCACAACCCCGTCATTATTTAAGATAAATTAAAAAATCCAAATTATTCGCTTAGATGAGACATGTGATAAGGCAATCGTATGATTTTGAAATGTCAAAATTACATTTTAAAATTTTTTTTTACCCGCACGCAAATTTTTGCAACTAACTGTAACTGCGCGCGTAGAATTAAAACTATTTGGTATATATTGATCAAATTGGAAGCATTAATACATAATTTTATTGGGTATTATAACAAATTTTCAAAATTTGAATCAGAACGCTTGTTTTTGAAAAAAAACATTTTTTTTTTAATTTTTCGTGAATTTTTATGTTAGAAAACTTTTAAAAAAATTCACAACTCCATCATTATTTATGATAAATTTAAAAATCAAAATTATTCCCTTAGATGAGACATGCGATAAGGTAATCGTGTGATTTTGAAATGTTAAAATTAAGTTTTTCAATATTTTTTTTTTGATTTTACTAATTGTAACTTTCAGAGCCAAAACTATTTAGGATATATTTATGCGTTTCCGGTAATTAACACAGGATGGTAACGTATATTAAAATTAATTTTTAAACTTTAAACCGCGCCTTTAGTTTTTTAAATTATTAAAATTCCAGCGCGTTATGTTCGAATTTTTATGTCGGGAAAAACAAAACAAAATCACAACTCTACTTGTAAATGAGATAAATTAAAAATCTAAATTAATTGGTTAGAGGAGGTACCAAAGAAGGTAATCATATAATATTCAATCCTCAAAAAAAATTTTTTCAATATTTTACAAACCTTTGAAAACGCGCTACTTTCCGCAACTAAGTTCAAGTGTGGATACTATCAAAACCATTTGAGATAGATTTATACATTTTTGGATTTTAATAGAGGATTGTTACGTGTGTTAAAATTAGTTTGCAAAATTTAAAATGGACGACTGGTTTCTGATTTAGGATTTTTTTTAAATACCGGCGCGTTATGACCGAATTTTTTTGTCGGAAAAAACAAAACAAAATCACAACTCGACTTGTGGATGGAGTAAATGAAAAAAATAACATTAGTTAGTTGCAGAAGACATCAAAGAAGGTAATCTTGTAATTTTAAACCGTCTTATATAGTTTTTTCAATTTTTTATCATTTTTTTAAAATGCGCTACTTTCCACAACTAATTATACTTTTAGGCGTACGTAGCGTCAAAATCATTAGAGATAGATTTGTACATTTTTGAGTATTATTAGAGGATAGTTACGTGTATTAAAATTAATTTGCAAAATTTAAGACGGACGACCGGATTTTGATTTACCAATTTTTACTTTCTCCGTTACGAAGTACGAGAAAGTATTGTGATCGTGATATTTTTTTCAAACTTTTTTTTTTACGGAAATATCCGTTTTGGGGTCCCTAGATGCCATTTCAACAATTTCTGGAAAAAAAAATTGTGTCTGTGTGTGTGTGTGCTGTGTGTGCGTCTGTCTGTGCGCGCTGTATCTCAAAAACTAATAAAGCAATTGATATGAAACCTTGAACATCCGTCTTATTTGATAATCTGAAGAACTGAAAAGCTTTTCGTAAAATTTTGTACACCGGAAGTGGGCGTTTACCTTAACTGTTTTTTGTTTTTTGCCAATATTTTCTTAAATATGAAAAATATCACCAGAAATTTAAACAAACTTTGAAAACAACAAAGAAGTGAACATCTTTTGCTTGAAAACATTTTTCATAAAATCATTTTTATTAAAGAAAAAAAAAATATTTTTTTTTAATTTTTGTTTTATAATTATAAAACGATAATAGTTACAGCAAATTTATGTTAATAATTATTGTAGAGAATGCTAAAATAAACAACTTATAAAGAATAAGTTTTTTTCGAAATCCCTTTAGTTTTTGAGTAAACTGAGTTTTTGAATTTGAAGTATAATTTTTCCATCTTTCATAATTTTGACGTTTTAAACGTCAGTTTCATCCGAGTTTACACAACGCTCGATGTACATTTAAAATATGATTTCAATTGAAAATAAACCATAAAAGCGTAAATATAAATGATACGATCAAGTCGGAGAAAGTAACATGATGGCCACAACACCATTTTTACTTTCTCCGTTACGAAGTACGAGAAAGTATTGTGATCGTGATTTTTTTTTTTTTAATTTTTTTTACGGAAATATCCGTTTTTGGGTCCCTAGATGCCATTTCAACAATTTCTGGAAAAAAAAAATTTGTGTCTGTCTGTGTGTGTGTGTCTCTGTGTGTGTCTGAGCAATTGATATGAAACTTTGAACATAAGTCTTATTTAATAATCTGAAGAACTGAAAAGCTTTTGGTAAAATTTCGTACACCGGAAGTGGGTGTTTACCTTAACTGTTTTTTGTTTTTTGCCAATATTTTCTTAAATATAAAAAATATCACAAAAACATTTAAACAAACATCGAAGAAAACAAAGAAATTAATAGCTTTTGCTTGAAAATATTTTTCATAAAATCATTGCTATTCGAGAAAAAAATTTATTATTTTTTTTAAATTTTTGGTTTATAATTATGAAACAATAATAGTTACAGCAATTTTATGTTAATAATAATTGTAGAGAATGCCAAAATAAACAACTTCTAAAGAATAAGTTTTTTTCGAAATCTTGTTAGTTTTCGAGTAAACCTAGTTTTTGAATTTGAAGTATAATTTTTCCATCTTTCATAATTTTGACGTTTTAAACGTCAGTTTCATCCGAGTTTACGCAACGCTCGATGTACATTTAAAATATGATTTCAATTGAAAATAAACCCATGAAAACGTAAATATAAAGTCGGAGAAAGAACATGATGGCCACATCACCATTTTTTATTGCAGATTTGGATTTTACGCTAAAAGATATTAGGTTTTTACCCGAAAACAAATTTTCGATTTTTTTTTTATATTTTTTTCTTAAATTAGACTAAAACCAGCTTGTTGTTACAAACATTCATACATCACCACAATAGAAAAGAATGGAATGGAATTTGATAATAAAATTAATTTTTATTCGTTTCTACGATTTTTTTTTGACAAACTTTTATCCCAAATATTGCACACAAAAATTTATTGATGATACAAAATTACGAGTAACTGCATTCAACGCCTTATTTAAAAGATGACTACGAAAAAAATGTCATAATCGGTCATTTGATGCGAGATATAAATTTAATTCAATAAATGTTTTTTCCGAATATAGCGCCATCTGTCGCTCATCGAATTTTTTTTTTCGGATAAAAACCTAATATTTTTTTAGTATAGAATCCAAATCTGCAATAAAAAATATGGGTTCCCTTTTAGGATTTTAAAGTTGGAACCGGAAGTGACAGAAATATTTCACATACGAGCTGAATTGATTCAACCGCGTGGCGAGGATTCTTTTCAAATTTTTAGCACAACCCCGTAAACTTTTAACGAACAATTTAGCGTGATCGCCCTGTATAAATGTGAATTGAATTAAAAATGTCGAATGTCGCTAGCAGTCGGAAAATTATACGGTGACGATACTTTTTTTTTAATAATAGTGAACGCCCAGTGTCAAAATGGCTGCTAGGACGACGTCAAGATTGGTTACAAAAATAACAGCAAAATTGCACCTCGTCTCGCTTCATCTCTCGCACCTGTCCGAATGGGCCGGAATTAGTTAAATTCGAGGATAGTCCACATTATGTTATTCCACTTCAGCGGAAAATTGGCTCGGCAATGGAAATTTACTACGCCCACAAACACACGAATGAAAATTTAACATATCGCATGGTTGCTTATTCAAAAATAATGATGAATTAATGAAATATATATATATATATATAAATTAAAATATTAACAATAATTCACAATATAACTACTAAACAAACGTCAAGAATAAATACGTATTCTATTTATAATATTTTAATTATGTAAATCTTATTTATTTTCAAAGAAAAACTATCGAATAAAATAAAGAAGATTGTATTGTGGGATGTACTATATGGTGAATTACTGCTCTGCTGGATTATTATACAAACCAGCGGCAAAAAAATATCCTCTATAAGAGTCATTTTATCTTTCATAATTTTGACGTTTTAAACGTCAGTTTCATCAGATCCTTCAAAGCGCTCGAAGTGTGTTTAAAATATCACTTCAATCGAAAATAAACGATGAAAGTGTAAATATAAATAACTATTATACCATTATGACCTAGTGAGTAGCGTTCCTGCTTCTGGGCCTCGTGGTCGTGGGTTCGAATCCCATCCGTGCGGTCACTTTTTCAGAACGAAGAAGTGGCCGTGCGGGTCCATGGATGTGTAGTGTATGTCCCATTCGTTTAAGAAATGGAATCTTCAAAAACTTACGTTAGTGGCCAAACAGCAAATCGCTTACGCCAATTCCCTTATAGTCATTCAGTCTCCTTAACCCGCAATTTCATCAAACATCCTTCCTTTTAAAAAAAAAAGAAAAAATAATTATTTCCCGTACTATTAATATAACATATTATTTATATGTTTATGTTATTATAAGATGTTATTATAAAAAATAAAAATACAAAAACGGGTCATTAAGGAAACAAATAATTTTTTCCCAAGCTAAGAAAACGCATTTAAAAATTAATTAATATTTGATTTGTAATCGATAAACTATGCGCCCCATAAAATTAAGTTTAAGCGCTTGCAATTTATTATTGCACACACGATATAATTGCACAATGGACGAAATAACAATTCGAAAACGACAAAAACCGTCCTCTATAATTTCGGGACTAAGCCAACACAAAATTTATGTGTGCCCCGTGGGAACTTTCAAAAAAAGAGATTATGACGTCCCCGTTTTCCGTGTGTGTCCGCTAATTCGAATGGATTTTCTAATTGGCGTATTTTATATTCGTAATAAATAATAACGACATTGTGATACCTGTAATTGCTGAAGATTGTTTTTATTTATGAAATAAACGTTATTAAGTTATAATCGCCGTTATAAATTATAAGTATCGCAATAAAAAAAGAACGCGGCGGTTATAAAGAATCGAGTTATAAATAAACAATTTGTGCAACAGTGTTGCGTAAGGAAATTAATAATTTTATGGTTTTCTATCTCTCGGCTTCAAGTAGCCGAGTTAATATTTTTTTTACAATGTATTCTACTAGTATGTATAAAAATAATATATCCCAACCAATATTTGTTATGTAGGAAGCTTCTAATTCGTTATACATGCGTTTATTGATTTTATTTTCACAATTTATTCGAAACTGCAGTCAATTTTTCTAATGTTTCGATCATTTCCAATCTTCTTTTTCTTCGCACATCTGTTTTTTTTTTGCTTTGTTTAATCCATTTGCTTTTGTTAGTTGAATCTTCTTCATTCTTTCTCCAAACAATTTTTTTTCTTCTCTCTGTGTCTCAATCGACAATGATTAACACAGTTCTTTGCTAAATCACTACTATATAACAATGTTGGAACTCATAGTATACACCTCGAATGTTTTGTTGTAAGTACCTCCAATGGCGGCTCGTGGAACATGTTGATGGTAGAGCCATTTATACAATTTAGTCGTCCCGTTTTATATATTTTTTTAAATTTTTTTGCGCGAGTATTACACAATTCAAAAACTAACATTTTCAAAAATTCACAACTCGTGAAATAATTGGCAGATTTTCAAAAACTCTCTTTAGTTTAATAAAACGATGATTTGCAAATCCAATTTAATTTTTGTAGAATTTAGTCGTCCCGTTTTATATATTTTTTTAAATTTTTTGCGCGAGTATTACACAATGCGAAAACTAAAATTTTCAAAAATTCACAACTCGCGAAATAATTGGCCGATTTTCAAAAACTCTATTTAGTTTGATAAAACGATGATTTGCAAATCTAATTTAAATTCGATAGAATTTCGTCGACACGTTTTATATATATTTTTTTTATTTTTCACTCGAGTGGTACACAATTCGAAAACTAAAATTTTCAAAAATTCACAACTTGCGAAGTGATTGATGGATTTTGAAAAACTTTACTAAGTTTGATAAAACAATGATTTGCAAATCTAATTTAATTTTTGTAGAATTTAGTCGACACGTTTTATATTTTTTTTTTATTTTTTACTCGAGTATTACACAATTCGAAAACTAAAATTTTCAAAAATTCACAACTCGCGAAATAATTGGCCGATTTTCAAAAATTCTATTTAGTTTGATAAAACGATGATTTGCAAATCTAATTTAATTTCTATTTTTAATTTTCACTCGTGTGGTACACAATTCGAAAACTAAAATTTTCAAAAATTCACAATTCGCGAAATAATTGGCGGATTTTCAAAAACTCTATTTAATTTGATAAAACGATGATTTTCAAATCCAATTTAATTTTTGTAGAATTTAGTCGTCCTGTTTTATATATTTTTTAAATTTTTTTGCGCGAGTATTACACAATTCGAAAACTAAAATTTTCAAAAATTCACAACTCACGAAATAACTAGCGGATTTTTAAAACCTCTATTTAGTTTGATAAAATGATGATTTACAAATCTAATTTAATTTTTGTAGAATTTAGTCGACACGTTTAATATATTTTTTTTTAATTTTTTGCTCGAGTATTACACAATTCGAAAATTAAAATTTTCAAAAATTCACAACTCACGAAATAATTGGCGGATTTTCAAAAACTCTATTTAGTTTGATAAAACGATGATTTGCAAATCCAATTTAATTTTCGTAGAATTTCGTCGACACGTTTTATATATATTTTTTTTAATTTTCACTCGAGTGGTACACAATTCGAAAACTAAAATTTTCAAAAATTCACAACTCGTGAAATAATTGGTGGATTTTCAAAAACTGCACTTAATTTGTTAAAACAATGATTTGCAAATCTAGTTTAATTTTTGTAGAATTTAGTCGTCACGATTTATATTTTTTTTTTAATTTTTTGCTCGAGTATTACTCAATTCGAAAACAAAAATTTTCAAAAATTCACAACTCACGAAATAATCGGCGGATTTTCAAAAACTCTATTTAGTTTGATAAAACGATGATTTCCAAATCTAATTTAATTTTTGTAGAATTTAGTCGTCTCGTTTTATATATATTTTTTTTATTTTTTGTGCGAGTGGTACACAATTCGAAAATTAAAATTTTCAAAAATTCACAACTCACGAAATAATTGGCGGATTTTCAAAAACTCTATTTAGTTTGATAAAACGATGATTTACAAATCTAATTTAATTTTTGTAGAATTTCGTCGACACGTTTTATATATATTTTTTTTTAATTTTCACTCGAGTGGTACACAATTCGAAAACTAAAATTTTCAAAAATTCACAACTCACGAAATAATTGGCGGATTTTCAAAAACACTATTTAGTTTGATAAAACGATAATTTGCAAATCCAATTTAATTTTTGTAGAATTTAGTCGACACGTTTTATATATTTTTTTTATTTTTTGCGCGAGTATTACACAATTCGAAAACTGAAATTTTCAAAAATTCACAACTCTCGAAATAATTGGCGGATTTCCAAAAACTCTTTATAGTTTGACAAAACAATGATTTGCAAATCTAATTTAATTTTCGTAGAATTTAGTCGACACGTTTTATATATTATTTTAAATTTTTTGCTCGAAGATTACATAATTCGAAAACTAAAATTTTCAAAAATTCACAACTCACGAAATAATTGGGGGATTTTCAAAAAGTCTATTTAGTTTGATAAAACGATGATTTGCAAATCTTATTCAATTTCTATAGAATTTCCTCGACACGTTTCATATATATTTTTTTTAATTTTCACTCGAGTGGTACACAATTCGAAAACTAAAATTTTCAAAAATTCACAACTCGCGAAATAATTGGTGGATTTTCAAAAACTGTACTTAATTTTCTAAAACAATGATTTGCAAATCTAGTCTAATTTTTGTAGAATTTAGTCGTCACGTTTTATATCCTTTTAAATTTTTTGCTCGAGTATTACACAATTCGAAAATTAAAATTTTCAAAAATTCACAACTCTCGAAATAATTGGCCGATTTTCAAAAACTCTGTTTAGTTTGATAAAACGATAATTTGCAAATCTAATTTAATTTCTATAGAATTTCATCGACACGTTTCATATATTTTTTATTAATTTTCACTCGAGTGGTACATAATGTGAAAATTAATATTTTCAAAAATTCACAACTCGCGAAATAATTGGTGAATTTTCAAAAACTGTACTTAATTTGATAAAACAGTGATTTGCAAATCTAGTTTCATTTGTGTAGAATTTAGTCGTCACGTTTTATATATATTTTTTTTAAATTTTTTGCTCGAGGAATACACAATTCGAAAACTAAAATTTTCAAAAATTCACAACTCGCGAAATAATTGCTGAATTTTCAAAAACTGTACTTAATTTGATAAAACAATGATTTGCAAATCTAGTTTAATTTGTGTAGAATTTAGTCGTCACGTTTTATATATATTTTTTTATTTTTTGCTCGAGGAATACACAATTCGAAATCTAAAATTTTCAAAAATTCACAACTTCCGAAATAATTGGCGGATTTTCAAAAACTCTATTTAGTTTGATAATACGATGATTTGCAAATTCAATTTAATTTTTGTAGAATTTAGTCGACACGTTTTATATATTTTTTTAAATTTTCTGCTCGAAGATTAGATAATTCGAAAATTAATTTTTTCAAAAATTCACAACTCACGAAATAATTAGCGGATTTTCAAAAACTCTATTTAGTTTGATAAAACGATGGTTTGCAAATCTAATTTAATTTTTGTTGAATTTAGTCGACACGTTTTATATATTTTTTTAATTTTTTGCTCGAGGATTACACAATTCGAATATTAAAATTTTCAAAAATTCACAACTCGCGGAATAATTGGCGGATTTTCAAAAACTCTATTTAATTTAATAAAACGAAGATTTGCAAATCGAATTTAATTTTTGTAGAATTTAGTCGTCACGTTTTTCATTTTTTTTAATTTTTTTCCTTGAGTATTACACAGTTCAAAACCTAAAATTTTCAAAAATTCACAACTTGCGAAGTAATTTATGGATTTTCAAAAACTTCACTTAATTTGATAAAACAATGATTTGCAAATCTAGTTTAATTTTTGTAGAATTTAGTCGTCACGTTTTATATTTTTTTTTTTAATTTTTTTGCGCTAGTATTACACAATTCGAAAACTAAAATTTTCAAAAATATACAATTCGCGAAATAATTGGCGGATTTTCAAAAACTCTGTTTAATTTGATAAAATGATGATTTGCAAATCTAATTTAATTTTCATAGAATTTCGTCGACACGAAATTTTTTATATTTATATTTTATATATATTTTTTTAAATTTCTTTTCGAGTATTGCACAATTGGAAATTTAAAATTTTCAGAAATTCGGTTTTCCAAAAACTGTAATTTCAGTGGCGGCTCGTGGAACATGTTGGTTCCACGAGCTTATACAATAATAGAAATTTTAAGCTTTTAGCAGTAGTAGGTGCGGCAGTGATTTTATCCGTTAGGCTTAGCCCTATTTCATATTATGCTTGGGTACAAATTCGAAATTATGTGTACCCTTGATAAATAATGTGATGAATATCTTTCGGTCCCAAATTCGTAATTTGTCCGATTCTATGTGTTTAAGCCGGGAAAATATTTTTGTGACATTTGACGTATATAAGCAAATATATTTACAGGGCGCAAACAATTTATTCTTAATGATAAACGAGGTCCACTTTAGCCTTATTTGCCTTTCTGACCCTTTCGGTCCGCATTTTTGCCGTCCCGTATTAAAATAATTAAACATGTGTGCGTTCGGGTAAAAAAATGGGATGGGGGAGAACTTAAAGTATTTAAATAAAAGGGAGACAAATACACACACAAATATATATATATATATATATATATATAAATTATAAGAGCTTTTTTTACATTGGTAAACGTAATTTAAAATTCACTGTTGGGCCACGCAAGTGGAAGAAAAAAGAGGGACGATATTAGGGTGTTCGTGTGCTAAAGTGAGACGATGCCGTATAATTTTTACATCATATAAAGGGACTTTATGTACATGTGCAGATAAGCGAAGCGTACAGACGAATTTTTACAAAGATCCATTTAAATACATTTTTCGTGCCAGACTCGGTTGAAAAATTATAAAAAACATTCAACCTCCGACAGTTATAACAATAATTATTGTTTCCCCATCATTGACAACGCAAACCTGTGTTCACCTCTGGTGGTATATTCGCTGAAACTTAAGGAAATTTCATTATTTATGTATTTATTCCCAATAGAAAAACATCCAATTATAGAGAAAAAATCAAACAATAAAAAGAAAAATTGTAAAAATATCGCTACCTTGATTCAAAGTTCCAATTGAGAAAAAAAATCAAAAATTGAGATTATCTTTCCACTACAATGTACAGTCTTCTATGTACCTAGCAATCGAACAGCGGATGCCATCTGTTGAGTAGTTTTGGAATTGCAAATATAACAAAGTTCTAACTGCAAGGGCCGAATTTTAAAGTACGAAACAGACAGACGCGCACACATATAGGCACATTTTTTTTTCACAGAAATTGTTGAAATGGCATCTAGAGACCATAAAACAGATATTTCCGTAAAAAAAAAATTGAAAAAAAATTTATTTTGATTGATTTTTTTTTGGTACACCAAGGATTTGCCATGTTATATTAAATGAATAATTAAATAAATAAAGTATTATTTTTATTACTGCGTATACAAGAATCTGATGTAATATTATTATATTATATTTTTGCCGCGCACAAATCAAAATGTACCGGAAATTATTCCGCGAATCTGCTTTTTTCCATTTCTGCGAAATAATGATGCCCTTTTGAGCGCATAAAAGGACGTTTGACAATTTTATTAATTCAAATTCAACCGTTTGCGCGTTTACTTTCCTCGTGTGCGAAATCGAAAATGTAAAAACGCTTCAAACGTTCGGCCTCTCGTGCAAAAAAAAAACTATTTAGCTATTTCGCCCCCTCTTTGTGCACAATTCAAAAATTTAATCGTTTAAACATTTGAAACTTTATCGTCCACTTCGTTTGCAACAGAAATTCGTTCCAATGAAATGCAGAATTTTTATAATTGACAAAGACAATATAAAAAAAATTACAGTTTTAATAAAAAAACGGTCCCCAAATATGAAATTACGCGCCATTTTCGTTTATTGAAAATAAAGCAATTTTGTTCCTCCATCATTTCTGATTGATTCTCTATACTTAATTTGTCTGCATTGTAATAGGTTTAAAAAATGGTGATGTGGCCATCATGTTACTTTCTCCGGGGGTATCATCATTTATATTTACACTTTCCTGGTTAGTTTTCAATTTAAATCATATTTATTTTATTATTTTAAATCATATTTTAAAAATTAAAAAATGGTGATGTGGCCATCATGTTACTTTCTCCGACTTGATGGTATTGTTTATACTTACGCTTTCATGGTTTATTTTCAATTTAAATCATATTTTAAATATACATCTGACGTTTTGTAGACTCGGATAAAACTGACGTTTAAAACGTCAAAATTATGAAAGATGAAAATGACAAATTAAACTTCAAATCCTAATAGCCAGTTTACTCAAAAACCAAAGAGATTTAGAAAAAAACTTATTCTTTATAAGTTGTTCATTTTGGGATTCTCTACAATTATTATTAACATTAATTTGCTGTAACTATTATCGTTTCATAATTATAAACCAAAAGTTTAAAAATATTAATAATTTTTTTTCTCGAATAACAATGATTTTGTGAAAAATATTTTCAAGCAAAAGATGTTCATTTCTTTGATGTCTTCAATATTTGTTTAAAACATTTTGTGATATTTTTCATATTAAAAGAAATATTGGAAAAACCAGAAAACAGTTGTGTGTGTCTGTCTGTGCGCGCTGTATCTCAAAAACGAAAAGAGAAATTGATATGAAACTTTGAACATACGTCTTATTTGATAATCCGAAGAACTGAAAAGCTTTTGGTGAAATTTCGTTTACCGGAAGTGGGTGTTTACCTTAACTGTGTTTTGTGTTTCGTTAAAATTTTCTTAAATATCACAAAAATATTTAAACAAATATTGAAGACAACAAAGAAATTAACATCTTTTGCTTGAAAATATTTTTCATAAAATCATTGTTATCGAGAAAAAAAATTAATTAATTAATTTTTTATTTTTGGTTTATAATTATGAAACGATAATAGTTACAGCAAATTTATGTTAATAATAATTGTAGAGAATGCCAAAATGAACAACTTCTAAAAATTAAGTTTTTTTCGAAATATCGTTAGTTTTTGAGTAAACCGAGTTTTTGAATGTGAAGTATAATTTTTCCATCTTTCATAATTTTGACGTTTTAAACGTCAGTTTCATCCGAGTTTACAAACCGCTCGATGTACATTTAAAATATGATTTAAATTGAAAATAAACCATGAAAGCGTAAGTATAAACAATACCATCAAGTCGGAGAAAGGAACATGATGGCCACATCACCATTTTTTTAAATTTTTTTTGATAAAGACGTCTGAATGAAATTCTAAATATGTCAAGTAAAATACTACTGGTAATCGTGTTAAAAATCAAAAACCCACGAAAACATAATCGATTTAACTCATTAATAAATTCAAACGAGGAACACAAGAAACCTCACCGCAAAAGGATATCGCTGGCGCCTACTACATCCAAGGCCGACATAGATACACACTTGTGTGTGTAAATGGTGCAACAAAACATTACTTATTGCCATCAATGTAATGGTCATTCCATTTAACACAGCATTTGCTGAAAATTAACATATTACAGTTAATGAACATGTTTGTTTTGTGCACTTGAACCGTGACACGGTGCGCGCCCGAGTGCAGATATTAATCACAATAATTTCCTTAATTACTGCATCATTACTTGACAAGGGAAAACGGCCAAGTGACACATCTAATAAATAATTGATCGTGAGGAAATATTTAATGGTAATCCTTGAGCGATTCGCAGGCGTTATCGATGGGCTTCGTTATTATTGCGAGTAATATCGCGTTTCTTCTTCCTTCGTGCAATTTCGGATCGTGTTACATATTCGATGGAGTTGTAAGCTAATGGTTTTGTCATAATTTATTGGGTACATAATCAGAATAGTGGTTATAGTTGTTGAAAATAGTATCCTTAACTATTTGAGAAGCACATGGACAAAAAACGCACAAACAGCGCAATAGCGCGTTTTTTTATCCGACAAAAAATCTCAAAAAAACATGCTTAGGACTCGAAGGGTTAAAATTGTTTTATCAGAGAATTTTAAAATAAAAACTAAAATTTGGATATTGGAATAAAACACTTTAACTTTTTTATACCACTATATTTTGTGACTATAGTTTTAACCATTCCCTGGTCATTTTCAAACATAAGACTTATGTGGTATAATTTTATTTATTACTCGTCCATCAATGGTATAAAAAAGTAATTTATTCCAATCTACAATCAAGATGTACCACGAAGTAAACGCCGCCAACATTAAACATCTAAAATTAGGTATTTTCATTCTTTACGATTTATTAAATTTCAAGGATTCTTCTGAAACTCTGTGTATATTCAAAAACAAAAGTTGTTTTAACTGTGAGATGAACGTAAATTTGAATTTTAATCCGTATAATACTTGCAGAGTAAGATACCCCAGATCGAAAAGCGGGCACCCTGTATAGATAGGTTTATTCTGTATTACTGGACACGATTTTAAGGAATTGTAATTAGTCCGATTTCTACAAAAAGCAATTACAAAAATGATTCATTTCCGACTAATTTTATTCGCTTATACAAGCTCGTACATTACTTTGGAACAAAAAAAATGCAACGGAAATAAATCAAACTTTCTGCAAAATCACGAAGATTTCTCAGTTTCGTAATTAACGTAAACTGTTAATAGTATTATAAGCGAAACATAATTGACGTTACTAATTAGCACTCGTTAGCATGTGTTAGGTATTTCGTGCGGATGTTTCTAATTGTCGAATAAAATTACACGACCAAATAATTTCCCCTGGTTGGATCCAAATATTCAGAAGAAAAGAAAAAACTGACCGAAATTTTAATAACATTTTCAAATGAATATTGCTGGCCCTTGACAAATTATCGGGGATAATACTATAAGGGGTTAGAATTTAGTCGGGTAAATTTTAATTTCTTTTTTGTATGAGCCATCGAATCAACTTGGGAAAAATTTAAAAACAATTGCCAACGTCTTGAAATTGCTCAAATTTGCTGACAATACATGCCGAATTACGTTTCTGTAAAAGCAGTTAACACTTTATCCCTAAATTTTGGAATAGTTTAATGAGGAGAGAGCGCAAAGTTTTGAAAAAATTTAATAATTTTAGCGTTTTGGAAAAAATTTAAAAACAATTGTCATCGATTTGAAATTGCTCAAATTTGCTGACAATACATGCCGAATTACGTTTTTTGTAAAAGCAGTTAACACTTTATCCCTAAATTTTGGAATAGTTTAATGAGGAGAGAGCGCAAAGTTTTGAAAAAATTTAATAATTTTAACGTCTTGGAAAAAATTTAAAAACAATTGTCATCGATTTGAAATTGCTCAAATTTGCTGATAATAAATTCCAAATTACGTTTCTGTAAAAACTAGTAACACTTAATCCTTAAGTTTTGGAATAATTTAACGAGAACGAGTGAAGTTTTGAAAAAATATGATAATTTTAGCGACTTTAAAAAATTTAAAAACCATTGCCATCGACTTGAAACTTCTCAAATTTGCTTATATTGAATGCCAAATTACGTTTCTATGAAAACAATTAACACTTCATCCCTTAATTTTTGAATAATTTAATGAGAACAGATCGTGAAGTGAAGAAAAAATGTAATAATTTTAGTGACTGAAAAATATAAAAATAATTGTCATTGACTACCTGCAAATCCAGCACTGTTTATACTTTACTTCTTTCCTCTTGATAGTTATTTTAGGTATCAAAATTGGTAGAAGTGTATTAAAGATATGGTGTTTAATCGGTGATATAATTACAATTAAAAAATGCCTTTGCGTATTACCATTTAGTATTCGTATAAGTTACTACGATGTAAAGGTTGATTATTTTGGTGACGAGTAAAATTTTCTGGGCGAAAAAAAAACACTACTTCTTAACCCTTATTATCTCCTTCTGGCGGTAGATTAATAATAACACAACAAAACGAGTTATCAAAGTATGATGGTATAAGTTTAACCAAAATGAATTTGTGCGTTTTGCTTAATTCCTCCCTGTACGCCTCGTGAATTAATCGAGAATCATCGTTGTTGTGGTTATAATTGACCCCTTTTCTAGAGCACACCCTTCACCCTCGCTGCTCACAAGAAACCGAGACACAGACACTCACACACGTCCATATTTAATCCCATCAAATCAAATATGAAACAGTAAACCGTGAAACAAATTCATTATATAAGACTCCCTCGTGGTTTTCCTTTGATTAGTATTTGCCATGGATTGCATTTCCTAGCAATCATCGTTGTCCCGCAACTTTGTGTGTACACTGTGCGAGCACATCAAAAAGATGTCTCAGTATCGGACCCGTTTGATTAATCAAAACGGAATTGGAATGCAACACCAAAACATTATGATACCGAAAAATAAAAGTTTTTTTTTTTTCTAGTTGAAAAGTGTAAGGTATTCCCAGTAGGAAACCACAATGGGATAAGAAGTGCTGTTGTAAAATTCATACCACATCCGAGACAACAAAGGCAGTTATTGTGATGGCTTAATGAGACTCCAAGCGCACCCATTCTTCTTCCTAGATGAGAGTGTACAGTGTCGAGCAAAATGAGCTCTACTGTTTTCCATAAATTAATATTGACACTGAAAAAAATCTAGTTCAAGATGCATACGAGAACACAAGACAATCATTACAGTGTACAAAATAGGCGTACCGAGAATGAAGGAAAAAAAAACTTAATTGTAACCTACGATTTTAAAGCACCTATAATTTATACAACGTTGTTTTTTTCTTCTTCTCTGGGAGCGTAATTGTAGACAACTCGAAGAGAACAGTGACCCGTTTGTTTTAATTCCGTAATCGAAAAAACGCACGCCGCCGCGGTGCCGTTCTTGAAATTAAAAACTAAATAGGCAATAGTAGTTAACCTTATTAAGTCATTACGTTTTACTACAGAAACATCTTCCTTAATATATATCATTAAAGCGTTCGGATTCGGATATTGCTATTAGGCCATCACAATGTTGCAAGTGAGGTATGATTCGTTTCGTGACTTGTTGATTTTAATTGTAGACTTTTTCAATATTATTAAATTCTGCGTTACCAATTATAGGGTTATATTTTCATTAATGGTATTACATTATTTTGTAGCATATTTATATTCCTATCGTAGTTTCTATTTATGTCTGTTTCCTAGTAATAATTACAAGCAGCGGCGGCTCGTAGATTTCCGTAGGGAGGGCAAAGACAAAGATGTCGCTCGTGCCGCACTGCTTACTCTTATAGAAGAAGCAAATGTTTCGTTGCTGTTTCGGTCAAATTTTCTTCCGTTGCCCCGCTGCCGAACAACCACGAGCTACCACTGATTACAAGGGGTTAGTTCACACAACGGAATAATGTTGCAATAAATAAAGTTCTAATAGATTTAATTTAAACATAAATAATTTTTTCGCAGATTGATATGAAATGTAAGATTTTTCGGACTGATTTTAGTTAGTTTAGTGAAATATCACTTTTGCGGACTGGGTCTTAAAAATGCTTATTTATGCCTAGGCTGTAAAAGTAATGAGCCAATGAGATGAGACTTCACCGCCAATCAGATGAGACGCCGAGTCGACCAATAGAAGCCGCTCGGAAATTTGTTTAACATTGCAATGTATTTTTCGCTTAAATCAAATTTCCCGTGCCAAAAAGGCTAAAAACAGGTTCCCCGAAGTTTTAATAACACCGAGTGTGTTTTCCCCGACCTCCATGCGAGTCTCTAACTTATCCACGTACAAAAATCGAGTCGCCCAACGGCGGCAACTTTGCTTGCCGTGACTGGCTCCTAGTGGCCCGGCATGTGACGTTTAAACGTCATCGACCAGCGCACTTATTTCCTGGCACAGTAAATCGAAAAACTTTCCTTAAGATACTGCCTGTGAAAGAAGCCCAATAGTTCGCAAGCTCGCTCAGCGGTGAAACTCCAATCAAACAAATTACATTTTCAATAAAGTGCACTTTGTTGGCATCACACAAGTTTTTTATTTTATTTTTGTGACTATAGTCACAATCAAAAATATATCACAAAGTAATGGCTTTCAACATCAACTATGATAAAGCTGAATCTAAAAAAAAACGGAACTGGTTACAAGACTTTAATTTAAAAAAAAATGTTATTGTGGCAATGTAAATAACTTTCTCCGATTTAACAGTATAAAAGAGATGTTTCTGATATTGTAAATATTCATTTCGGAAAGTGGAATTTTGAAATAACTTATTCTCTATAAATTGATCATTTTGGCACATCTATAATTTTTGTGCATAAGGATTTTTGTGATATTTTGCATTTTTTAATTTTGACCATATTTGGATGTGGCAGATGGCTTCGTAGCCGACACCAATTTCCCAAATCATTCACCCCTCTTAACCCGCAGTTCCATCCACGTCCTTCCATTAAAAAAAACATATTTGGGTTTTATATTATGAAAATTGATTTGCTACCAGTGGCTGGCAATATTTACCGGCCCGGGCAAGTTCCTACCTTCAGCCCCCTAGATTAAAATTTTCAAACAAAAAAAAAATAATTTCTGTTGGTTATTCCGTTGTTTTCAACATGTCTAATATCCTATAATCCATAAAAGAATTAACTTACTGTTTTAAATATACTTTTCTGACTTGTGTATAGTACCAGTATTGACACAAATAAATCATTATTATTATCATCAAACAGACAGTCTGCACGAAATTAACTCAAAATGATAAATTCAGACTTTTTTTAAATTCGAAGATTTTTTTTTATTTTTTTTTTTGACTTAGGCATTTGCCATTCAGTCACATCGAATATGTAATTTTGGGATGAATAAATGAACAAATGAAGAAATGAATCAGACGTATACAACAACCATGGACCCGAGCGAATACTTCTAGATCCCCGAAAAATCTTTCGCCCGGGATGGGATTCGAACCCACGCGGCACGCGGTGCAACCGGCACAAGCGCTCACCTGTACCCACCACACGGGCCGCCCTTCGAAGATTTTAAATACGCGATTTTATTTTTTGAAATAGCACAAACGCCGAACGCATTTTGATTATTTTAACCTAAAAATATGGCTAATGTAGTGTAATCTAACAACTGGTTAATACATTTTTCCTGAAATTAACGCAAAACGTGAACCGAAGATTTCAAATTGCGATTTTAATTTTATATATTGCACAAATGCCGAACATTGGTGATCCAAACGTCAAAGTGTAGTTTTAAAATGAGTAACGCAATTTTTTCGTAAAATAAAGAAAAATTGCAAAATTTACACTTTTGATTTTAAAATCGTGATTTTGTTTTTTTATACCACCTTGTTCAATTTTGATGACTCTAACGCCAACAGGTGACAAATTTATTGCAAAACTAGTTCTCAATTTTTTTCACCGTGGAATTACGCAATTCGTTAAAACGTTCAAAGATTTAAAATTTTGATTTTTGAAATTGCACAACTGCACTCGTTTGAATTTGTTGATTGTTGTGAATTTTAGGACTATGGCCCATATTCATACATCTCATTTAGAGTCACTCCTAACAAAATGACGGATAAATGCGAGAATGATATGACAACGTGTCATTTATTTGAGCCGGAAGCAAATATTCGAAATAAATCGAAGAAATTATGAGAAAATCTGTATGCAGCTGATTCATTATTTTGAATGTGTTTCATGTGTGATTTTCGCAACATTTCTTCGATTTTCGTTGTATTTCTTTAAAAAAAATTAAATTTCCCGCTCAAATAAATGATACGCTGTCATATTATTCTCGCAGTTTTTCATCATTTAATTAAAAGCGACTCTAAATGTGAGGTATGAATATGTATAAAGTTGCATAGAAATATTAAGAGGGTCATTTCCTCAAGAATGAACAAAATAATAGTTTTTTTTAATCATTTGATTCGACACTGATTTCTGCGTATATAAAAAAAAAATCATTTTCCGAAGTGATCGAAATTTGTAAGCAAAGTGGGGGAGGCGAGCTCTTGTACGGACGATTTTTTAGTTTTTCGGCTCTCCTGAAAAATTTACTTTTTTGAGTTTAGGTACACTTTTCTTCAAAACTTTAGAAGATATCTACATGATTTTTTGTTTGTTTTAAAGGTGGTATCGATACCTATCAGTATGGCTAAGATTATTTCCATGTCTTGAGTGGCAGATTTTTTACAAATAAAAAGAACTCGAAATGTTCATGTTTTTCTTTTCATGTCATAATTTTGAATCCAATTAATATTTGTTTCATTCCTCAGCCATAAATGCTTATTTTGGAGGTAAGAACATATGTACAAAATTTCAGTGAAATCGGTACAGTAGTTTTCCTGAAGTGTACCTAAAAATCACGGTTGAGAAAGTGACCCCCTTAAGGAGGCTTCGTTTTTTTCCAGTTGGTAATGATTTGCTGTTATTTTAAGAGTATACAATCATCTATCCCTAATAACGTCAGTCAAGTCATCTGCAAAGCCAAACAGATACGGATCCTGAGGCAATTCCAGCTTCAAAAATTCGTTGTATGATATATTCCACAGAAGTGGACCTAGAACTGAACCTTAGGGTTACCTGCCAAAATATGAAAATGATTTAGTATAATTAAAAAAAAAGATTACAAATATTTTCGTGAAAAACGAAAATAGTGTAAAGTGCAAATTAATTTCAATATTGCTATTGTTTTATGTGTTCAATTAACAATCCTTGGTGTAGTGTGTTTGGTGCAAGTATACGGATGGTGAGGTGTTAAGGAGCAAAAAGCTCGTCGCCTGCCGAAAATGTTAATTGTCATTACGTTCAGTGTTGTTTATTGTTTTTTTTCGCTACCGGAAATATGATACTTAAAAAAGATCAGAAAATATTCTAAAATACGACTTGTAACATTTGGGATTAAAAATTTTATAGTCATCTATGCGTCCTATGGCAACCCAACAACCGAGAAAACAATGTCGAATTTTGTTTGTTTGTGTTAATTCAGTGACAGTGTTTGCGGGTATGGATGCAAACGAAGCTGCGAATATTGCGTGTTAGAACCTGTTACCGACAAAATCGAAAAAAGTATGTGCCCTGTTACGACTCTTTTACGCAGTGGTTATGTAAAAAGGATGCCGAGGTATAAACGAAAATGTGTTGCTCGCCTATATGTTGGAGCGTTACGTTTCTGTTTATTATTTTCCTAGGTCCGTAAGTAAAAAATTAAGTACCGTCGTCAAGGACAACAAACACCACGAATGTTATCAACCACTTACGGTACCTGTGCCCATGGATGCTTAGTTACGTTGTCGGTAGCGGAAAAAAAATTATTAATTACGTAAAAATGTTGACATGTAAAATGATGATTATTAATTCTAATAATAATGTATCTACGTATTATGATGTTATTAAGAATGAAAATTAATTAAAAATATATTTCAAGTGTTATCATTTCGGATGCCCATATTGAATTTTTGCATCCCGTAATTACAACCATAAGACAAATGTGACCATATTTCAAGGTGGTGTTTATACTTTATTCATTAAAACAAATAATATATCTGCGATCAAGATACTGGCTGCTACTTCACAAATCAGCAAGCGCTCGGTTACTTACATAACAAGCTATTTTTTTTCTTCGTTTGTTTTGTTTTGTTTTGTTCCATCTGCCGATGATATAAAGTTGAAATTTAGGAATCATCAACCTGTTCGTCCGTGCGGCCAGTTAACTCTGCGGTTTTATTGCGGGCGCATTTTTATTTCGGGGCCCCGGTAATGAAGTCAATGATTACGTTGCACTCCTCGTATATTATATCTCTCTTGAATTTCCTTTCCTCATGCCCGAACGCCGTATGAATTTCAAGTGAAAAGAAATAATCAGGAACGTAAGTGATTCCGAGACTGTATCACTCAATCTGAAAACGTAATTATTGTGCATGCGATCTTCCCTTATTTATATTTTACTGCCGAGAGCGAACGGTCCAATTTGCATCCGAATTGTTCGATACTTCTTTTTTCTTTTCTTTTTATTTCTGAGGATGAATGTTTTGTGCGAAATCTCGTTTTCTCGAATGCCGGGTAAGGAGTTTATGGGTATTTCTGGTGATTACGGTGGATTTTAATTAAGATATTTTTACTAGTCAATTCGTGTGCATCTGGTGTCAGTCTTTTGATGTTATCCGCCAATACAAGTCTTCTAGACTAACCATAATTAGCACAATGAAATTTTTACATGAGAATTTCGCATTTTGCCATAATTTTACGAAAAAATTTGTAATCTCTTTTCAAATTGCACTAAATATTTTGTCATTGAATCAATAAATTCGAATGCGTGCAGTTTTCCATTTTCAAAAATCAAAATTGCGAATTTGAAATCTTTGAATGTTTTTACGTTTTACATTAATTCGATCAGAAAAATTGAGGACGAGCTTTGCAATAAATTGGCGTCAGTGTAACAAAACCGTTTAAAGATTAAAAAAAAAATTAAAATCAAAATTGAAGAAAGCGCTGGGGAATTGGGCAATTAAAAAAAATAAAATCGCAATTTTTAATATTTGGACATTGAAAACGTCCAATTTTGTCATTTTGCATTAGTGTCACGAAAGATGTTTTGATCAATTTTTAAATTACACTAAATTTGCCATAAAAAAAAAGAAATATTAAAATCAAACAACGAATTTGAAATCTTCGAACTTTAAAAAAGTGCCAATTTTGCATTTTGTGATAATTTAACGAGAAAAAAAGTTTTAAAAAGTGATTAAAATATCTAATATTAACGCAAAATGACAAAATTGCACGTTTTCAAAGTCCAAATAATAAAACTTGCGGTTTTGATTTTTAAATTGCGCAACTCCAACGTGCGTTCTTCGATTTTTAAATTTAAATTTTAAAAGTTCAAATTTTTTTTGTGAAATTACCACAAAATGCAAAAATCTCACTTTTTTTAAAAATTCGAAGATTTTAAATTCGCGATTTTGATTTTTGAAATTGCACAACTGGCAAACGCGCTGTACGATTTTGATGATTTTAACGTCAAAATGTGGAAAATTTAGCGCAATTTGAAAACTGGTTAATAATTTTGTCAGTGAAATTAACGCTAAACGTCAAAAAAAAGTTTTGAAATTAAATTTTTTTTTAAATCAAAATCGAATAATGCGCGCAGGAGTTACGCAATAAAAAAAAATAAAAATCGCAAGTTTTATTATTTGGACTTTGAAAACGTGCAATTTTGTCATTTTGCGTTAATTTCTGGGAAGATATTTTAATCAATTTTTAAATTACACAAGTTTGCCATATTTTGACGTTAGAAACTTGAAAATCAGACAACGCGATTGGCAATGGTGCAATTTGAAAAATTAAAATCGCAATTTTTAATATTTGGATTGTGAAAACGTGCAATTTTGACGTCTAGCGTTAATTTTACTGACAAAAATTATTAACCAGTTTTCAAATTGCACTAAATTTTCCACATTTTGACGTTAAAATCATCAAAATCGTACAGCGCGTTTGCCAGTTCTGCAATTTCAAAAATCAAAATCGCGAATTTAAAATCTCCGAATTAAAAAAAAAGTGAGATTTTTGCATTTTGTGGTAATTTCACGAGAAAATTTTGAACTTTTAAAATTTAAATTTTTTAAAAATCAAAATCGAGGAACGCGCGGTGTAGTTGCGCAATTTAAAATATCAAAACCGCAAGTTTTATTATTTGGACTTTGAAAACGTGCAATTTTGTCATTTAGCGTTATTTTATTTTTAAATTACACCAAATTTTCCATATTTGGACGTTAGAAACTTGAAAATCAGACAACGCGATTGGCAATGGTGCAATTTGAAAAATTAAAATCGCAATTTTTAATATTTGGATTGTGAAAACGTGCAATTTTGACGTTTAGCGTTAATTTTACTGACAAAAATTATTAACCAGTTTTCAAATTGCACTAAATTTTCCACATTTTGACGTTAAAATCATCAAAATCGTACAGCGCGTTTGCCAGTTGTGCAATTTCAAAAATCAAAATCACAAATTTAAAATCTTCGAATTTAAAAAAAAGTGAGATTTTTGCATTTTGTGGTAATTTCACAAAAAAATTTTGTACTTTTAAAATTTAAATTAAAAAAAAATCTAATTCGAAGAACAAGCGGTCTAGTTGCGCAATTAAAAAAATCAAAACCGCAAGTTTTATTATTTGGACTTTGAAAACGTGCAATTTTGCCATTTTGCGTTAATATTAGATCTTTTAATCCATTTTTAAATTGCATCAAATTTGCCATATTTTGATGTTAGAAACTTGAAAATCCGACAACGCGATTGGCAATGGTGCAATTTGAAAAATTAAAATCGCAATTTTTAATGTTTGGACTGTGAAAACAAGCAATTTTGACGTTTAGCGTTAATTTCACTGACAAAAATTATTAACCAGTTTTCAAATTGCACTAAATTTTCCACATTTTGACGTTAACATCATCAAAATCGTACAGCGCGTTTGCCAGTTGTGTAATTTCAAAAATAAAAATCGCGAATTAAAAATCTTCGAATTTAAAAAAAGTGAGATTTTTGCGTCTTGTGGTAATTTCACGAGAATATTTTGTAATCCATTTTAAAATTACTCTAAATTCGCTAAATTTTGACGTTAGAATCATCAAAAGCGGACAATGTATTGTGAAGTTATGCAATTTAAGAAATCAAAATCGTATTTTTTTTAAATTTGGAATTTCAAAACGTGTGATTTTGACATTTTGTGCTAATTTTACGAAGGAATTTATCAACCAGTTTTCCATATTATGACGTGTGACTCATCAAAATCTTGCAACGCGTTTGGCAGTTGTGCAATTTCAAAAATCAAAGTTATGAATTTAAAATCTTCGAATTTTAAAAAAGCGAGATTTTTGGATTTTCTAATAATATCACGAGAAAATTTTTAAGTTTTATAATTTAAAGATTTTTAAAACCAAAATCTATGCGTTGGGGAGTTGTGTAATTAAAAAAAATAAACTCGCAATTTTTAATATTTGCACTTTGAAAACGTGCATTTTTGATGATTGGCCTTACTTTCACGAACAAAATTTATTCGGTTCTATTTGTCAATTCTTGTTATACTTATTATACACATATATACCGTATTATTAATCTGTGGTTATTACACTGTACTGTACTATCTTTTGACACTATTTCACTAATTTGTATTGCAATTTTGTATACTAATTTTTGAAAATAAAGACTTAGATAAATAATAAATAAAATTATTAACCAGTTTTCAAATTACACGATTTTTTCCACATTTTGTTGAATTTGAACATCAAATTACATGATTTTTTCATTGATTTTTTGTTGAATTTGAACATGTTTATTGTCTTCTTCTTCAAAAGTTTGGTAATATAAAATAATGGTGTGAAAATATTTTGGAATCTTTCTAATAATTTGGTGACCAATGGATTCACTTTTCGGAGTCTGCCATTGTCAAGCGAAGCATCCTCATTATCGCCGAAATGAACCATAGCCAAGAGCAGTTCGAATCTGTTTCGGAGTAAAATTTTAGAAATCTCATTGGAATGCAAAGGAAACTTCCTCCAACATGACCGCTCAGCGAGGGCTGTCTAACCAAACCCATCTGCAGGAGAACTCCCAAAAACTTTTCGATTTCTAAATTATTAGTAGGAATCCATTTCCCAACACGGGACTTCGGCTTATTTGGTTTGGCCAAGCATTTCTCGGCGTAGCGATTAGTTTCCACTACAATATGGGTCACTGTTTCATCGGTCAAAAATAATTCCAAAATATCAATTGGAGTTTTTTTTTTACAGAAATCTTCATACATTTGAGCGTCAGTACCAATATTCTGAACCATAAAAGGATACTGTTTTTTTTTACAGAAATCTTCATACATTTGAGCGTCAGTACCAATATTCTGAACCATAAAAGGAAACGGTTTTGGTACATTGAGCAAGAACATCTTCAATTTCGTTTCTCTATATCCTCATTCATTTGATTATTAGGTGTAACGTTTTTCTCTCGTCTCGCAAAAGGGCCATCATTTTAAATATGCATTTTTTTCTATCCAATCAAGTTTCTTTGGCTGAGAAAAATTTGACGAGTCTTGACTTGCAAAAAATGTAACGCGACGTATGTGCGCCGCTTGGTATACGTCGAAAAGAAAAATCAAAAAAGGAGAAAATCATCGGATTTGAGGAAAAAGTCAAGTGAATATGTTAAACCGAAACTAAAAACAAGCGACCTTGACAATAATAACAGTTTGGCCCAGTGGACCGGATTTTAAGATTCTACTGTGGCTCTTAACGTGTTAATAATCATCCCAGACCATTACACTCCACATTCTCTTACATCACAAGAACGAGAGATGTCGATTGCTGGTTTAAAAATTCACCTGGCTAAAATAGTAACCAAGTTGGCAAATCAAAAACACATTCGAAGATTATTGAAAGGGAAGCGGATGAAAGTTGCCGATCGTCAATTGAGTGCTGATACCTGAGGATTAATGAAAGGAGAAATTGAAAAACGCAACAATGTATTAACTTATGAAAAACGGTCACGTCCGAGAGCTTTATTCTCGCGCTCGCACCACACCACAACCGCACGAAAGGAGGTTCTCTCCGCTTTTATGATTAATGATGCAGGAAGCGATCGGTTTGTCCGACACACAGCGGAGTGCTCTTCTAATTGTTTTTAGTTGAACCTTTAATGTTAACAACGGACCTCTGCTTTACATGGCTTAACATTTGATTATACGCTTGTCGTTTACATCAATTACACCGTTTTCATGGATGTAAAGTAAAGTGAAGTAAATACTACAAAAAATTACATTACATTACAGTATCGCAAATTAGAATGGTTAATGATCTTACAATAAATTGCTTAGTAGGACCTAATGAGTGATGTTTCAAAACGGAAAAAAAAATGGTGATGTGGCCATCATGTTACTTTCTCCGACTTGATGGTATCATAGCCATTTATATTTACGTTTTCATGGTTTATTTTCAATTGAAATCGTATTTTAAATGTACATCGAGCGTTGCGTAAACTCGGATGAAACTGACGTTTAAAACGTCAAAATCATGAAAGATGGAAAAATTATTCTTCAAGTTCAAAAACTCAGTTTACTCAAAAACCAACAAGATTTAGAAAAAAACTTATTCTTAAGAAGTTGTTCATTTTAGCATTCTCTACAATTATTATTAACATAAATTTGCTGCAACTATTATCGTTTTATAATTATAAACCAAAAATTAAAAAAATAAATAAATTTTTTTCTCGAATAAAAATGATTAGATGAAAAATGTTTTCAAGCAAAAGATGTTTATTTCTTTGTTGTCTTCAAAGTTTGTTTTAATATTTTTGTGATATTTTTCATATTTAAGAAAATATTGGCAAAAAAACAAAAAACAGATAAGGTAAACGCCCACTTCCGGTGTACGAAATTTTACCAAAAGCTTTTCAGTTCTTTGAATTATCAAATAAAACTTATGTTCAAAGTTTCATATCAATTGCTCTATTAGTTTTTGAGATACACGCAAAGGCACACACACACACACACACACACACACACACACACACACACACACACACACACACACACACACACACACACACACACAGACACACACACAATTTTTACTTTCTCGGTTACGAAGTACGAAGAAAGTATTGTGATCGTGATTTTTTTCAATTTTTTTTTTTCCGGAAATATCCGTTTTGGGGTCCCTAGATGCCATTTCAACAATTTCTAGAAAAAAAAAGTTTGTCTCTCTATGTGTGTGTGTCTGTTTGTGCGCGCTGTATCTCAAAAACTAATAGACCAATTGATATGAAACTTTGAACATAAGTTTTATTTGATAATCCAAAGAACTGAAAAGCTTTTGGTAAATAATAATAATAATAATTTGTTTATTTCCAGTAAGAACATAATACATTCGTGGATGAGTCAGAGTACAGAGTTGAATTGATTAATAAAATGGTATATAACTTAAATCTATTCATATTAAAACTTAATAATTACATACAACATATTAAAATTATAAATACAATAATTAATTAAAATTAAACATTTTAAAACTTATTACAAAAAAAAAACATATTAAAAACTTAGGTCTATATATTTAAAAAAATACACACACAAATAAATAATTTAATTTTTTTTTTTTTTTTTTTTAATTTCGTACACCGGAAGTGGGTGTTTACCTTAACTGTTTTTTTGTTCTTTTCCAATATTTTTTTAAATATGAAAAATATCACAAAAATATTTAAGCAAATATTGAAGACAACAAAGAAATGAACATCTTTGGTTTAAAAATATTTCTCATAAAATCATTCGTTATTCGAGAAAAAAAATTATTATTTTTTTTTTCATTTTTGGTATACATTTATGAAACGCTAATAGTTACAGCAAATTTATGTTAATAATAATTGCAGAAAATGCCAAAATGAACAATGTATGAAGAATAAGTTTTTCTCGAAATCACTTTAGTTTTTGAGTAAAGAATTTTTTGAATTTGAAGTACATTTTTCCATCTTTCATAATTTTGACGTTTTAAACGTCAGTTTTATCAGAGTCTACGAAACGTTCGATGCACACTTAAAATATGATTTAAATTGAAAATAAACCATGGAAGCGTAAATATAAATGATACCATCAAGTCGGAGAAAGTAACATGATGACCACATCACCATTTTTTCTCTACATAACAGTCTGTCTGTGCGCCCTTTACTTAAAAAACTAATACAGAAATTAAACCATGAAACTTTGAACATAAGTGTTATTTGAGAATCTGAAGAATTAAAAAGCTTTTCGTAAAATTTCGTATTTCCGAATATTTACCTTAACAGGTTTTTGTTCTTTTAGCCTTTTTGGTACTTCAGGACAATGTTTCAGAAATTTTCTAAAAGACCTTTCTTCGAGGATTTTTTTAAGGACTTATTTTTAGGACTTTTTCTTTCACGACCTTTATTTTCCGGAACGTTTTCGGGACTTTTCGCTGAGAACTTCTTTTCGGGATTTTTTTTTTTTAGAATTTTCCTCATGACATTTCTTAGAATTTCTCTTTTCATGACCTCTTTTCGACCTTTTTAAGGACTTTTTCAGATATTTTTAGCTTTTTTTTCAACACGTTTTATTTGAGGAATTTCGCTAAGGACTTATTTTAGGCCTTTTTGCAGGACATTTTTTCAAGACTCTTTGGAATCTCTTTTTTAGGACAATTTCTTCAGATCTTTTCAAGGACTTTCACATGTTTTTTTTTTCAGAAATGTTTTTGTTTTATTTTTAAACATGTTATTTTCAGATCAGTTTTTCAAGGACAATTTTTTTATGATATTTCATCAGGACTCTTTTTCTGAACTTTCTTCAGGACTTATTTTAGCTTTCTTTCAGGATTTTTTAGAGCTTTTTTTCGGGACATTTATTTCTGGTATTTTGTATGGAGATTATTTTTCAGGACTTTTCTTCGCGGCTTTTATCAGGAATCTTTTTTCAAGACTTTATTTCCAGGACTGGGAGTTTTTCGAGAATTTCTTAAAAACCTCTTGTTCAGGCCTTCTTTTCAGGTTTCTTTTTTCAATTTTCTTAATTACATTTTTCGGGAATTTTTTTTCGGGCCTTCTTTACAGGACTTTTTCAGGACATTTATTTCTGGTGTTTTATACAAAGACTTAATTTTTCAGGACTCTTCTTGCAGTACCTTTTTCTGGACTTTTTTTCACAACTTCTTAATAGGACTCTTTTTTCAAGACTTTATTCTCAAAACTGTTTTTCCATGACTTTTTTCGGGATCTTTTTTTTGCCAGAACTCTTTTAATGACTTTCTTTCGGGACTTTATTTCTTATCTTTTTGAAGGAACTGTTTTTTAACCCTTTGCACTCGTATGTCGACTTATAGTCGCCAAAATACGTGTTGTCACTAGTAAATACGAGTGCAAAGGGTTAAGACAATTTTTTTTGTCAGGACTCTTTCAGGACTTTTCATCAGGACTTTTTATCGGGACTTTTTTCAAGACTTTCGTGTTCAGGACTTTTATTAGGATTTTTAGGATTTTTTAATTAGCACTATTTTTAGAAATCTTTTTTAGGACTTTCTTGTTCAGGACTTTTATTAGATTTTTTTTAGGACTTTTTAATCAGGACTATTTTTAGAAGTCTTTTTCAAGACTTTCTTATTCAGGATTTTTATTGGATTTTGAGGACTTTTTAATCAGGACTATTTTTATAAATCTTTTTCAGGACTCTTTTTTAGCATTTTTTTTTTAGATTTTCAGTAAACTTACGGTGAAGATTATTAGAATTTAAAACATAATTTGTCATTTATACCTTTCATAATTTTGTCGTTTTAAATGCCATTACCACTCGATCATATGAAACGTTCGATTTAAAATTTGATTTAAATTGAGAGTAATGAATGAATCTATTAATATTCTATCAAATCGGAGAAAGTAACATGATGGCCACATCACCATTTTTTTTTTCCAGAAATTGAAAATTTGAAAAAAAATCACGATCGCAATACTTTCTCGTACTTCGTAACGGAGAAAGTAAAAAATAATTGTTGAAACCACAACTTTCATGACATGTTCAAATTCAAGTTTCTTATGGCATAAGCTCTTCTGGTTTATTATACATGAAAATTGTATCAACTCATCGTCTTTTTTAAATACTGTTTCAATAATATAACCAATCCAGAATATCCTCTGACCATGGACGGAGCTTAGACTGTCGGAATGCCTGATCTAAATCAATTTTGGAACACTCTTACAAAAGCCCAGTGAACATGGCACTTCCTTTTTGTTTGATCTGACAATGGACTCATCACTCACTCCCAAAAAGTAAAAATCTTTTAGTGCTTTGCCTATTTTTTTAGACCTTTTTTGTGTCGCAAAATTGTTTTTTTTTTTCGATAATACAACATAAATACTTGAAAATAATTAATTATAAATCAGATTAAAACCGAAAATTCAGTAATTAATATCCAATTATCAAATGATAGCAATCAAATATTTACTGGTTGCCCTCTCATAACTTCATTTAAAACCCATACCGAGCGTTAGCTACCGGGAGTTAACTTGTTGATTCGTGACGAGGGAAGATTAAAATTAATCGGAATTGTTTCCTAATTCATTCTACAACAGGTAGGGACCCTCGCTTTTAATAATAGAATCATAACGTGAACACATAGGGGAACGCACGCAGCAATCACAGAATTGTAAATGGGGAGAACGCAGTCACGCGTTACCTCACAACGAGAATTATCGTGCTGAAAAGTAAAGATTCAAGAGTGAGTTTATAATGTGATTGACAACAATTTAACACGTATTATCCGGTAATGTCATAAGTAAATTAATTGCGTCTTTGATTTTATTTTAACTCTGTATTTTATATTATATTTTAAAACGTAAGGTATTTCATATGTAGGAATTCTGCGTGTGTTGTGAATTCAATGGTTGAACCCTCTGGCGGCACGGCACCTCCCGCTGTCTACGCGATCTCATTTCCGTCATAGAAAAGGATATTTAATTTTCAGTCCATCGACAAACAATCAGGCAGAGAGAGTGAGAGAAGGGGGGGCACGAGGAAAAATTTCTAATACACTTTCAATCAGCACAAAACATGTCTCATCCACGCGAAAAAAATGATTGCATTCGCTCGGAAAAAGTCGAAACGCCGGAAATATGCAGGAAAATGGCAATTATCTCGGGATTTTTTCGATATTTTCGCGTCTCTTGCAGATGCTGGCACTAGTGGCTGTATGGAATTAGTCAACAGAGATGACTCTTCAAAAATACAACTGTGCCAAATCAAATTTATTAATCTAACAAAGTCCCAGAATTTGCAATATAAGTTATAAGTTCATTTAAAGGCTAAGGTGAAGTAAATCATAAGGAAATTAACAGGCAGAAAGGCTAAGATTATTCGCTGTTTACTTTTTTTAACATTAATAGCAAAAGCAACTCTTCGCAACCAGGGGCGGCTCGTTATGTAGAGCCAAGGAGCCATGGCACTACCTCTAATTTCAAACGAAGCAAGATTTTTTTTTATAAATTCTAAAAGCACTGATTTGTCATTTTAAATGTTAAAACGATGCCTGCGAAAGTTTTATGAGACGAGAAAAATGGCAATGCATTTATTTGAGAATATATCTCTTGAACAAATTAGCAGATTTGAAAAATACTTACAGAATTGTGTCTTGTTGTTGTGTTGTTATCTTGAAAACCAGTGATAGGGTATTTTGAGTCTCTTAGGGAATTATTAAGATTATTGTATTTTGAGTAAATATGAAAAATTTCAAGTGTGTTGCAGTTGTTTTTATAATATTTTCGTTTCACTCGGAAGTAGTGCAAATTAAAAAAATCTTAAACGCTGTTCTCGGTCGATTATCTTAAAAACCTGTGATGGGTATTTTGAGTTTTTTAAAGTATTTTTAAAATCAATGTATTTTGAGTAAATTTAAAAAGTTTCAAGTGTGTTTTTTGCATTTTTTTTTCACTCGGAAGAAGTGAAACTTAAAAGACTTTAAGCGCTGTTCTCGGTCGGTGATCTTGAAAACCAGTGATGCAATATTTTGAGTTTTTTGGAGTGTTATTAAGATTATTGCATTTTGAGTAAATTTGGAAAATTTCAAGTGTGTGATGCAGTTGTTTTTATAATTTTTTTTCACTCGGAAGAAGTGCAAATTAAAAAAATCTTAAGTGCTGTTGTCGGTCGGTTATCTGGAAAATCTGAGATGGGGTATTTTAATTTTTTGGAAGATTATTAAAATTAATGTATTTTAAGTAAATTAGAAAGTTTCAAGTATTTTACAGCTGTTTTTTTTAATATTTTTTCGCGTCAACAAAAAAATGATTTAAATTTTTCATAAATGTACATGAAAATCGCCAAAGCAATCGACGGAATATATTGGAATTTTCTTCCAAATCACTCTTGAATCAATATTGAGTGATTTTGTGAAGTTTCAAGTGGATGGCAATTGTTTTTATATTTTTTTCCCGTCAACAAAAAATGATTACAATTTTTCATAAATTCACATGAAAAATCGGCAAAGCAATCAACTGAATGTATAGGAATTTTCTACCTAATCACTCCTGAATTAATATTGAGTGATTTTGTGTGGTTTAAAGTGGATGGAAATTGTTTTTATATTTTTTTTCGCGTCAACAAAAAATGATTACAATTTTTCATAAATTCACATGAAAAATCGGCAAAGCAGAATGTATAGGAATTTTCTACCTAATCACTCTTGAATTAATATTGAGTGATTTTGTGAAGTTTCAAGTGGATGGCAATTATCTTTATATTTTTACTTTCTCCGTTACGAAGTACGAGAAAGTATTGTGATCGTGATTTTTTTTTCAAAATTTTTTTTTACGGAAATATCCGTTTTGGGGTCCCTAGATGCCATTTCAACAATTTCTGGAAAATTTTTTTTTGTGTCTGTGTGTGTGTGTGTCTGTCTGTGTGTGTGTGTGTGTGTGTGTGTGTGTGTGTGTGTGTCTGTCTGTGTGCGCTGTATCTCAAAAAATAATAAAGCAATTGATATGAAACTTTGAACATGCATCTTATTTGTTAATCCGAAGAACTGAAAAGCTTTTGGTAAAATTTCGTACACCGGAAGTGGGTGTTTACCTTAACTGTTTTTTGTTTTTTTGCCAATATTTTCTTAAATATGAAAAATATTACAAAAACATTTAAACAAACATTGAAGACAACCAAGAAATGAACATCTTTTACTTGAAAATATTTTTCATAAAATCATTGCTATTCGAGAAAAAAAATTATATATTTTTTTTAATTTTTGGTTTATAATTATGAAACGATAATAGTTACAGCAAATTTATTTGAATAATAATTGTAGAGAAAGCCAAAATGAACAACTTCTAAAGAATAAGTTTTTTTTCGAAATCTCGTTAGTTTTTGAGTAAACCAAGTTTTTGAATTTGAAGTATAATTTTTTCATCTTTCATAATTTTGACGTTTTAAACGTCAGTTTCATCCGAGTTTACGCAACGCTCGATGTACATTTAAAATATGATTTCAATTGAAAATCAACCATGAAAACATAAATATAAATGGCTATGATACCATCAAGTCGGAGAAAGTAACATGATGGCCACATCACCATTTTTTTTTTCGCGTCAACAAAAAATGATTACAATTTTTCATAAATTCACATGAAAATCGCCAAAGCGATCGATTGAATATATTGGAATTTTCTACCTAATCACTCTTGAATTAATATTGAGTGATTTTGTGAAGTTTCAAGTGGATGGCAATTGTCTTTATATTTTTTTTTTCGCGTCAACAAAAAATGATTACAATTTTTCATAAATTCACATGAAAAATCGGCAAAGCAGAATGTATAGGAATTTTCTACCTAATCACTCTTGAATTAATATTGAGTGATTTTGTGAAGTTTCAAGTGGATGTCGATTGTTTTTATATTTTTTTTCGCGTCAACAATAATTTTGCAACAATTATAGTTTTTTTTCTTTTCTCAAAAGTGGCTCTACCATCAAAATGTTCCACGAGCCGCCACTGTTCGCAACTCTTATTTTCTAATTAACGAAGAATTAGTCTGATAGTTTTTCAATTTAGTGTCGCAAATATTGATGTCAATTATTTCGTGATAATACATCCGTCTTATTTGATAATCTGAAGAACTGAAAAGCTTTTGGTAAAATTTCGTACACCGGAAGTGGGCGTTTACCTTAACTGTTTTTTTGTTTTTTGCCAATATTTTCTTAAATATGAAAAATATCACAAAAACATTTAAACAAACTTTGAAGACAACAAATAAATGAACATCTTTTGCTTGAAAACATTTTTCATAAAATAATTTTTATTCGAGAAAAAAATTTATTATTATTTTTTTAATTATTGGTTTATAATTATAAAACAATAATAGTTACAGCAAATTTATGTTAATATTAATTGTAGAGAATGCTAAAATGAACAACTTATAAAGAATAAGTTTTTTTCGAATTCCCTTTAGTTTTTAAGTAAACTGAGTTTTTGAATTTGAAGTATAATTTTTCGATCTTTCATAATTTTGACGTTTTAAACGTCAGTTTCATCCGAGTTTACACAACGCTCGATGTACATTTAAAATATGATTTCAATTGAAAATAAACCATGAAAACGTAAATATAAATGGCTATGATACCATCAAGTCGGAGGAAGTAACATGATGGCCACATCACCATTTTTATATTCTCATCTCATCTTAGAGAACAGTAACCAAGTATTTATTAAATTTTCCGATTCTTTCTAAAATCATTCATTGTATATACAGGAGCAGGTATATATCCCTATCTGTATTTATGTGCCGTTATAGTTTAGCGATAGATAATATCAATGGCACCAAGCCCATGTTTAAATAATCCAGGGAAGCTTTTTTAAAATGTACAATCGATAAGGTATATCAATTTCTCAGTGTGTGCGCGAATTACAAACTTAGCGGACCTATCGAAACTTTGTGATTCCTGCGGTACACATTTGTCAATACAATGGTAATGATACTTTTCGGGAGTGCTCAGACAAACAAAATTTTATCAATGCGGAAAATTCGTGCGTGATGGAATTTAGTGATTCTGATTGCGGCTCTTTTACCTTTGTGTTGCAGAAGTGGGGCGCAGCTTCTATCCAACCGGAACTTTTCGATGCCATGACGTCTCGGTAAGTCATTAATTTAAATAATGACAAAAACTATTAAAATTACACGCAGGTGTAATGCATAAAAAGGTGAAGGTGTGCGAAGTCACAAACAATGATTCTGGTATTCTTAGTCAGATGTTTGATAATAGTACATGTGTTAAGTCGTATTGGCGCATGCAAGTTGTTAATGTTTTTTTTTGCGAGTTATATTAACACATTGTTGTCGGGACACCTAAACATACGTTTTAGGTTACCCTTGGATAAATGTTGATACTGTTCCCGAATTCATAACCGATGCGGTGTATTTGTATATTGGCGATGACTTGTTCACATATTTTGTAGAGGAATCGATTAGGTATTATTACCAAAACAAGGTGTGAGCCACAGAATTTTGTTTCAGTTGGCCATGCTTGAGAGAGAGAGAGAGAGAGAGAGAGAGAAACGTAGCTGTCATGTCTGAGATTAATTAATTTTTTTAAATCTAATTCAAGTCTTATGACGTAATAATATGCGACATACCTCATTTATTTCAAGCCAACTCTGAAACAAAATTTTGTGGCTCACACGATACAAATAAATATATTGCACCGGCACAAAACGCCAGACTACAATGTGCAAAGATTACAAATCGTACATAGATGTTTAAGGATGTTTAATTCAGTAATAATAATAATAATTTATTTCCGATAGATGTACAGATAAATACAAATAGGAGTAGAGTACAAAGTCTTCTTTGCCGCTACACTTATAAAATCGTTTACAGAATAAAATATTTTTTCAATTAAGAAATTTCGCAGAGATTTATTAAAGGCTTTCTGTGACACAGCCGATTTTATGTTGTGCGGCAGACGGTTAAACATTAAGACTCCAAGTACACAAAATATTTTGATGCAAATTTCAATTATTATTTAACTTCTAATTCTACTAAATATTAGGTATTTCGCATGCGATTTATAAGAATTCATCCATTAATTTACATTATCAGTTACTAATTTTAAAAATATTTGAAGCGATTTTGTATCCTCGTGTAACTGTAATTTTTTTGCTTAAATAATTTAAGTAACGTATTGAGAAGTAAACTTTTGATGCAGGCCACATTCGCCTATAAAACTGGCCCAATAAAAATGGACAGGTCGAAATGTGCTCCCCTTTCCCCGGCTCTTCGGTGCATTTACTTCGGATCCGGTGCGGTCGTTCAAAATCTTACCGTATATTACCTCCGAGTTTATTTTACTGATATCGCCTTTAAGGTACCCAATGCTAAAACCGGGGGTTATGAGTCCATCAATATCGACGTAAAAATCGTTATTGTTATTGCTCGTCCCCCCACCACCACCACACGCCTTTCAATATACGATTTTTATCTTTTAGTACATGAGTGTGTGTGTATGTGTGGTTATTTCTCGAATATACAAGCAAATGTTATAATATAAACTTCCCAGTAGTCTTAATTTAAATCCATTAATTAAGATGATAACTACTTCATTTAATATTATTTTTATTTAAGAACCATAAAGATATAATGAAAATTAAAATTGGCTGTAGCGGTGAGCTAATAAGCAAATAACTACTTTTTTTATTAGACTAATTTTACCATGCGTCCAGCATTACTAAAAATGTTTTGAATTACTACACTACTCTTACACTTTATTATTTTAGTACTATTAGTCTAAAAACCCAATATCAAATACCCTGTAGTAATGAATCAACAGTATTCAAAAATTAACTTTTTTTAGTCATTGAGTTTTGGAACTTTGTAGCGCAAGAAAACAGTTTCGGAATTAACTAATCTGCAAGTAAATAGTTTTGTTTCTTGCAAGCTATTAAGTAGCTCGTTCGAAGGGTGAAAAACAGGATAGTTTATCGATTCATTTAATAGTAAAATGTTTTATTTGAAAAAAATACTACCAACAATAAAATATAAAAACTAAAAAAGTATTGAAAAAAGGATTGAATATAAAATAAAAAGTAAAACAAAATCATATATGCAAATTATGTTTTATGACAAGGATGTATTTTATCAAATTCTTAGATCTTCATTTTCTTCGCATAAATAGCAATTATTTTCTTCATAATGGTTTTCGTTCTTTTCTTCCCGTCGTCATCCAACATTTCACAATAAAACTTTAAACTTTCTATTCCTCGCCAGTCTATCCCAAAATGCGTTTGAAGAAGTTTGTCTATGTCAGCCAATTTTTCAGGATTTGTGCTTACAGTGTGAGGTAATAGGCGTGGCTTAATCATTGTGACAGTTTTCCATTTTTTAAATGCCTTTGATAACACCTAAATTTGACCGGTAGTACCGATATAATTCCCCTTCTTACTCTCTTAATAATTATTCGTATGCTTGGTGCAAACTTAAAAATGCAGCCCACCTGCTGATTTGAACACAGATGAATTTACGTTTTCCGGCAACTTCTTCAGTAACTTTGTGGATGTTCCAATCTCTAAAAAAATGTCCAAGTATTCTTTTGGGTCAATCAAAGTATCGATTTTTCTAATTTTATTTTCTATACGATAATAAACTCCGCTGATAAAAATGAATGTCCAACAACAGGAAACACCATTGTTATCTTATTCACGCCAATTTCTGTATCTGAATATTTAAGGAACTCGATTTTTGTTTTGCTTAAGGGGGTAGTACACTGTGATTTTTCAAAAAAATGCTTTTTTTTTTGGCTTAAAATGTTCCTTGGGATGTATATTTTAATGTAGTAAAGATTCCAAGTCCGCCAGAATATTCCTTACCACTTTAGGAAGGGGCAACTTAAAATGTTAACTTTAAAAAATTCACTATTCACCCAAAAATTAACTACTTTTCAAAAATCATAGTCAATTTTGAGGATAAATGTATTAAAGTTAATTTTAAACGTAGTCGTTCTGTTGATGTATTAAAATATTTGAGGAACTCGATTTTTGTTTTGCTTAAGTGTTGGACAACTTAAAATATTAACTTTAAAAAATAACCACTTGTACGACATGGGTGGAGTTTTGTTTATTTTTCACTTTACTAACTAAAAGTGGTATCTGCCATCTCGATTTAAAAAAAAATAGAAGTAGCGAGTTTTGGAACTCTCACATATAATGTTACATAATGTTACATAATACATTGACGTTACTATGAACAATATGACGATATTATCCTTTGCCTCGCTGACGTCATGTATGTGATTGGCTGTTTTTGCTTTAGTCATTCGACATTAGGACGACCTTAGGTCCAGCTAATTCCATGCACTGATTATGTTTTCTTCTCGAGTTTTTTCGTGAGAAAATCCTTGATAATTGCTTGATGGAAGTAAGTGTATTCTTTATCACGTCACTTAGGAAATGATGCCACATGTCACTGTATATTTTTGGAATGAAACATTGTATTTTCTGCTAATAAAATAGTGCTTAGGTTGTAGCAGAAGATTTAATTTTCGCAGGAAATCCATTCCTAATTCTTTGTAAATAAATTGTTTCTTTGGTGCATTCTTACGACGCCATTTACTTAGCTTTTGTCGTTGACAAAGCCATTATTGTTTGTTTCCTTGAATCATATATCCTGTTTGGGATTTTCTGTCGACCACATTTCTTCCTCAAACGGCACCTGCGAAACCTGTTATAGTTTCTGTCTTACATAAGAGTCCAACGAATACATAGCGTAACACACGCTTAGCTGCTTCTCAACGTTCTGGACAGTAACAGTTGTTAAATTGTGCTAAATATCTCACAGCAAAAGCGATGTCAAAATATGTTGATATAGATAAATATGTAAAACCACCCAGAAGTTGTCATAAGGAACATTTTCTTCATTTTGGTCTAGTATTTTGTTCTTCTTTGAATTTATTTCCGTTTCCAGGAGTTGCGATGGTGTTACATTCTGTCATGTAGAATCTTTTTAATAATTTATCATTGACTGGTCGATTTTCTGATTGAACAAATTCTATTCCAATTTGAATGTCCAAGTTCTCTCGGCTCGAATTCACGCGCCGGCATTTTTCCAATTTCAGAAATCGCGTTTAAATCTTGCCAAGCAATTGATAAATCGTCTAGGATTTACTTTTGTTCGTGAGCCAATCTATCTAGTCTAGTCTAGATATAAAAACGAATGTATCTTTGTTTGTCCCGTATGCATTCCTATACAATTTATCCGATTCCAATGAAGCTTAAGTGAGTTGTTGTGCACACGCTCTTGAAGGTTTCTGAATTAGTACAACTATTTTACTATAGATAGCGCGCGAGTCATTTCAACACATGACTGAAGGAAAAAGAATGAAACACTTTAAATTCCTGAAATTTCGACCATTTTCAAACCGCCATAACTCGGCCTATTTTCAATCAATTTTGATGAATCTTTGAGAGCTAAAAGCTTTGAAGTGTCTTCTTTCAAGTCATGCATGCGAACTTAAGCGTAACCCTTTCCGCCTCGTTTAACACCCCTGCGAAAAAAAAATATCTCAGGCAACCATGTCCAACTTTGACGATGTCTACGAAGTTGGAAAAATGTTGTCGGCTAGATCCACCATAAGGACATTAAAATTTGATCAATTCCCTATGCAGGACTCAAAGGACGAAGTTCCTATGACAATTTGGCACCAAGTTGTGGGTGTTTGAAAAAAAGTGCATTTTGAAGATTTTCGCACATAACTCAGTGACTTTTCAACCAAATTTGATGATTTTTTCGGGAACAAATCCCATTTTGGCTCTACTTTAAGGGGGTAAACTTAGATTGGAATGATCGCTTTTCGAACCGTTCAACCCCCGAACAAAAAAAAAACACGTTTTTGGGCCAAAAAGGTCCAACTTTGGCAACTTGTACCGAGTTGGAAAAAATGACTCGACTCGATCCACCAAAAGGGCATTGAAATGTATTGAATTACCTGCACAGGACTCAAAAAACGAAGTTCGTACGACGATTTGGCACAACTTGTAGTTCCCAAAAGTGGGTCGCAAAAAAGAAACTCTTGTACCATGCGTTTCATGATATACTTAACGTAACTATCAGTTTTTGGCGCCCCTTTTTCTTCAAATTTAAGATGATAACTGCGCAATGTGGCACCAGATATTCGGAGGCTTATACCTACATACTTACATTTTAAGATGGATCACGCGCAGTATTTATTGTCTTCATATCTGACATGGACCCCCAGGTTTAAAAACCCTGTTCTAAATCGATGACATCCAACAGAATTTGTTCGAATAAACTGGGAGCTTTCACGTATAGGTATTCTTCTATCAGTAGATGCTGGAGGGAAGTAACGGTCGTACTTGTTGGGAATAGTAACAAATTTTTTCGAAGAAAAGTCCTCGTATCAGGGAATCCGACCAAAAAGGGGTGTTAATAAGTCATCTATTTATCATATACCGAGCTTTCGCAAATCTTTATTTGCTTCATCAGGGTGACGATGTAAGATTAAAAATGTAACTTGTTCATCGTTCATGGCCTCGTTTAGTTCACTAAGTGCGGTAGTTTATTTTTAATCTTACATCATCACCCTGATGAAGCAAATAAAGATTTGCGAAAGCTCGGTATATGATAAATAGATGACTTATTAACACCCCTTTTTGGTCGGATTCCCTGATACGAGGACTTTTCTTCGAAAAAATTGGTTACTATTCTTCTATCTAGATCTCCACCTAGATAAGCAGTAGCTACGTCGTTATCTGTATGTCCTATCGAGCTGCCAATGCAGCTATCATTCTTGTGCTGCAAAATCTTGTGACAAGAGCGAGTTTTTTCTGAAAAAATAAATCCCAGGAATCGGTGTTAAAATCTTGTGGGACCAGTCGAGCCTTCGTTTTAATCAGAGGTGGGCAAAATTACTTTTTCTTACTCATGAAAAAGAGTCGACTGCAATAAGTCAACTCATGACTCTCAGTAAGCAGTAAAAATGTATGTATGCCTGGAAAAAAATGATGAGCAAAAAATTAAAGTAAAACTGCTTGACTTATTTCGATGAGTCGAGCGCGAATGACCATGAACGTCGGTGCGCCCTAAACCCAAAATTCAATTTGATGAGTAGACTCTTTGAATCGACTCACTCATGAGCTACCCATCTCTATTTTCAATAATTGGTGAATCTTGTCCCGTTTTATTACGCAAAATCATTCTGCAGCCAATAACTTTACAGCTGTCTGGGCGCTCCCTCAGTAACCAAGTTCTATTCTTGAACAAGGAAATAATTCTTTTCGCAATAGCATGACTCGTCCGAACTATCTCATAGAAATTGTAATCAGAAACGAATGTTCACTTTCATCCGTAGTGATTTCTTTTGATGTATACTGCGTAGAGACTCTACCTAGTGAGCCTGTCCTGATTATCTGCTTCTACTTAAGTTACAGTTTTGCTCTACAATATTTACATCATATGCTTCATCTTCTTTCTCCTAATTTCCTTTTGCATTATTCAATTTTTTATTCAAGCATACATCCTCGTGACCTTCTAGTCCAGTAAATTGATTTTTTCGCATCTTATTAAATAATATAAACGTTGTTAAATCGTTTTTGATTGAGAAAGTTGTCCATTATTCGGCCGAATCATTTTCTCCACAGGTGACGTCCAATCAAATGATAGCAATTTCATTGCCCAACAGGTGACGTCCTATCAAATGACAGCGGTTTCATTGCCCAACAGTTTAGTTGTTACTATGGTTACGATTCGTTTTTTTTCAGCGAACTGCCGCAATTTCAAAATAGAAAAATTATTCGTTATTATTTAATACAAACAGAAAATTTTTTAATGGTGTTCTATTTTGCAAATAATTAGCTGTATTCACTGCTTTCAACCAAAATGAATTTAGCAAATTCGCATCAATTAACCCTTAGTTAATGAGCTAGTTTATAAAAGACGCGAACATTGCCTTACAGACAACTAAAATTAGTTCATGTAAGTTGAGTTGATCTTATGGTGGATTCGCCGGGAACACAGAACATTACGTCATGCGCTCCCACTACAACATTAGATCTTACAAGAGTGTTTTATTGTCGCGAGCACTGCGACATTCAATCTTAGGGGAATATTTTTTATTCCCGCGAATATGGCGACATTCGTTAGGTAAGTTCGTTAATAAACATCGCGCAGTTTTCGTTACTGTGCGATTTTTTCTTTTAGCTCGGCCATTCCATAAATAAATGCACACTTTTTGGGGGTACATCAGGGATTTTAGCGAATTTCACATATATTATAAACAATATCAAGACATGACTTTTGGTCTTTACTAGAGGCTCAGAAAATTATTGTGTCAAAAGTAATAACAATATAAACTTTTAGTACACTTTTATTTTGAACTCAAAAATATCGTAAATCGTTACGGATACGGAAAAAGTTATTCTATTTTTTCCAAAATAAAAAAAATAAACTTTATTTAGATATATAGAATAAAATACTTTTTTACTTTGTTTGTATAACACTTATTTGTTTATTTTGTTTGACTGCAGTTTCGGCAACTCAGCTTGCCATAAACTAAAGTTTAGTTTTGATAATGGCAAGCTGAGTTGCCGAAACTGCAGTCAAACAAAATAAACAAATAAGTGTTATACAAACAAAGTAAAAAAGTGTTTTATTCTATATAAAAAAGCATGTATAACGAAGTAGAAGCTTCCTACATAACAAAAATTTATTTAGATAGTTTGTTTTTAATAAATAAAATTTATCTCAAAAAATAATCAATTACTTATATTTTAATTTTCTTAAAAATAATATATGTTATGCCCTGATCCTTGCTGAGAATTTTTCTTTTTTCAAAAGTATGGGCACTTATAAACTTTTTTGAGATATGATTTTTTTTACCAGAGCTCTGCATTGCCTTGAGGAGCTCCATTGGTGTAATGGCCCGAGAGCGCAGTGTGCGGCGCTTAATAAACAGAGAGAACTTTATTTATTCATTGTTTAACCTGAAATGAAGTGACAAATATAAATTATTTAACGTTTATGAATCATTATTTACTTGATTATATTGCATTATGCAAATTAATTAACGAACATCATCACTACTATCTAAATCTTAAATCAACTCAATATTTTATAACAAAATAAGCCTAATGAATATTATCACTACTATCTACATGTATCTTAAATCAATCCGATGTGAAAGTTTAAAACAAAATAATCTTAAATCAACGACAATTAATTTACAGATATTTATTTATTTAATTTTATTTTCTTCAGTCGGCACTCCTCCACCTGTCAAGTTCATTCACAACAGTCGCACTTTGCGACTCCATAAAATCCTCATTGATAGGCCAAGGTTCAAGCCGATATAAATGCCTGAGTTTACGAGCGATCAATTTAAATTATTTAAAATAAATTATCTTTCTGTCAGGTTTTACAATCCCAATAGGAAAACACCAAAATACTAATTAGCAAACCACGTAAATGTCCAGTAGGATATAACTAGATAATGCTAGGCGTGCGGTAAGCAATTGTTTCAAAATTCTATGGCTACTAATTTTTTTTTACACACTGTGTGTGTCTGTCTATGCGCTCTATATCTCAAAAACTAATAGAACAATTGATATGAAACTTTGAACATAAGCCTAATTTGATAATCTAAAGAACTGAAAAGCTGTTGGTAAAATTTCGTACCCCAGAAGTGGGTGTTTACCTTAACTGCTTTTTGCTTTTTGCCAATATTTTCTTAAATATGAAAAATATCACACAGACATTTAAACAAACTTTGAAGACAACAAAGAAATAAACATATTTCGCTTGAAAACATTTTCCATAAAATCATTTTAATTCGGGAAAAAAAAATTATTTTTTTTTTTTAATTTTTGGTATATAACTCTAAAACGATAATAGTTACAGCAAATTTCTGTTAATAATAATTGTAGAAAATACCAAAATGAACATTATAAAGAATAAGTTTTTTTCGAAATCGCTTTAGTTTTTGAGTAAACTGAGTTTTTGATTTTGAAGTATAATTTATCCATCTTTCATAATTTTGACGTTTTAAACGTCAGCTTCATCCGAGTTTACACAACGCTCGATGTACATTTAAAATATGATTTAAATAGAAAATAAACCATGAAATGATACCATCAAGTCGGAGAAAGTAACATGATGGCCACATCACCATTTTTTTTTATTATGTAAGCGTATAGTTGTAATGGATTTCCGAATGGAGGAAAGTACCCTCTATCCGTATTGAACAAAAAAAAAAAATGGTGATGTGGTGATTACAGTTCCTGGTGGTCTTGGAAGTATATAAGTATAAATACACGTAGACCGATTTGTTTAATTATAATATAAAATCAACGGAATCATAAAATTTCGTTCATAACTAATATTCGTACCTGTTGACATAATACCAATTTCCTTAATGAATTCGAGTGCGAAAACGCATTAATTGCATTACGCAAACTGTCCACTCTAGAGGTGAAACACGCATTATCTCTTTCATTATCGGCAATTGGCAATTACTTATATTTTCATAAATTTATTCATATTCCCCACTTTAATTAGCATAAAATGTTATTACCGGTGCATTCCTGCTACCTCAGTTGCCTTAATACTATAAATTACAACTGTGCAATGCACTTTCCTCATATTTAATCAATTGCCTAGATGCATGTAAATTTTATTCGTCTTTCGATAATTATATATTAAGTAAGCCGAAACACTAAGTATTACCCGATTAAAACCGTTTCTCGTCTTCTGGATCGTCATTACGTATTTCAAAAGTAAGAATTACGTTTAATGTTATGTTATAATGCCCGTTTTTTTTTAATTCTCGGATAGGTTAGGCGTCTGTAAAGCTAATAGCGGCGTTCACACGTACGCGCGAACTCGCACGCTTGGACCGGCACGTTCCAATCCCGCGCGATGGAACGTGCGTGTGAATGCAGGAACATATTACATTCTAAAAAAACATTAATTACTCTAGATATTTTTGAAATATTTTATCATGGTGGTATTGCTAAAGGCCGTACCTACCTATACAGTTAAAAACATTTTTAATACCTCACCTGAAACATCCCCATTTCACGAAAAATATAGAACTACATGAACTAAATTTAAATTTTTTGGACAAACGCGCAGACATTTTTGAAATATTTTATCATGGTAGCATTGCTAAAGACCGTACCTATCGGTACAGTGAAAAACATTTTTTATACCTCACCTGAAATATCCCCAGTTCAAGCGCTGGATAAAACTGTGTCCACTTTTGCTCAACACGATTGGAACGCCACGCTGGGAACGGGGCGTTCCAAGAACGCACGAAAGAGTGTACGTGTGAACGCCGCTAATGAGCCAAGTTCTAGAACAGATAACCATCAAATGTATAATATAAAATTGATACATATAATTTTCCGACTTTAAAAATCTTAAAACATTAGTTTAGGCATTGTGTCTAAGAATTAAGGATAATACATTATTCGGTTCAATTATAACAAAATAATTTTGAAGGCTTCAGAAGTGAATTGAAATCATTGCTTACGTTATAGAAAGCCGTGGTGATAAAATTCAAATTTGGCACGTCCGTGTCGGTACGACCAGCAGGTTTATAATGTAATTGAATGTGTATAAGCGTTCAATTCGTTGGAGTGGTTTAAAAAATCGGAAAATGTATAAAGTATATTGGGCGAATGATGGACACGCGGAAGATCCAGATCCGTACACATACGTGCGTAGTAAAGCATCTCTGCAAAATGTATGACGCATAAAGCAGGGCGCGAGAGCAGGAATTTGACACGGCAATATTACGACCCGAACCGTTCCTGCATCTTATATAAGCGTAAGATAGGCTACATTATAGAGGGATCAAACTGTAATTCATTTTCCAAACCGGACTCCAGTCAATTATTTAAAAATTGCCGTCCCTCTGTGCATCATTTCCCGGCGAGCGCTGCCTCCCGAAACACTCGTATTTTTCCACCGAAAAAGAACCCGCTTCTATCTCTTCTTGCTCCTCTTGCGTTTCCCGCCTGCCGCTACGAGCCTCCCGGGACCACTTCCGGCTTCTTTTTACGTCGTTTTGTTCTAACAATCCCGCACATAACTCTCCTCTTATTCCCCTGCCCTCTCTCTCTCTAACGTTGCTTGCTAAATGTAAAGTTGCCGCCTCCAGAACCACTCTACTGTTATTGAAAATTGAAATTCGAATAGTCATTCCGGCGGCCGTAACTCAACGGTTAAATGATAAAGATTGCATCCTGCTGCCCGGTTCTGGTGGAGAATGTTTTAATAATGGATCTTGTTTTAAAATAATTATAACTATCAAGAATCATATAAATTCTGAACCTTAAGAAATTACAGCCATTATTTCATTAAAATAATTAACAAATTAAGAATGTAAACCATACAAATTGTTTGATGCCCCGAAAATACGATTTCTTATTGTATTGTGCTTTCCAGGCTAAAAACTTTAAACGCGTTTTTCTCAAACCACGCTTTTCGAACTTGCGTGCACGATAACCCAAGAATGGCTCGGCTGATTTTAATAAAAAATGTATCTAATGAAAGAAGATGGAATTCCCCACAGACTGACGAAGCTGAAATTGTAAAAAAAATTTAACAAACTGAAAATTTTAGAATACTGTAATTTATTTATTTTTCATAATGCTATTTGTACTGAAAAAGTTTTATACATCAAAAATTATGTTATTAATATACTGAAGGAAAAAAAATGAAACACTTGAAATTCGTGAAATTTCGACCATTTTCAAACCGCCACAACTCGGCGTATTTTCAATCGATTTTGATGAATCTTTGAGGGCGATAAACTTAGAACTGTCTTCTTTAAAGTCATGCATGCGAACTTAAGCGTAACCCCTTCCGTCCCTCTCTAGCGCCCCTGTGAAAAAAAGTTTTTTTCTGGAAACCATGTCCAACTTTGGCGATGTCTACGGAGTTGGAAATTTTTTGTCGACTCTATCCACCATAAAGACATGAAAATTTGATCAATTCTCTATGCAGGACTCAAAGAACGAAGTTCCTACGGCGATTTGACACAAAGTTATGGGTCTTTGAAAAAAGTGCATTTTGAGTCACGAAAGATACATATTTATAAAGTTTTATACATCGATGATTGTACAGGGTGGCCCAAATTGTATGTTAAATAAGGAATATCGGTTATCAGAAGAGATGGAAAAAATGTACAAAACCTACTGTATGAAGATGATGGTTGCGACCGTTACTGTGTGGTAGTCCATTGTCAGGTAACTTTGAATTGAACAACTTTCGACGTTTTTTTTACCACTATTTATTTAAATAGTGGTAAAAAAAAAATTCGAAAGTTGATTAATTCAAAAAACCTATTGTAATTTCTGCAAAAAAGCGTTGGTTGAACGAAATAAAACGAAACGCCAATCCCTAAGGACGAAATAATGAACAAAACATGTTGTATACTTTTTGTTCTAGATTCAATTTTGAAGCCTCTACATTATACACAAATTGCCTCCGTCGAAACGGCATGGTACACTTTGAGTGCTCATTTCTCAGAACTAGTGATGGACAAAACTGCTTCTTTTAAATCACGTTGCTACCTGTGATTGCTACTTTCTAATATCAGTGATTTTAAGATGTGACTATGATCACATCGCAGAAAAAAATTTAAAACACGCAGGAAAAATTCAATAAAAATCATCTTAATTTGTACCAAGTATCGCTTATTCAAAATCAATGTGTTTTTTTGTAAATTCAACAATTTTCAATAGAGATATGGAATTTTGAAAATTTTTGTTTTTTTTGAGCACCTGAACAAAAACATCGCGGACAAAAATATAAAAAACCTAGGAAAAATTCCATAAAAAATCATCCTCAATGGCCGAAGTAATTATTACTCAAAATCAATTTGATTTTGTAAATTCAACAATTTTTAATACAGATATGAATTTTTTTAAATTGTAGTTTTAATTGTTTGAGCACTTTAACAAAAACATCGCAGAAGAAAATGTAAAACATGCAGGCAAAGTTCTATAAAATATTATTTTTCTATAAGTTATCCACTTATTCAAAATTAGTTTAATTTTTGTAAATTCAACCATTTTCAATAGAGACATGAATTTTTTTAAATTGTTGTTTTAATTCTTTGAGCACTTGAACAAAAACATCGCCGGAAAAAACATAAAACATGCAGCAAAAATTCCATAAAAATCATCTTCAATGTACCAAGTATCGCTTATTCAAAATCATTTTTTTTTTTTTGTAAATTCAACAATTTTCAATAAAGATATGGATTTTTGATTTTTGTTTTAATTTTATTTATTGCAGAAAAAAATATAAAACATGCAGAAAACATTCCATTAAAAATCATCATCAATGGCCGAAGTATCGCTTATTTAAAATCAATTTGGTTTTTGTAAATTCAACAATTTTCAATGGAGATGTGGGTTTTTGAAAATGTTCGTTTTAATTTTTTGTGCATTTTAACGAAAATATCGTAAAAGAAAATATAAAACATGCAGGAAAAATTCCATAAAATTTATCCTCAATGGCCGAAGTATTGCTTATTAAAAATCAATTTAGTTTTTGTAAATTCAACCATTTTCAATAAAGATATGGATTTTTGAACATTTTTGTTTTAATTTTTTGAGCACCTGAATAAAAACTTCGCAGATAGAAATATAAAAAGAGCAGGAAAAATTCCATAAAAAATCATCCTCAATGGCCGAAGTATTGTTTATTCAAAATCAATTTGATTTTTAAATTCAACTTTTTTCAATAAAGATATGGATTTTTGAACATTTTTGTTTTAATTTTGTGAGCACCTGAACAAAAATATCGCAGAAAAAAATACAAAACATGCAGAAAAAATGCCATTAAAAATCTTCCTCAATGGCCGAAGTATCGCTTATTCAAAATCAATTTGGTTTTTGTAAATTCAACAATTTTCAATAGAGATATGGAATTTTGAAAAATTTTGTTTTTTTTTGAGCACCTAAACAAAAACATCGCGGAAAAAAATATAAAACACGCAGGAAAAAATCAATAAAAAATCATCCCCAATGTACCAAGTATCGCTTATTCAAAATCAATGTGTTTTTTGTAAATTCAACAATGTTCAATAGAGATATGGAATTTTGAAAAAAAAAATTTTGAGCACCTGAACAAAAACATCGCGGAAAATATAAAAAAATATAAAAAACGCATAAAAATTTCCATAAAAAATCATCCTCAATGGCCCAAGTATCGTTTATTCAAAATCAATTTGATTTTGTAAATTCAACAATTTTCAATAGAGATATGGATTTTTGAAAATTTTTGTTTTAATTGTTTGAGCACTTTAACAGAAACATCGTAGAAAAAATATAAAACATGCACGAAAAATTCTATTAAAAATCATCCTCAATAACCGAAGTACCGCTTATTCAAAATCAATTTGGTTTTTGTAAATTCAACAATTTTCAATAGAGATATGGATTTTTGAAAATTTTAGTTTTAATTGTTTGAGCATTTTTAAGAAAACATCGCAGAAGAAAATATAAAACATGCAGGAAAAATTCTATAAAATATTATCCTCAATGAACGAAGTACCGCTTACTCAAAATTAGTTTGGTTTTTGTAAATTCAACCATTTTCAATAGAGATATGAACTTTTGAAAATTGTTGTTTTAATTTTTTGAGCACCTGAACAAAAACATCGCCGAAAAAAATATAAAACATGCAGGAAAAATTCTATAAAAAATCATCCATAATAACCAAAGTACCGCTTATTCAAAATCAATTCGATTTTTGTAAATTCAACAATTTTCAATGGAGATATGGATTTTTGAAAATTTTCGTTTTATTTTTTTGAGCACTTGAATGAAAACATCGCAGAAAAAATATAAAACGCGCAGACAAAATTGCATAAAAAATCATCCTTAATTTGCCGAAGTATAACTAATGCAAAATCTCTTTGGTTCTTGTAAATTCAACAATTTTCAATAGAGATATGGATTTTTGAAGATTTTCGTTTTAATTTTTTGAGTACTTGAATGAAAATATCGCAAAAAATATATAAAACGCGTAGAAAAAATTCCTTAAAATAATATCCTCAATGGTCGAAGTACAGCTTATTCAAAATCTCTTTGGTTTTTGTAAATTCAACAATTTTCAATAGAGATATGGATTTTTGAAAAATTTTATTTTAATTTTTTTAGTACCTGAACAAAAACATCGCCGAAAAAAATATAAAAAACGCAGGAAAAATTCAATAAAAAATCATCCTCATTGACCGAAGTATCGCTTATTGAAAACCAATTTGGTTTTTGTAAATTCAACTATTGATAGAGATATGGATTTTTGAAAATTTTTGTTTTAATTTTTTGAGCACCTGAACAAAAACATCACAGAAAAAAATATAAAAAACGCGGGAAAAATTCCATAAAAAATTATCCTCAATGGCCGAAGGAACGCTTATTCAAGATGAATTTGGTTTTTGTAAATTCAATAATTTGCAATTGAGATATGGATTTTTGAAGATTTTTGTTTTAATTTTTTGAGCACCTGAACAAGGAGCAGGAGCATTTGGAGATTTTCGCACTTTGGTGAATTGTTTTAATTTTTTTTTCAGTTCATGAAGTTTGCAATTTCAAAATTGGTTTCGTGGTATTATTTCAAAATGTATGTTTAGATATTCGCACTGAATCTCAAATTTCAATTAATTTTGGGTCATTTTGGGTTTACCATTTGTAGCAATTGTTTTTATATATTTGTTTTTCAGTTGATGAAAATTGTGATTTGAATATGCACGTAGGAGTAAATGAGAGTATACAGTATTGAATATAGAATAATATTTAGAAATGCTATTCTGTATTGTCTTCTTTCAATCACGTTTTAAGTAACAGTCGCAGTTTAAGTAGCAATGACTGTTTAGGTAACAGTTGTGATTTTAAGGAGCAATCACAGTTATAGTTTTAATAGCAGTGATTTAAAGTAGCGGTGATTTTAAGTAGCAGTGATTTTAAGTAGCAGTGATTTTAAGTAGCAGTGAAATTCTCCTATTAGTAACAGTATTAAGTATTGTTTATGTACAAATTGTAAATACTGTAAAAAGGGGTTACCCGTTAATAAAACCATTATTATTATTAGTAACGACCCTTGATTTTTCAATACTAGTGAAAAATCACAGGTACGTGAAATAACGTCCATCCCTACATAGAACTGTGAGAGATTTTCGACAAACGATTCATTTTGTAATATTAATTAAATAATGGATTACAACTATCTTAAATTTCATGTTTTTTTTTGTCAATCCACGCGTAAAGTCGAGTTGCAAAAAACGCCGTTCCCTTATACAAAAGATGTCTTGTCCTTTAGAAGTTGTAAATTTTGGCCTTCTCGGCAATTTTTGTTGACGTTTATTGTGATCATTTAATAATTCCATATTCTTATGCATGGAGTTTGATGATAACAATTTTGTTGAAATATACTTTTTTATCGAATTAATGAGTCGCAGTTATGAATGAAATCAAAAGCTGTCAAACTGAACTGTTATCACACTTATATCACGGGACACTCGATTGCATTAGACGGATGATTTCGTTGGCAATTGATTAATTAAAAAATAATAAGTGCACCACCGCTAAGTAATTCATCCCGGTTGGCGGTGAAACGCGGGGGTGTCTGCGGAACGGCCGGAACGGATGCAGTGCTCATTGTAGGGTGATATATGTACTTGGACAAATGAGTGGAATCCATCGCAGAAATGAGCATCGGCCGTTTGATGTAAAAGGTCAGACATTAATTCATAATGAACGAGTCCTCCTCCTGGCTCGCCACTTATATTTCCTTAATCCCTGAGAGCACAAACAGACCAACAGCGTCCGCATGAGCATGATGAAAACCTAATGGTTATATCTCTTTATGTTCGAGATCAAAGGGCGTTCGGGAGTTCGTCCTTTTTTGAGAACTCGTCATATCTAAGGCCCGTCCGGCGGAGTATTGGTTTGTGCGGGTCCGGTCTCTAATTAGTACAACTTTTGTCGACTGCCACTTGCGCTCTCGGTGCGTGCTCGAGTTCGACGCCGTTTCGGGGGGGCCCCAGCGAGAGAGCAATGATTTAAGAGGGGCACCAGGTCTTAATCAATGATTTACTGGACACAATGAGATATCTTCGGAGCCGGTTATATTCCGTGAGCAGTGAGCAGCAGCAAAGAAGAGCATTGTGTTAGATGCGACAGTCTGATCGATGTTATGCCGAAGACTGGTTTTCCACTTGTGTGTGAGATAATTTAATACGGGACTCATTTAAATCGGACAAAAATGCGAAGTCCGAGACGTGTAAGCCTTAAATTACAGCACAATTGCACGAGATTGGCGAATACATCTGCATAACTTAGCATCCGATCAAGAGCCGATATCATTGTCGCGTTTTAGTGCTCATTTTTCGGCGACCGCGACGGGTTCTCTCTCGCTAATGAATATTTCTCGATCCAAGACAAATGGGTTGCGAACTCGACTTAATAGTAGAGTAATCGGTTCGATGGTCGTCTTCAACAACGGAATGTGTGGAGTTGAAATAATGAGCGGCGAGGTAACACCGACCGTGAACATCTACTTTTTCATATTTTTTTTTTACTTCATCCGTCTTAATTTACAGTACTATAACGGCTGACCAACAAACGCAGAATTTTGCATATACAGGTGTTGAAAAGGTGACACCAAAATTTATGGGCGTGTAGTACTACGAATCAATAAATATTAATCTCAACATGATTTATTTGGTAGCTATTATTAGAAACTCCGGTTTGGAAACTTAAGATGTTGATGGTGGTAATTAGCAACTCGAAGGTTTGAGAATGCAAAGGAAATCTTGATCATTCCTTGGCGCTTCAATAAGCGTTACTCTTTCCTATTTAACCCTTTAGAGTCCGAAGTAGCGCTGTTGAGAGATTTTTTGTCGGGCCTCTTCTTAACCGATAAAGACAAGCGCTATTGCGCTGTTAGTCGTTTTTCGAGCTTGTGCTTCCAACGATCCTTGGAACCCAAAGGGTTCAAAATTACTTTCTCTGTTAACTAAAAAGATCGTCTAGCCGTTGAAAATATCAGTGGAGACATAGTATTGTCTTAGTTTGTATTTTTTCCCGTAGAATACGATCCCGCAATAAAAAATAGGGAGGTTCTATTTAAGAAATCAATGTTGACCTTCGTTTGACCTTGAAAATTACCGCCAAGATCATTTTCAAGGTCTCCAGCATAAGTCCCCCTCCGATCTATACAACTTTTATCTGAAACAGTTTTTGCAATGTTTCGAGATATTTGGGGTGGCAATTTAAAATGGGATACCCTGTATATACACAGTAGGCAATAAATTTCGGTAAATTACCATTTTCAAACATCATGTGGCGGCTCGTGAAACATTTTGATGATAGAGCCAATACACCTCACCTCACCCCCACCTCATTTTTGAAGGAAGTACAAAAATATTATTTACATGTACTTTCGATTTTTCATATTATTTAATTTCATCCCAGATGTGCACTAAATCCAAATCTCTAATACCGTTTTCGTCCACGTAAAAGCTTTTACTCAAATTCCTTCGATTAATAACATGCATGCATTTTTCGTTTCCACACTTCAAGTTAGGATTGTTGTCATTCTATTTTCACCCATGTTATTGCAATTGTTTTTCTAGTATATCATAAATGCATTGTTGATTTACAGATTTTAAGCTTTTGAAGCAAATTTCTTCAATTATTAATTTTTTACAAATTTTCAAATCGTTGAATGCATTTTTCGTTTCCACACTTCAAATTAGGATTTGTTGCCACTCTATTTCCACCTATAATATGGCAATTGTTTTTACAGGATATCATAAATGCATTGTTGATTTTCAGATTTTGAGCTTTTCAAGCAAATTTCTTCAATTATTAATTTTTTACAAATTTTCAAATCGCTGAATGCATTTTTCGTTTCCACACTTCAAATTAGAATTGTTGCCACTCTGTTTCCACCTATGTTATTGCAATTGTTTTTACAGGATATCATAAATGCATTGTTGATTTACAGATTTTGAGCTTTTGAAACAAATTTCTTCAATTATTAATTTTTTACAAATTTTCAAATCGTTGAATGCGTTTTTCGTTTCCACACTTCAAGTTAGGATTTGTTGCCACTCTATTTCCACCTATGATATGGCAATTGTTTTTATAGGATATCATGAATGCATTGTTGATTTACAGATTTTAAGCTTTTAAAGCAAATTTCTTCAATTTTTAATTTTTTACAAATTTTCAAATCGCTGAATGCATTTTTCGTTTCCACACTTCAAGTTAGGATTGTTGCCACTCTGTTTCCACCTATGTTATTGCAATTGTTTTTACAGGATATCATAAATGCATTGTTGATTTACAGATTTTGAGCTTTTGAAGCAAATTTCTTCAATTATTAATTTTTTACAAATTTTCAAAGCGCTGAATGCATTTTTCGTTTCCACACTTCAAATTAGAATTGTTGCCACTCTGTTTCCACCTATGTTATTGCAATTGTTTTTACAGGATATCATAAATGCATTGCTGATTTACAGATTTTGAGCTTTTGAAGCAAATTCCTTCAATTATTAATTTTTTACAAATTTTCAAATCGTTGAATACATTTTTCATTTCCACACTTCAAGTTAGGATTTGTTGCCACTCTGTTTCCACCTATGTTATTGCAATTGTTTTTACAGGATATCATAAATGCATTGTTGATTTACAGATTTTGAGCTTTTGAAGCAAATTTCTTCAATTATTAATTTTTTACAAATTTTCAAATCGTTGAATGCATTTTTCATTTCCACACTTCAAGTTAGGATTGTTGCCACTCTGTTTCCACCTATGTTATTGCAATTGTTTTTACAGGATATCATAAATGCATTGTTGATTTACAGATTTTAAGCTTTTAAAGCAAATTTCTTCAATTTTTAATTTTTTACAAATTTTCAAATCGCTGAATGCATTTTTCGTTTCCACACTTCAAGTTAGGATTGTTGCCACTCTGTTTCCACCTATGTTATTGCAATTGTTTTTACAGGATATCATAAATGCATTGCTGATTTACAGATTTTGAGCTTTTGAAGCAAATTCCTTCAATTATTAATTTTTTACAAATTTTCAAATCGTTGAATACATTTTTCATTTCCACACTTCAAGTTAGGATTTGTTGCCACTCTGTTTCCACCTATGTTATTGCAATTGTTTTTACAGGATATCATAAATGCATTGTTGATTTACAGATTTTGAGCTTTTGAAGCAAATTTCTTCAATTATTAATTTTTTACAAATTTTCAAATCGTTGAATGCATTTTTCATTTCCACACTTCAAGTTAGGATTTGTTGCCACTCTGTTTCCACCTATGTTATTGCAATTGTTTTTACAGGATATCATAAATGCATTGTTAATTTACAGATTTTGAGCTTTGAAACAAATTTCTTCAATTATTAATTTTTTACAAATTTTAAAATCGTTGAATGCATTTTTCATTTCCACACTTCAAGTTAGGTTTGTTGCCACTCTGTTTTGACCTATGTTATGGCAATTGTTTTTACAGGATATCATAAATGAATTGTTGATTTACAGATTTTGAGCTTTTGAAACAAATTTCTTCAATTATTAATTTTTTACAAATTTTCAAATCGCTGAATGCATTTTTCGTTTCCACACTTCAAGTTAGGATTGTTGCCACTATGTTTTCACCTATGTTATTGCAATTGTTTTTACAGGATATCATAAATGCATTGTTGATTTACAGATTTTGAGCTTTTTAAGCAAATTTCTTCAATTATTATTTTTTTACAAATTTTCAAATCGTTGAATGCATTTTTCGTTTCCACACTTCAAGTTAGGATTGTTGTCACTCTGTTTTCACCTATGTTATTGCAATTATTTTTACAGGATATCATAAATGCATTGTTGATTTACAGATTTTGAGCTTTTGAAGCAAATTTCTTCAATTATTATTTTTTTACAAATTTTCAAATCGTTGAATGCATTTTTCGTTTCCACACTTCAAGTTAGGATTGTTGTCACTCTGTTTTCACCTATGTTATTGCAATTGTTTTTACAGGATATCATAAATGCATTGTTGATTTACAGATTTTGAGCTTTTGAAACAAATTTCTGCAATTATTAATTTTTTACAAATTTTCAAAGCGCTGAATGCATTTTTCGTTTCCACACTTCAAGTTAGGATTTGTTGCCACTCTGTTTCCACCTATGTTATTGCAATTGTTTTTACAGGATATCATAAATGCATTGTTAATTTACAGATTTTGAGCTTTGAAACAAATTTCTTCAATTATTAATTTTTTACAAATTTTAAAATCGTTGAATGCATTTTTCATTTCCACACTTCAAGTTAGGTTTGTTGCCACTCTGTTTTGACCTATGTTATGGCAATTGTTTTTACAGGATATCATAAATGAATTGTTGATTTACAGATTTTGAGCTTTTGAAACAAATTTCTTCAATTATTAATTTTTTACAAATTTTCAAATCGCTGAATGCATTTTTCGTTTCCACACTTCAAGTTAGGATTGTTGCCACTATGTTTTCACCTATGTTATTGCAATTGTTTTTACAGGATATCATAAATGCATTGTTGATTTACAGATTTTGAGCTTTTGAAGCAAATTTCTTTAATTATTAATTTTTTACAAATTTTCAAATCGCTGAATGCATTTTTCGTTTCCACACTTCAAGTTAGGATTGTTGCCACTATGTTTTCACCTATGTTATTGCAATTGTTTTTACAGGATATCATAAATGCATTGTTGATTTACAGATTTTGAGCTTTTGAAGCAAATTTCTTTAATTATTAATTTTTTTACAAATTTTCAAATCGCTGAATGCATTTTTCATTTCCACACTTCAAGTTGTGATTGTTGCCACTCTGTTTCCACCTATGTTATTGCAATTGTTTTTACAGGATATCATAAATGCATTGTTGATTTACAGATTTTGAGCTTTTCAAGCAAATTTCTTCAATTATTAATTTTTTACAAATTTTTAAATCGTTGAATGCATTTTTCGTTTCCACACTTCAAGTTAGGATTTGTTGCCACTCTGTTTCCACCTATGTTATGGCAATTGTTTCTACAGGATATCATAAATGCATTGTTGATTTACAGATTCTGAGCTTTTCAAGCAAAATTAATTATTAATTTTCGCGATTAGTATCGCGAATATATTCTTAAGAAATACCGTGCCAGAAGTAAGTTGGCACCGTTAACCGCGCGCTCGACATTGCGCTGGGGAACAAAAATGCATTAGATGTTTCTCTACTTAAACTTACGCATTGTTTTAACATTTAAAATGACGTTTTTACAATGAAATAAAAATTCTTGCTGAGCTTAAAACTAGAGGTAGTGCCATGGCTCCTTGCGATCTAATGAATTGATGATGTGTGCTTGTGGGTAAAAGTATTGTTTATTAAAAATTCATTTATTTCAAATAATTATTTACAACTTTATCATAAAACGTATTGAAATCTGCGTAGACAAGTTCGAGTCTCTCCAGTAATTGATCCGATCGTTCTCCACAGTTCCTCCCAGGAGACACCGGAATGTGTGCAGTTGAAATAATGAGCGCAGACAAATCCCATCCTGTGACAACTGACATCCAGACACTAGCATATTCAAATGCGACTTTTAAATCTGTCGACCTCTCTCTCCGGGCGTACATAATGACTCTCCCTGTTTTTCTGTTTTCCTCATTAACCTCGCCCTCGTGCACCAGGGGGGGCGGGTTAAAGTTCATTATTGTCTAGTTAAGTCTCTGGTTATTATAGCCCCCAATTCCCATTCATTTCTCACCGTCATCCATTACGCACCGTCTGACAGATCCGGAGCAGCGAAACGTTCAAAAAGTAATTTGTTTCGGTGGCTCCTCTCGTCTCCTAAGAAGCGCAAAAAGTAAGCAACTTGTTCATTTCGGGCCTCGAATAGAGAGAATTCGCGAGAATCACCATTTTCTTCTGCTATGTATGTATGATGGAACTTTCCGAGGGTAGACGTAACGCTGCGTTTCTAATTGCTTTATATCCATAGGTGATGTGATCAATATTATAATAGTTCTGGTGCTTTATTAATAAAGATGATTTTGATCATTTCTATGTTGCAATTTTTTGCCTTGAACTGAATTGAATTTGTTTTAAAGAAATTAAACTACGACCATTTCTTAAACTAATCAAGATTGCCTTAGAGCAGCGTATTCCAAACTTTTTGATCGTGACCCGGTACAAGGTTTTAACATTTTTCGCGACCCACCTTATGAAAAAAAAACATTTATTTACAAAACAAGTTTTATTTTTTAATGAAAATCAAGTTTTTTTGTTTCTTTATTTCATACACAAAATTTGCATAATTATTATACAAGGTGCTGTAAAAATGGCGGATTAACTCTATGGCACGTTGTCGAGGATTACTTCGAGAGTATGGAAAATATAATGAAAAAAATTGGTATTGTATTTTTTCGAAGACTTTATAGTAAATTTTTCCATTGGTTAAAATCTGCATAACATTAATTATTTACACTCCAGCTCATCAAATAATTTTTTCAGAGATACATACTTTCATGCTTGTCAATATTATGTACAATTGGTATTTTCAAATGCGATAATTTAAATGTTAAATAATTGATTTTCGCATTCAAATAAATCTACTGATGCCAGGTTTATTTGAATTGAAAAATCAATTATTTAACATTAAAATTATCGCATTTGAAAATACCAATTGTATGTTATATTGACAAGCATGAAAGTAGGTATCTTTGAAAAAAATATTTGATGAGCTGGAATGTAAATAATTAATGTTATGCAGATTTTAAGCAATGAAATAATTTATACTAAAGTCTTCACATCTTCGCAAAAATACAATACCGATTTTTTTCATAATATTTTCCACACTCTCGAAGTAACCCTCGACAACGTAGCATTCAATTAATCCGCCATTTTTACAGCACCCAGTATAAGAAAAATTACAATTATATTCATTTAAAACTTTAGTAAATGAAGTAAACTTTGTTTTACATATTTTGTCCTTAGCGCGAAGGATTATGTTGTTTGTCAACACATAACTAGCCCAAATGATTTTTTTGATTGTTTACTTGTTTTATTACTGGAAGTCTACAGAGTCTACCTTTAAAGTTTGAAGATAATCCACTAAGGGACTTTCTTAGAAATTAAGAAAATCTAGGTGAATGCATAATTTTGCACTTTCAAAAATGTTTGAGTTGAAATTTCGGAAAAACTAGCTCAAATAATTTTCGAAATTATTTATTTGTTTTATTACTACGAATCTATGCGCTTGTAAAATTTAAAGATATTCCACTAAGGTGTTCTCTAAAATACTAGGAAAAACTAGGCAAATACATGATTTTGCATTTTCAAAAATGTTTAAGTTGAAATTTCGGAAAAACTTGAAACCGAAGATTCATGTTTTGAGTAAATTTAGGTAAAAAAATGATTTTTTATTGCACGTGTGATTATTTCAAAATTTGGGACTTGGATGTTTGCCTTTTTTATCATAGAAATTAAAATTCATCCGTTTTGAGTGAATTTGAAAAAACTCTGGATATTTTTCAATTGGTTTTTATTTTCAAAGCAAATTGTCAAGCCTCAAAATTAAATTCAGTGTTTAAGGGTAAATATTTCAAAATTGAAGCCAAGAGCGTTGGTAGATTTTAATAGAATCACGAAACGCAATCTATTTTGATTAAATTGGAAAAGGTTCGAAAATGCTGCAACTGTTTTTGTGTTCGACCTCAGAATTGAACAGGAGTGTGATTATTTCGAAAACTAGGGTAGGAATATTTTTAATTTTTTTATGGAAAAATAAAGTGCAATGCATTTTGAGTGAATTTAAAAATTTCAATTGATTTTATATATTTTGGCGATTTGGAAAATGCTTGACTTCAGAAATGAAATGAGGGGTGTTCAACTGTAATTATTTCGAAATATAGCGTAGTAACGTATGCAATTTTTTGCAGAAAAAACGAGTGCAATATATTTTAAGTGAATTTGAAAAAAAGAGGTTGTTTCAGTGATTTTTTTTAAATTTTTTGGCGGTTTGGAAAATGTTCGACCTCAGAATTGAAGCTGTGATGTTGAAATGTGATTATTTTGAAACCTAAGGTAGAAATGTTTCCAAAATTTAGTAGATACTTAAAGTGCAATCTATTTTAGAGGAATATCAAAAGTTCAAGTTTTGTTCCAATTGTTTTTATTTATTTATTGCTGTTCATTGGAATTGAATTAAAATTATTTTAAAACCTAAAGTAGGCATGTTTTCTAATTTTTATAGAACTATAGAATAAAATAGAATATATTTTAAGTGATTTTAAAGTTTGTTTTAATTGTTTTTTATATTTTTTTGGTGGTTTGGTAAATGCTCGCCTTCAGAATTGAACCAGAGAAGGTATTCAAGTGATTATTTGAAGGAATACCCGGAAAGTAGTATTTAAAACTATTTATTAGCTCCGAAAGATATTCTTAAATTAAAACTGATAGTGTTTCTAGATGTAAATCTTCTTCATCATAGTTTTCACGGGTTTCAATAAATTTATGTAATGTTTCAAAAGATTTAAAACTTCTATTGAAAGTCGTTGTTTCCACAGAGTATTTTTTTAAAATTATTGCAGCGACTTTTTCCGATACTTTGAAAATATTTAAACCAAAGCCTTGCAAATTGAAATTTAATTAATTGAATGCAGCAATATGTCGCACAAATAAGCTACTTTAATTAACCACTCAAAATCGAGGAATCTATCCCTAAATGAAAAAATAGTATCACTCAGAAATACCAAAGCTTCGTCTTTTAGCTCAGACGTTCTAAAACTTCTCATTTGATAGCCATCGTGAATTACAATACAAAAGATGTTTATGATCACTCCCCATTTCCTTGCATAATTCGGTAAAAAGTCTGCTATGCGAAAAACTACAAATACACACTTTGCCACTATTCCTAGTGACTAACTGTTATAAAAAAATAATATGTAAAAAAAATATTTTTTTGTGTTTTTACAATATTTTTTCGCGACCCAAAATTCTTCTGCGACCCGGTGCTGGTAGTATAGTCAATCCAGAACTATTTAATTAAAAATACTTTTTAACAATTTCATTTTATTATTCCCAAAAGGTACCGTGAGAATCAATATTTGATTACAACTGATGAACACTATAGATTTCACATCCTCCAATATTACGTTAATGGGTTCGTGCTATTGTATAAAAGTCCGAAATTCGTGATTTAAACCTCATTCTAATCCATCTGGGGAATAGAATCGTGCCATAAAAAAAACATGTGGAAAACTAGTTTTTTTTTCTCTTCTTTTGGCATCGAATTACGACCATCGTAATTAGTTTCCTTGTGTGTGTGTGAGCGAGTGTCGGGGAACACAATACACACGGGAAAGTTTGTTTGAACAGGCACGTCAATATCTGTATAGAATGTATATATGGATGTTGAGGAGTGCATGCTATTCTGTATTCGACCGCTGTCCCCCGAGAATATAACATTATTTCCCATATACGTCCACTCTCAATAAATGGTTATGAATTTTACACTTCCATTGGTAAGTGCGGCCATAAAGATGTCAAAGCGGCGGACGTATTCGATATTTTCATGTTGGGATGATGCTAATGCCCTTTATTAAGATTACTATTTGCTACCGAAGTAAGCTTAAAGATGTAAACAAAGAATTGGTTCGGTGATTGGCGGTTACTATAATTTTTAATTAGAAAATTTGTTGTCTATTATTTTTTTTTCATTATAAGTAGTTTGTTTCATTAAGAGTATTAAATAGTCAAGTTGATATTTTCTAAAACTAAAGTTTACATTATGTTTTCCTAAGACTAAATTAATACTAATTTACACGTTATAAATATATAAACGTCAATGATAAAATTATACCATCACAATGAGACTAACTTAAAATTAATTATAATTTATATATACCCCATCTTACGTTTTTGAAGGTAAACTTTCTATCTTTCATTAAAGCAAACACTCCACATCAATTATGCCACAAAGATGTTAATGGTCAGCTATAAATGCAAAATTCTTGGGTTACTTAAAAATTACAAGTTTCAACTAGCTAAAGTGTGTTTGCAAAATTTTAGAAAAAAAAAATCGATTTTTTAGATTTTGAACGGCCGTATCGTCTAAACCGATATTTATCAACCTCCTGGTGCCCACTTTATCAGATCGGCTTCTTAATTCGCCCCCTTAAAATTTTAATAGCTTAAAATAAATTTTAAAGTTTCTTGATTATGATGACTTGTGTGTTAAAATTTAGAGAATTTGGAGAAGGATATTAAGAAATATCCATGTCATGATTTCGTGTTTTGTAAATTAGTTAACTTGTAAGAAGTCTGTGTTATGTTTCACTGGTTGGATTTTAGGATAGGGACCACCCACCGCCCTAAATTTCCGCTTTAACATAACCTATAAAACTCTGTTTGATTTTTTTTCTTTGCAAATCTGTCAGTAGTGTTAGAAGTTTAACATTTATCAGGGAACAGGGTTTGTAGTTTGCGTTAAAATTAATATGAAGGGTGGCGGGTGGTCCCTATTCACTTTAACCTAACCTATAAAACTCTGATTAATTTTTTTTTGTAAATCTATCTGTAGTATTGAAAGTTTTACAATAATCAGGGAAAAGGGTTTGTAGTTTGCGTTAAAATTAATATAAAGGGTGGTGGCTGGGCCCTATCCTATCCTCCAAATAGATGAATAGAAGCGAGGGTTACGCAAATAGAGAGTTATAAATCAAACTTCAAAATATTGCGTTTGGATTTTTGTGTTTTGTAAACTGCTTCATTTGTAAGAACCTTGTGCTGCGTTCTACTGGTTGTATTGTAGAATAGGACCCACCCACCCCCCTATATATCCACTTTAACAGAACCGAGAAAACCCTGTTTGATTGAATAAAATTTCTTTGTAAATCTATCTGTGGTGTTGGAAATTGACCTAACATCGAGGAACACGGTTCGTATTTCAAATTAAAATGAATACGAAAGATGAAGGGTGGGCCTTATCCTACCCTCCAAAGTGTTGAACATAAATGAAGGTTGCGTAGTTGGAGAGTAATATATCGAACTTGAAAATATTGCGTTTATGATTTTTTATTTTGTAAATTAGTTCATTTGTAAGAACTCTGTATTATGTTTTACTGGTTGGATTATAGGATAGGGCCCACCCACCGTCCTAAATATCCACTTTAACATAACCTATAAAACTCTGTTTGATTTTTTTTTTCTTTGCAAATCTATCAGTAGTGTTGGAAGTTTAACAATTATCAGGGAACAGGGTTTGGAGTTTGCGTTAAAATTAATATGAAGGGTGGTGGGTGGTCCCTATCCTACCTTCCAAATTGTTGAACATAAACGCGGCTTGCGTTTAAAGAGAGAAATAAATCAACCAACAACTTAGTTCATTGTGAGAACCCTGTGCTATGTTTTATTGGTTGGATTGTTGGATAGGGACCACCCACCACCCTTCATATCCACATTTACATAACCAATAAAACCCTGTTTGATTGAATGAAATATATTTGTAAATCTATGCGTGGTGTTGGAAATGGATCATGATTTGTAATTTAAGTTGAAATTAATACGGAGGGTGGTGGGTGCGCCCTATCCTATCCTATCCTCCAAGGGGTTGAACATAAGCGAGGGTTGCGTAGTTGGAGAGTAATAAATTCAAAATATTGCATTTGTGATTTTATATTTTACATTAGTTCATTTGTAAGAACCCAGTGCTATGTTCTGCTGATAGGATTGTATGATAGGGCCCACCCACCAACCACTCTTTATATAGACTTTGACATAACCAATAAATCCCTGTTTGATAGAATGTCATTTCTTTGCAAATCTATCTGTGGTGTTGGAAGTTAACCAAACATCAGGGTTTGTAATTTGAGTTAAAATTAATACGAATGGTGGTGGGTGAGGGGTACATTTTTGATTTTATAGAATTGTTAAGATGTTGAAAGTGAATAAAATATGAATAATGGATTAATGAAAACTCCATCCATCCTCCAACTTGAAAGGCAACAAATTCGCGATTACGATTTTTAAAAATTGCTAAGGTGTTAAAAACATTTCTTACTTACGATAATTTATATGCTAAAAGTTAAAAGAAATATTCATGTCAAAGTAACGAAAATTGACAAACTCTGAAATCAACAAAATCGCGTTTATGATTTTGGAAATTGTTTTAACTTCCGAATGCCTTACTTGATTTTGATGATTTAAATTCCAAAATATAGGGAATTCAGTGTGTTTAAAAAAATATAAAGAAATATACATATCGTTCGAAGAAAGTTGCCAAAATCTGTTGTTTTCCGAGTTCAAAGTCAACAAAAGCGCGTTGTTGATTTTGAAAAATTCGTAAACTTCCGAACGCATTATTTAATTTTGCTGATTTAACTGCTACAATGCGGCAAATTTACTGTGTTTGAAAAAGTATTAAGGGATAATCATGACGAGTCTTTGAAAATTTCCAAAATCCGAAATTTTCCAAGTTCAAGTCAAGAAACCCTTGTTTTCAGTTTTTTTAAATTACTAGGGTGTTAAACGCATTTTTTGATTGTGAAATTTTATATGTTAAAAAGTAGAGAATTCGGGGTGTTTTAAATTGTATTAAAAATATCCATGTTGAGACGGTGGAAATTGCCAAAATCCGAAATTTTCCAAGTTCAAAATCAACCAAATCAAGTTTTTGATTTTGATATTTTTTTAACTTATGACCGCGTTATTTGATTTTGATGGTTTAATTTTCAAAATGTAGAGAATTTTGTGTTTTTTTTTTATAATAAAAAAAAGCTTAATTTCGCAAATTTCGAATTTTTTTGATCTTGGCAAAGTTTAATAAACAACATAAAATGTGGCCATCATATAACTTTCTCCGAAAATATTTTTCTGATATTTTTGTTTCCATACTTCGTGCACGAAATAAGAAAAATTACATTTCGCAGAGATGAAATATTTTTTATAAGAGAAATCGAATTATGAAAAACAACTGAGGAGAAGGATGTATTTTAGTTTTCGAAATACATTAATTTTTAGGTGAGTTATAAATGTATTTTTATGTATGTTGTGAAAAAGATCGAAAAAATATGAAAATCCGGCATAAAACAACTAAGAAGTCTGAATTCTTTAAAAACCATGATTGTTTTTGAAAATACAACAATTGTTAAATGAGTTACGAATGTTCAAGAAAAATTGTGAGAGTTGATAATAGAAAATCAAAAAATTATATGAAAATCTGAAACAAAGTTGTGCAAACATTAGAAAGTCGAAATCATTATGTTTTTTGAAAAAGAGAGTTATAATTGTTTAAAATTAATTGATTTATATTCTGGAAACATCGAGGGAAAAAATTAAATTAAACGCCAACATATTGTAAATTTAATATTTGTAATTACTTTTGCATTAATAAAGACACTTTATTAACAATATTATATAACAATGCAAAAATTAAAAACAATAAATTCGCCTTTATTCGTTTTGGTTTCAAAAATGCACCAACTTTTAAGTGAGTTGTAAATGTTTCAAAAGCTTTAATTTAAATTGCGGCGGCTTTGATTTAGAAAATCGAAAAACTTTACGAAAAACCGAAATAAAATCATGCAAAAACTAAAAACAACTGAGATGGTTATATTACAGAAAAAACATTTTGGTTTTTAAAAATGTTCAAATTGCTGAAAAAAATTATTTGATCAAAAGAAATGAAATGCTACAAAAATTAAATCAGCTAAGAAGTGTTTTATTCTTGCAAATTTATTTTTGCTCTTGAAAATACACCACTTTTTACTTTTTAAGTGAGTAATGAATGTTTAAAATAAAATTATTTGAGTTGTGGAAGCGAAGATTGGAAATATCAAAAGAAAAAAGAAACATTTTTTGCAAATAATTTTGGTTACTAAAAATGTTTCAATTTTTAAGTGAGTTATGAATGTTTCAAAAAACTATTATAATTGAGTAAGAGAAAATTGAAAATATCGAAAGAAAAGAAACGCTAAAATAACCGAAAAGACTATTTTTACGAAATCATTTTGGTTTTTGAAGATAATTATGAATGTTCAAAAAGAAATTATTAGAATTGCAGAACAGGAAATTAAGGTAATTAAAAAAAACATATATAACGCCAAAATCACGAAAACGGCTTTATTTTTAGGAAATCGTTTTGGTCTTTGAAAATATTTCAATTTTTAGGAATAAATGTTCAAAAAAAATATTTCAATTGCGGAACAGGAAATTGAATATACAAAAAAAAATATGGAACGCTAAAACCACGAAAACTGCTTTATTTTTTTGAAATAATTTTGCTTTTTTAAAACGTTTCAATTTTTAAGTTATGAAAGTTTAAAATAAAATTGTTTGAGTTGTGGAATGGAAGCGAAGATTGTAAATATTAAAAGAAATTTTTTTTTGGAAATTAATTGGGTTTTTGAAAACGTTTCAATTTTTAAGTGAGTTATGAAAGTTTCAAAAAAACTATTATAGTTGAGTAAGAGAAAATTGAAAATATCAAAAGAAAAGAAACGCTAAAACAACCGAAAAGGCTTTTAGGTTTTTGAAAATATTTCAATGGTTAAGGGAGTTATAAAAAAAATATTTGAATTGCGGAAGACGAAATTGAAGATATAAAAAATATATGAAACGCCATGCGGCAAACGGCTTTATTTTTTGGAAATCGATTTGGTTTTTGAAAATGTTTCGATTTTTAAATATGTAATGAATGACATTTAAAACAAAGAAAACCTCACTTGTTGTTCGACTTAAGAATGCTTAAAATTATGAAAGATGAGACTGACAAATTATACTTTTTTTATATGCTTAAAATGGTAAACACCCACTTCTGGTGTACGAAATTTCACCAAAAGCTTTTCAGTTCTTCGGATTGTCAAATAACATTATGGGAACTTAGAAAAGTTAAAAGCATAAAAAATTTAATCTAGAAAAAATTACAAAAAGTTAGCAAGTCACCATGAACTTTACGGAAAATTAAAAAAAAAAAAACGATTTTTTCAGACTTTGAACGGCCGTAGCGGCTGAACGAAGAATCCAATTTTAACGCGGATTTCAAATCAGTGTTCATTGTGTGTCAATTAGACAGATTTAATTAAAATTGGCGATTTAAAATTTTTGACGAAAACCTGAAAAATCATCCAAGGGTCCCCCATTCTTACTTTTGCTTAAAAATTGGCTTTGAAATTATTTCCTGAAGAAACCACTGGTTCGATTCGGCGTTTCTATACATCATTAGAAAGATTCCTTCAAGACGCTTTAGAAAATGTACTTTCGCAAGAACAAATGAGAATTTGAAGCACGTGGCGCGTTCGCAAAAAAACTCGAAAATGGAAAAAATCGAAAAATCGACTTTTTCTTAATAATCATCGTAGACCATTAAAGTACACCGTTTTTCATCAGAAGAACGAGAAAAACCCATTGACGTTATAAAATTTCAGCCAGCTCAAATAGCAAAAGAGTTTTTGCAACGCATTAGAATATTGAAAATACTTATTGTTATAAATTAAAGTAATATAAGAAGTAAGTGCATACATTAATGAATATTCTCTTGTGCCGGCAATAACAATTTATTCGTTTCGCATTTTATTACAACCGGCTCGGCATAACAGGATAGGTAATAGTAATAGTAATTGTGTGTGTGCTCGTGGCATTTTTAGTGAGGGTATTTGTGTGTTCGCTGTTTAATGAGGCGATATTATTCGGAATTAATATTCAATTATGTAAAATACGTACATGGAGGATGTAAATAAGATGTATGGGGGTTTAATTATAATTAAGCAGCGAGTACAGGTTGACAGTGGAGTAATTATAAATAGTAATCCGCTTATAGGAATGTTTGTAATGAAGGAGTACTGCGTTTCTCTTTGTATATATATATATATATATATATATATATATATATCTGTGTGTATGTGAGTGTTCTCCATGTTTGTAAATCATTGTCTGCATCTGATTATTTGGTGGAATTTGGTTTATGTCTATAGTTTACTATGCAATATGTACACAGACGTGAATAGTTTCGTGAAACATAGGAAATCAGAGTGGTGTTTTCGCTGTAGTATTAGGCAAGATCCAGTGGCGTAGCGTACAGGGGCCACCGGGGGCGATCGGCCGGTTTTAGTTGATTAGGAGTTTTATTGGACATAATAAAACAAACACTTATATTGAAATATACTTTTCAAGTTTGCTCCTCTGCCTTTTAACATATGTTACGCCACTGGCGAAATCGTGATATATTAATCTAAATAAACGAACAACCGATTATGGTAAATTATGTAGCCAGAATCAATGTATGACATTACAAAAAATAATAAAATTATTTATTTATTTTCTACAATGGCTATTTTAAAAGAGCACGAATCAACAACTGGTTGCCAATCGCAGGATCCTTCAGCCGTGAAAGTTTGTGCTCATATTTTCCACAAAGTTGAGTAAATTGTGTTTCATCACTTCATGAAAATATTTCATTACCCACAATTTATGTAACAGCGAGTTTTTTATATTTAGCATGTTTTTTTTCATGTAAGCTTTCCGAAATGTATTTAATTTAAGTATAATACACATAACGTGTGTCCGTCAATAATTGCCAGTGTTGTTGGTGAAAAAGAAGCGTCAGTGTCTGCAGCAAGAAGAGCAAGAGCAAGAGCAAGGGCAGGAGCAGTCGTGACCGTGGTAGATCGCATAATGAGTGTACGGAGTACAGTGGTCAATTATGGCGACGTGAATAATAGTAGCAAATTAAAGTTATGCAGATAACGAAGAAGAGCAGGCCGTCCGCTGTGTGTTTGTGTATGTGTGTTAATGAAGGAAGGTTTCATTAGTCGATGCGATCTTGGGCTATACGCGGTCGCTTTGTAAATTCATAGGATTTCAATCGGGAGCATGTTCTTTCAGGACGATTGTATCTCTCGATATTTATTCGGTAGTTATGTATACCGGGGCCGGTGTATATCTGGATCTGTTTAGCTGCGAGCAGTACTCGAGCTATCTCTATTACCGCCTACCCGACTACCGACTACCGGCTACCACCGATTATTTTACATTTACAACGCATTTCAGGCAATGCCTCTCCTTCATACTGAATAATTGCTATTCGCGTCTTCATTCACAAAAGTACCAACTGGGTTACCGCCGGCAATAATGTAAGACAAAGTTGAACGTGAAATCGTAAAATATAATATGAGACGATAATATTTACGATCAATACAATTAAACTTTTATTGATCGCAACAAGCTTGGATCAATCATTTATTTCATTTTTCAAATAAGATTGGAAGGGTTCAAGAAAAATTCCTAAAAATTATGTCTTTTAGATATCCAATAGAGAATCCAGCCATTCCAATATGCTGAAAGAGAGAGAGAGCGAGAGAGAGACTCCTGAACTTAATCTTTTCCATGACGTGAATTGTCATTTTAAAATCAAACTGACAAGTCGAGACAATTTGTGTTATTTATTAACATGGTGGGCACATAACCCATCTTACAATTTTTATTTTCACACTTTTACAAATTACCTCAACAGGTAATCAACCAGAGGTCTTTCAGCCTTAATATGTTGATTAAACTAAATTTGAAATCTTTAAGGTCTACGAGGATTATGTTCGACGTTTGCTTTGGTTTCAAAATAAATAATGGTCTCGTTGACTGCAGCGTTCTGTTATCAGTTTACAATTTGAATTTTTTTTAACGTGAAAAATGCTCACTTTTCCCATTACCAACAAGTTATGAAATGCATAACCCATTAAGGAAAATTATGAATCTTCGTAATGTTTAAAATAATGTTATAATCTTCGCTCATAAAATTTGTGTAGTGTTGATTTATCTATGTACTCGTATTTTAGTAATAATTCACATACGATTTTCAATATGATAAACTGAGTTATCACTTGTTTTTATCTATAATTAAATAATATAAAATTTTAATGTAAGTATTGTCGAAATAATGTATTGGATGATTATGCGTATAAATAAATAATTCCTAGCGGATGTTAAATACTTCGTTGAATTCTATTGCTCGTTTAATTTCAAATTAAATATACAGAGCGTTTCGAACTGCACGGTACTATTTTAGCAGAATAAGGAAAAAAACTCATTTATTACCGAGTTATTTAAGGGTACAGATAAATACAGTCCACGGATATTAGCACAGAATATTTAAATCTTATGTTCGAATTTGGATTTCAGTCCCTAATAAATGATTATACTAGATGTCAGGGTAACGGCAGATCCTGTATTGATCATATATTTACTAAAACAAAACACGACATAGATCTAATGTTGCCAATGATATTACAAACAACTATTACCGACCATTATACGACTTTTTTACAAATTGTCTTTAGTGGCAAACCAATAAAAGTTGCCAGTAATAAAAAAAGTATAAAAATAATTAATCATGATAAACTATACAGGGAATTAAACAAAGTTGAATGGGAATGTGTATATCAAGAATAAAACGCGGCTATTGCAACGAACACATTTATTAACATAATATCAAACGCACTGAGAGAATGCAGTTACATTAAATATTATAAACAGAAAAAACGAAAATCTTGGATAACTAATGGAATAATGAAATCAATACAAACAAGAGATAAATTATACCAAGAAGTATTAGAAAATCCGGGTAATCAAATTTTAAAAAACAACTACAAGCTTTATAGAAATTCATTAACAAACTTCATAAAGATAACTACTACCCAATCAATAAAAAAAATAGCCAATACCTTCAATGAACATTATATTCATATCCCTAATCAAATAGCCAGTAATATAAAAAATATCCGAGGCAATGTAAACCTACAGCCGGTGAACTACACACATTCCTTATATATTAAACCAACATCACCAGATGAAGTTTCAAGAACCATAAAATCGTTAAAAAATAATAAAGCTGTTGGAATAGATGGCATCAAGGCAGAGACATTAAAAATTATCGAAGCTGTAATCTCGAAGCCATTAGCATTTATTATAAATCAATATTTTGTAGATGGCTTATATCCAAGTGAGTTTAAAACAACTGTAATAAAACCAATGTACAAACAGGGAGATAAAAAAGACTTTGTGAACTACAGGCCAATATCTCTTATAACCACATTCTTCAAAATTTTTGTAAAAATCCTGGCAGTTAGATTAAATGGTTACCTCGAGAAATTTAACATCTTATCAGGAAAACAGTACGGTTTTAGATCCAATAGAAGTACTGCAGATGCTATGTCTAAGCTAACCGCAAATATGTATTCAGCCTTGGATAAAGGTAACCGATCTCTTTGTGTATTCCTAGATATATCCAAAGCGTTCGATACAATCAGTCACTCCATACTCTTGAGGTCCATTGAAAAAATAGGTATTAGAGGAATCGCGCTGGAACTCTTTCGAAGTTATCTTAATGAAAGGATCCAATGCGTTCAACTTATCTCTATAAGGAGTGATTTTAAATCGTTGGGATGTGGTGTTCCTCAAGGGACAGTTCTCGGTTATTTAATATTTACCTGATTGATCTGTTCAATGTTGAAACCGTAGGCAATCTCATTTCATATGCAGATGATACCGCAATAATATATACAGGAAGAAATTGGATTGAACTGAAAGAAACTGCAGAAAAAGATTTAAAAAACATCTTCGCATGGTTCTCTAAAAACTTATTAAGTATAAATGAAAAAAAACATACTTTCTTCCAATATCTTCAAACTCACGAGCGTTTCCAAATTACAATACTCTTACCATTAACAATACAATAGATATAAAATTAACGAAAGAAATGAAATATCTTGGGATAATTATTGACTGCAATCTGAAATGGGATTCGCATATGGATTATGTAAATAATAAAATCAGGCGACTACTACATACATTCCATCGATTAAAAAATATCTTAGAACCTAGCCTACTTAAAATGTTATACCATGCGCTTGTAGAAACGCATATAAACTATGGCGTTGAAGCTTGGGGAGGTGTAAGTAAAACACACCTTTAAATTTAAATTTAATTTAAATTAATGATCACTCAAAAACGAATTTTGAAAATAATTTTTAAACGACCTAATATGTATCCATCCGATCTACTATATATCGAAAATCGCATAATGGACCCCAGACAACTATATTTTTTTCAATGCACCCAATGGCAATACAAAAATAAACATTTATTACGGACAAATGAACACGTATATGATACACGAAACAAACACAGTATTTATACAACACCACATGTATACAAATCCGTCGGCCAAACGTATTTGAGCCCTAAATTTTTCAATTTTCTGCCGCAGGAAATCAGAAAAGCGAAACACATAAATAGCTTTAAAAAGACAACAAAAGAATACATATTTAATATTACTAGGCAATCTATACACGACTGCATAGACTTAAAACTCTGATTTGTACATTTTATATAAACTTAAAATTTTGCTATATGGTTTTTTACATAATCACACATTTTAATTTGTAATTTTAATTTTAAGTTTTAAGAGTTTTATATTTGAGTTTAAAAGTGTTTAATTTTGAATTTTAGGTTTTAAGTTTTTAATTTTGAATTTGTGTTTTAAATTTTAGGTATTAAGTTTTAGATTTTGAATTTTAATTTTAAGTTTTGAATTTTAAATTTTAAGTTTTGAATTTTAAATTTTAGGTTTTGAATTCTGAATTTTCAATTGTAAGTTTTATATTTAACGTTTTAGTTTTTAACTTTAATTTGAAGTTTAATTTTAATTTCAATTTTGATTCTGTTTTTAATTTTAGTTATAGTTTTATTTTTAATTTTTAATCTAACTTTAGATATTTATGTCTTAAAGTTGCAGTCTGTTTTACGTCTATTTAAATGTATATTTATTTTAATTTATTGCATTATTCAAACGTAATCTATACTTACATCTATACATACATTGCGACCATATATAATTTAACTTTAATTTCATAGCCTGGCTAATTCTAAATCTCCAAATCTCCAAATCTGTTAACCTCTCCGCACAAGATTTATCTTTTAGGTGTGTTTTTCTATGAAAGAAAATATTTAATTTTATGTACTATATACGTTGTGTGATCAATAAACACTATTATTATTATTATTATTATTATTATTATAAATATCTACAAGTCTGAAATCAAATTTAGAACTGATTTCTAATACTCGCATTTTTTTGCGTAATGTTTGAATATTTATTTAGTTGTAATGTCTCTCTGTAATTGATACTTTCTGTTGGAAAATTATGTTTCATCATCAGAAAATAGAGCTAAATTGATTGGCGTCAAAAAATTTCATCTAGGAAAAAATGCAAAAAAATTGACAAGTCACCATGAACAAGTTGGAAAATTTTGAAAAAAGTTGATTTTTTCGACCGTAGCGGCTGAACGAAGAATCCAAATTGAAAGCGGTTTTCAAATATTTGCTCCTTGTACGCATATTAGTCGGATTCAATTAAAATTTGTAATTTTTAATTTTTGACGAAAACTTGAAAAAGTACACAGTTACAGCCCTTCTTAATTTTGCTCAAAAATTGGCTTTCAAATAATTTCCTGAAGAAACCACTGGTCCGATTCGGGGTTTCTCCACATTACTGGAAAGATCCCTTCAAGACGCCTTGGAAAATGTACTTTCGCAAGAACAAATGTCAATTTTAAGGCCGTGACGCGTCAGCAAAGAAAAATCGAAAAAATCTACTCTTTGAATAATCATCGTAGACCATTGAAGTATACCTTTTTTTCATCAGAAAGACGAGAGAAATTGATTGCCGTTAAATAATTTCAGCTATCTTCAATGGCAAAAAAATTAGCTAGTCACCATGAACATTTTAGAAAATTGAAAAAAAATAATTGATTTTCTAGACTTTGATCGGCCGTAGCGGCTAAACGAAAACTCCAAATTGAACGCGGTTTGCAAATCTGAGCTCCTCGTACGTAAATTAATCGGATAAGAGATTTTTAGTTTTTGATGAAAACGTAAAAAAAGACACGAGTAAACCCCTTGAAATTTTGTGAAAAAATGCAACTTTCTTAATAATCATCGTAGACCATTGAAGTATACCTTTTTTTTCATCAGAAAGACGAGAGAAATTTATTGCCGTTAAAAAAATTCAGCTATCTTCAATGGCAAAAAAAATAGCTAGTCACCATGAACATTTTAGAAAATTAAAAAAAATAATTGATTTTTCAGACTTTGATCGGCCGTAGCGGCTAAACGAAAACTCCAAATTGAACGCGGTTTGCAAATCTGAGCTCCTCGTACGTAAATTAGTCGGATTAGAGATTTTTAGTTTTTGATGAAAACGTGAAAAAAACACGAGTAAACCCCTTGAAATTTTGTGAAAAAATGCAACTTTCTTAATAATCATCGTAGACCATTGAAGTATACCTTTTTTTCATCAGAAAGATGAGAGAAATTGATTGCCGTTAAAAAATTTCTGCTATCTTCAATAGCAAAAAAATTAGCTAGTCACCATGAACATTTTAGAAAATTAAAAAAGAAATTGATTTTTCAGACTTTGATCGGCCGTAGCGGCTAAACGAAAACTCCAAATTGAACGCGGTTTGCAAATCTGAGCTCCTCGTACGTAAATTAATCGGATAAGAGATTTTTAGTTTTTGATGAAAACGTAAAAAAAGACACGAGTAAACCCCTTGAAATTTTGTGAAAAAATGCAACTTTCTTAATAATCATCGTAGACCATTGAAGTATACCTTTTTTTTCATCAGAAAGACGAGAGAAATTTATTGCCGTTAAAAAATTTCACCTATCTTCAATAGCAAAAAAAATAGCTAGTCACCATAAACATTTTAGAAAATTAAAAAAAAAATTGATTTTTTAGACTTTGATCGGCCGTAGCGGCTAAACGAAAACTCCAAATTGAACGCGGTTTGCAAATCTGAGCTCCTCGTACGTCAATTAGTCGGATTCAGTTAAAATTGGTGATTTTAAATTTTTGACGAAAACCTGAAAATCCACCCAAGGGTCCCCCCTTCTTACTTTTGCTCAAAAAATGGCTTTAAAATAATTTCCTGAAGAAACCACTGGTCCTATTCAGAGTTTCTCCACATCACTGGAAAGATCTCTTCAAGACGCCTTGGAAAATGTACTTTCGCAAAAATAAATGTCAATTTAAAGCCCGTGACGCGTCAGCAAAGAAAACTTGAAAATGGAAAAAATCGAAAAAATCAACTTATTTAATAATCATCGTGGACCCTTATATAATACCTTTTTCTTCATCAGAAGGACGAGCTAAATCGATTGACAATAAAAAATTTCATCTAGGAAAGAATGCAAAAAAAATGGCAAGTCATCATGAACAATTAAAAAAAAGTTGATTTTTTCAGATTTTGAACGGGCGTAGCGGCTGAACGAAAACTCCAAATTGAACGCGGTTTTCAAATATGTGCTCCTTGTGTGTAAATTAGTCGAATTCAATTAAAATTGACGATTTAAGATTTTTGACGAAAACCTGAAAAACTACCCACCCCTTCTTACTTTTGCTCAAAACTTAGCTTTAAAATAATTTCCTGAAGAAACCACTGGTCCGATTCGGGGTTTCTCTACTTCACTGGAAAGATCCCTTCAAGACGCCTTGGAAAATGCACTTTCGCAAGAACAAATATCAAATTGAGGCCCGTGACGCTTCAGCAAAGAAAACTCGAAAATGGAAAAAATCGAAAAAATCAACTGTTTTAATAATCATAGTGGATCCTTATGTAATACCTTCTTCTTCATCAAAAGGACGAGTTAAACCGATTGACAATAAAAAATTTCATCTAGGAAAAAATGCAAAAAAATTGGCAAGTCACCATGAACAATTTTGAAAAATGTCGATTTTTTCAGATTTTTAACGGCCGTAGCGGCTAAACGAAAACTCCAAATTGAACGCGGTTTTCAAATCTGTGTTCCTTGTATGCAAATTAGTCGGATTCAATTAAAATTGGAGATTTTAAATTTTTGACGAAAACTTGAAAAACTATTCCCCCTTCTTACTTTTGCTCAAAAAATGGCTTTAAAAAAATTTCCTGAAGAAACCACTAGTCAGATTCGGGGTTTCTCCACATCACTGGCAAGATCCCTTTAAGACTCCTTGGAAAATGTACTTTCGCAAGAACAAATGTCAATTTGAAGCCCGTGACGCGTCAGCGAAGAAAACTCGAAGAAAAAATCGAAAAAATCAACTCTTTTAATAATCATAGTGGGCCCTTATACCTTTTTCTTCATCAGAATTACGAGCTCAATCGATGGGCGTTACAAAATTTTATCTAGGAAAAAATGCAAAATTGACAAGTCACTATGAACATGTCACAAAATTTTGAAAAAAGTCGATTTTTTAAGATTTTGAACGGCCGTAGCGGCTAAACGAAGAATCCAAATCGAACGCGGATTTCAAATCTGTGCTCATCGGGTGCAAGTAAGTGGGATTCAATTAAATTTTTTATACATTTTCAAAACGTCGAATGAATTTTTCGTTATCCCAGTTCAAGTTTGAACTATCTGTAATTCGTTTACACCCAGAATATGGCAATTATTTCTACGAAAATCAAAAATGAATTAATTTTCATCGAATTTTGAGCTTTTGACGGTAATATTCTTGACGATATATTTTTTTAAACTTTTTCCAATCGTCTGGTGCATTTTTCGTTTAAAAATCAGCGATCCGTTTCTACCCAGAATGTGCCAATTGTTTCTATGGGAAACCGAAAATGAATTATTGTTTATCGAATTTTAAGCTTTTGAAGGTAATATTGTTGATGATATATTTTTACTTTCTCCGTTACGAAGTACGAGAAAGTATTGTGATCGTGATTTTTTTTTCAAAAATTTTTTTTACGGAAATATCCGTTTTGGGGTCCCTAGATGCCATTTCAACAATTTCTGGAAAAAAAAAAATTGTGTCTGTGTGTGTGTGTGTGTGTGTGTCTGTGTGTGTGTGTGTCTGTGTGTGTGTGTGTGTGTGTGTGTCTGTCTGTGTGCGCTGTATCTCAAAAACCCATAGAGCAATTGATATGAAACTTTGAACATACGTCTTATTTGATAATCCGAAGAACTGAAAAGCTTTTGGTAAAATTTCGTACATCGGAAGTGGGTGTTTACCTTAACTGTTTTTTGTTTTTTGCCAATATTTTCCTTAATATAAAAAAATATCACAAAAATATTTAAACAAACATCGAAGACAACAAAGAAATGAATAGCTTTTGCTTGAAAATATTTTTCATAAAATCATTGCTATTCGAGAAAAACATTTATTAATTTTTTTTAATTTTTGGTTTATAATTATGAAACGATAATAGTTACAGCAATTTTATAATAATTGTAGAGAATGCTAAAATGAACAACTTCTAAAGAATAAGTTTTTTTCCAAATCTCGTTAGTTTTCGAGTAAACCTAGTTTTTAAATTTGAAGTATAATTTTTCCAGCTTTCATGATTTTGACGTTTTAAACGTCAGTTTCATCAGAGTTTACGCAACGCTCGATGTACATTTAAAATATGATTTCAATTGAAAATAAACCCATGAAAACGTAAATATAAAGTCGGAGAAAGTAACATGATGGCCACATCACCATTTTTTTTATACATTTTCAAATTATTAGATAGAATTTTTCGTGTTCCCAGTTCAAGTTTGAAATGTCACAGATTCGTTTCCACCCAGAATATGGTAACTGTTTCCATGGGATATCAAACATTTATTCATTTTCAATGAATTTTGAGCTTTTCTTGACGATATCTTTTTTTTATATTTTTTTCAAATCGTCTGATGCATTTTTCGTGTACCCAGTTCAAGTTTGAAATATTTCTATACATCACTAGAAAGATCTCTGTAAGACGCTTCAGCAAATGTACTTTCGCAAAAACAAATGTCAATTTGAAGCCCGTGACGCGTCAGCAAAGAAAACTCGAAAATGGAAAAATCAAAAAAATCAACTCTTTTCATAATCATCGTGGACCCTTATGTAGCACCTTTTTCTTCACAGAAGAACGAGCTAAACCGATTGACGTCCAAAAAATTTAACCAGGAAAAAATGCAAAAAAATTGGCAAGTCACTATGAACATGTTAAATTTTTTTGAAAAAAGTTGGATTTTTTCAGACTTTGAACGGCCGCAGCGGCTAAACTAAGAATCCAAATCGAACACGGATTTCAAATCTGTGCTCCTCGGGTGCAAGTTATTGGGATTCAATTAAAATTGGCGATTTTTAATTTTTGACGAAAACGTGTAATTCGATAGAACCTTCTTACTTTTGCTTAAAAATTGGCTTTGAAATGATTTCGTGAAGAAACTACTAGTCCGATTCGACGTTTCTATACATCACTGGAAAGATCCCTTCAAGTCGCTTCAGAGAATGTACTTTCGCAAGAATAACTATCTATGGGAAGCTCCCGACGCGTCAACAAAGAAAACTCGAAAATGGGAAAAATCTAAAAAATCAACTTTTTTAATAATCATCGTAGACCCTTATGTAAGTTACTATTCCATAGTAAGCGCTTTGTCATTTTTGTTTAGAGTGAACGTCCCTGCAAAGGTAAACGAGCCTTAGGGCATCTTTAAACGAAACACTTTCGACCCAGGTAAATACCGGCATCGAAATTAATAAAATTGCTACCCGAACCAAAAATTCTTTAATCGTTGAATGAACGTAAAAATGCGTATAAGTGCAGGAAATTGTACGCGAACGTACCAAAAACTAAACGCCACGAACGTGGCGCAGCACAAGAAACAACAAGAAAAAAAACAAAAAACTTAAGAGCCGTAATTGTGGTAATGTCGTGTTTGAAACGTTGCGCGAAAACGAGTTACATTTTTTCCTCTTTCTCTCCGACCGATCCGTAATTTAGCTACATGTTACACTAACAGTAGCTAGTTTGTTTATTTCGGTTTTGTATCGAGATAATGAGTAAGAAATAAACGCCTTGTTCCTGTACAAAGCCGAAAACAAAAAAGAATCGAGAGCAAACAGCACTCTCTGTCAATCACGTTAACACGCGATTGTCTCTCGGTCTTTTTGTTCTCGCCAGCAACTTTTTATCCACAAAACATTTCGTCTTCAAATTCCTTAATTACACATTGTTCCGTACCGAACGGACTCTGAACCGTTAATTACGTGTTCATAATTGTGCGCCGCAAAAGTCCGACGTGCTTTTTCCTCCTTTTTGCTCGGACGGTGATTATTGTAATTGTAAAATTATAACAATCATTGCGTCCACTTCTTTGAGTTGTTTTAAATAAATTAACTGTTATTACAAAAGGACGTGTAAGACGAGAGGAGTTTTATAATGAATACCTGGATGGCACATTGTTTTGTGATGACTTGAGCTACTGTGTCCTCGGGATATTATGTTTTTACTCATCTTGTAAACGCACGTTCGCGTTTAATACTATTAATAGGGAATGAAGGATGGCGTGATTCTTGCTGCGCGTAAAAATATTAGCGGACCCAAATTTGATTCCTGTGGGATACCATTAGTATAGAAATATTGATATAACATTTTTATTTTAGAGTTTACCGAAAAATTTTTCAAATAAAATTTGTTGGGTTAGAAGTGCTTTTTACAAAAATTACATTGAATTTCTCCTACGTCATCACGTACAAGCGCAATGGTGTACAACTTCAGTTTTTTTAGCAGCAACCTATAGTTTTTTCTTCATTTTTAAAATCAACAGGCATTTTTGAACAACTTATAAAGAATAAGCTTTTTTCGAAATCCCACTGATTGTTGAAAAAAAAAACGAAAAATATGCAAAATTCTCATCATAGCGAAATAAGTTACGTGAAGGCCACAACTGGCTGAATATTTTTCAGGTTATTTTTCGTCTTTATTACTTTTTCCAATAAATCTGCAATAAGTGAGGTTGTCCCAACTTAATTTATGTTTTACCTTGTCTAATCTATTTAGCTAGTACCGTGCCTTGCTAGAATGTTAACCGAACAGCCCATCGAAGACAAAACAATTAGAAGACGGTTTACGTCTTATTTACATTTACTCCGTCTATTAAAGAACATAAAATAGACAATTTATCGTCGATTTTTACTTTCTCCGTTACGAAGTACGATAAAGTATTGTAATCGTGATTTTTTTTTCAAAATTTTTTTTTACGGAAATATCCGTTTTGGGGTCCCTAGATGCCATTTCAACAATTTCTGGAAAATTTTTTTTTGTGTCTGTGCTTGTGTGTGTGTGTGTGTGTGTGTGTCTGTCTGTGCGCGCTGTATCTCAAAAACTAATAAAGCAATTGATATGAAACATTGAACATACGTCTTATTTAATAATCTGAAGAATTGAAAAGCTTTTGGTAAAATTTCGTACACCGGAAGTGGGTGTTTACCTTAACTGTTTTTTGTTTTTTGCCAATATTTTCTTGAATATGAAAAATATCACAAAAACATTTCAACAAATATTAAAGACAATAAAGAAATGAGATTATTTTGTTTGAAAACATTTTTCATAAAATCATTGTTATTCGGTTAAAAATGTATTATTATTTTTTTATTTTTGTTTTATAATTATGAAACGATAATAGTTACAGCAAATTTATGTTAATAATAATTGTATAGAATGCCAAAATGAACAACTTATAAAGAATGAGTTTTTTTCGAAATTCCTTTAGTTTTCCGAGTAAACTTAGTTTTTGAATTTGAAGTATAATTTTTTCATTTTTCATAATTTTGACGTTTTAAACGTCAGTTTCATCCGAGTTTACACAGCGCTCGATGTTCATTTAAAATATGATTTCAATTGAAAATAAACAATGAAAACGTAAATATAAATGGCTATGATACCATCAATCAATCAATCAATCAATTTATTTGTGCTAATAGACAGTACATCTTTACACAAGTCAATTAAACAGTTTAAAATAAAATACAATACAATAAAATACAATTAAACAGTTTAAAATAAATAAAATACAATAAAATTAAACAGTTTAAAATAGATAAAATTCAATAAAATACAATTAAACAGTTTAAAATAAAATAAAATTCAATTCAATACAATTGAACAGTTTAAGATAAAATAAAATACAATGTCATTATATAAAATACTATGGATATAGGACTTCACAAAACAGATTAAAAAAAGATAAAATCCAAAGTTTAGAATTTGAATTTTGTTATAATTTACTTAAGTATTCATCCGTGCTATAAGGTTCCATCAAGTCGGAGAAAGTAACATGATGGCCACATCACCATTTTTTCTCTACATAACAGTCTGTCTATGCACGCACGCTGCATCTCAAAAACGAATTGATATGAAACTTTGAACATAAGTGTTATTTGAGAATTTGAAGAACTAAAAAGCTTTTGGTAAAATTTCGTATTTCCGAATATTTACCTTAACAGGTTTTTGTTCTTTTAGCCTTTTTGGTACTTCAGGACAATGTTTTCAGAACTCTTTAAGGGCATTTTTAAAAGACCTTTCTTCGAGGATTCTTTTTCAGAACTTCAAAACTTTTTCTTTCAGGACCTTTATTTCCAGCATTTCTTTTCAAAAACTGTTTTTTTCGGAACCTTGTTTATTGCCTTTATTTTCAGCATTTCTTTTCAAAAACTGTTTTTTTTTCGGAACGTTTTTGGGACTTTTCGTTGAGGACTTTTTTTAGAAAAAAAATTTCAGAATTTTCTTCTTGGCATTTTTAAGAATTTCTCTTTTCATGACTTTTTTTGGACCTTTTTAAGGACTTTTTCAGATATTTTTAGCTTTATTTCCAAAACTTTTTATTTGAGAAATTTTGTTAAGGACTTATTTTAGGCCTTTTTGCAGGATATTTTTTCAAGACTCTTTGGAGTCTTTTTTTTAGGACAATTTCTTCAGATCTTTTCAAGGACCATTTTAAGGGCTTTTCACAATGGTTTTTTTTAGAAATGTTATTTTCTGGGCAATTTTTCAAGGACAATTTTTTTATGAAAATTCGGGTTTTTTCGGAATTTCGACATTTTTTAGAATTTTTACTTTTCATGACCTTTTTTGGACCTTTTAAGGACAGATATTTTTAGCATTTTTTTTCAAGACAATTTTAAACCTTTTTATTTCAGGAATTTTGTTTACTTACTTATTTTAGGCCTTTTTGCGGGACTTTTTTCAAGACTGGGATTTCTTTTTCAGGGCAATTTCTTTAGATCTTTTTAAGGATCATTTAAAAGATTTTTTACAATGCTTTTTTTCCAAATAAATTTTTGTTATGATATTTCGCGATTTTTCAGAATTTTCTTCATGACATTTTTTAGAATTCTCCTTTTTATTTTCAAAACTTTATATTTATGGAATTTTGTTAAGAACTTATTTTAGGCCCTTTTGCAGGATTTTTTTTCAAGACACTTTGGGATTTCTTTTTCAGAATAATTTCTTCAGATCTTTTTAAGGACTTTTTACAATTATTTTTTTCCAGAAATTTGATTGTTTATTTTCTAAACATGTTATTTTTAGGGCAATTTTCTTATGATATTTCGTCAGGACTCTTTTTCTGAACTTTCTCCAGGACTTATTTTAGCTTTCTTTCGGGATTTTTGGGGCTTTTTTTTCCGGAAATTTATTTATGGTATTTTGTATGAAGACTTTTTTCAGGACTTTTCTTCGCGGCTTTTATCAGGATTCTTTTTTCAAGACTTTATTTTCAACACTGGGACTTGTTCGAGAATTTCTTAAGAACCTCAGGACTTCTTTTCAGGATTCTTTTCTGAATTTTCTGGTGCTTTATATAAAGACCTAATTTTTTCACAAATTTTTAACAGGACTCTTTTTTCAAGACTTTACTCTCAAAACTGTTTCTCCGGGACTTGTTTTCAGACAGAACTCTTTTTTCAGGACTTTATTTCTGGTCATTTTGAAGAAAATGTTTTAGAAGACATTTTTTTCTCAGGACTCTTTTTCAGGACTTTTTATCAGGACTTTTTTATCGGGACTTTTTTCAAGACTTTCGTGTTCAGTACTTTTATTAGGGGTTTTAGGACTTTTTAATTAGGATTATTTTTAGAAATCTTTTTCAAGACTTTCTTGTTCAGGACTTTTATTAGATTTTTTTGGGACTTTTTAATTAGGACAATTTTTAGAAGTCTTTTTCAAGACTTCAATTTTTTTATAATTATGAAACGATAATAGTTACAGCAAATTTATGTAATTGTAGAGAATGCCAAAATTAACAACTTATAAACAATAAGTTTTTTTTTAACTATACTGAGTTTTTGAATTTTTCCATCTTTCCATCTTTCATAATTTTGACGTTTCAAACGTCAGTTGCATCCGAGTCTACAAAACGCTCGATGTACATTTAAAATATGATTTAAATTAAATATAAACCATGAAAGCGTAAATATAAATGATACCATCAAGTCGGAGAAAGTAACATGATGGCCACATCACCATTTTTTTATCTTATTAAACAAAACTTCCAAAACATTGAATTTTTTAAATGTTCCCTTTGACTCATTTCACATCAAATGCGACTTCCGCTTTGGTCACATTCAATAACCACAGTCACACCGAAGATTTGGCGCCACCGGTAGAGCACATCGCATGGATACGAATCCGATCTTGATAAAGGCGATTCTTGAGGCACGACCGACCGTACGAAGACGACGGTGCGGTGGTGTGTGCTTCTCTCGGGGCCCATTATAAATGAAGAGCAGTTTTTCATGTTGTCCGTGTGTTGTGTTCGTCGTAATTAGTATAAATAAATCTGTCCACCTCTGGTCTGCGTCTCAATGAAAATTTTAAAATATCACAATTTCGTGCCTCTAAATCCGTACCGGAATTAGAATAAATGACCCATAAATCTCGTATAAATTTATACGGCGAGCTGAGAAGAAGTGGCAATATTCATTAAGCCCAGAGGCTAATCACCCACTCATATAAATTTAGAAAATTGTCGACTTGATTTTGTTTAATTGCGCCGGGATTGCGAGACTTTATTAATAATTATGAAGTTTGCGTACAAACCAAATGTGTGCACTTACAGATGTAAACGCATCGAAATTTATTTAATTGATTCTCTTCTCATCACGACTACTATTAATGGGTTTAGTGCTTATTACGTGTTATAACTACAGTTGAAGTAACACAGTAATAGTTATTTGTGGAGATACTTTGATGTATTATACGACTTGGATAAATGTTATATTATGGGTACCAAGGAAACAAATATTTGTTTATTCACCAACGTATATGTAATGTTGTGATTAATGACCTCCAAATTTTGAGAAGGCACATTACTGACTGTTTCATTTTCCGGCCACATTTCGTCTCGTTGCTGACTGCTATTATCCACCCTTATTTCCAGCTGAATTTCTTCTCATTACTGACTGCTCATATTTTTTTTTCATATTTAAGAAGATATTGGAAAAAGATCGGTTAAAATAAACACCCACTTCCGGTGTACGAAATTTTACCAAAAGCTTTTCAGTTCTTCGGATTATTAAATAAGACTTATGTTGAAAGTTTCACAGCAATTGCTTTATTAGTTTTTGAGATACAGCGCGCACAGACACACACACATTTTTTTTTCAGAAATTGTTGAAATTGCATCTAGGGATAGTAAAACGGATATTTCCGAAAAAAAAATTTCACGATCACAATACTTTCTCGCACTTCGTAACAGAGAAAGTAAAAATGCATTTTTAGCAGAAATTGCTTTGTAAATTCCACATTTCTATAGAATGTTTAAAATTAAGTAGCACGTCAAAAATTATTAGATAATTCTATGATGTGTGGGGGTAGTTTTTATTTGAGGTAGCGCAAATATGTTTATTTCTTAAAAAAATCTGAAACTTACTAAATCGCCTAAGAAATTTCCGGGCAACACGTTAAAAAATGGTGATGTGGCCATCATGTTACTTTCTCTCCGACTTGCCATAGCCATTTATATTTACTTTTTCATGGTTTATTTTCAATTGAAATCATATTTTAAATGTACATCGAGCGTTGTGTAAACTCGGATTAAACTGACGTTTAAAACGTCAAAATTATGAAAGATGGAAAACTTATACTCCAAAAACTGGGTTTACTCAAAAACTAAAGAGATTTCGACAAAAACGTATTCTTTATAAGTTGTTTATTTTAGCATTCTCTAATATTATTATTAACATAAATTCTGTAACTATTATCGTTTTATAATTCTAAACCAAAAAAAAATAAATAATAAATTTTTTTCTCGAATAAAAATGATTTTATGAAAAATGTTTTCAAGCAAAAGTTGTTTATTTCTTTGTTGTCTTCAATGTTTGTTTAAATGTTTTTGTGATATTTTTCATATTTAAGAAAATATTGGCAAAAAACAAAAAACAGTTAAGGTAAACGCCCACTTCCGGTGTACGAAATTTTACCAAAAGCTTTTTAGTTCTTCAGATTATCAAATAAGACGTATGTTCAAAGTTTAATATCAATTGCTCTATTAGTTTATGAGATACAGCGCGCACAGACAGACACACACGCAGACACACACAGACACAAAAAAATTTAAATGGCATCTAGGGACCCCAAAACGGATATTTCCGTAAAAAAAAATTTAAAAAAAAAAATCACGATCACAATACTTTCTCGTACTTCGTAACGGAGAAAGTAAAAAATCTAAAGCGCTGTTGTCAGTCGGTTATCTTGAAAACCTATGATGGGAGTTGTTTGAGTTTTTGGAAGATTATTAAGATTATTGCATTTTAAGTAAATTTAGAAAGTTTCAAATGTTTTACAGCTATTTTTATGTTTTTTTCGCGTCAGCAAAAAATGATTATAATTTTTCATTGCAAAAGCAATCGATGGAATGAATTTTCTACCAAATCATTCTTGAATTAATATTGAATGATTTTGTGTAGTTTCAAGTCGATGGCAATTGTTTTTATATTTTTTTCGCGTCGACGAATTTGCTGCAATTTTTTTTAATTTCATCTCGGTTCACATTGAAATATTCTAAAATTTAAAAACTATGCATTTTTACGGAAATGTATAATCACATATGTTGTCAGTTGTTTTAGAAAGTTTCAAGTCGATGGCAATTCTTTTCATATTTTTTTCGCGTCAAAAAAAAGATTATAATTTTTCATAAATTTACATGAAAAATCGCCAAAGCAATCGACGGAATGTATTGGGATTTTCTACCAAATCACTCTTGAATTAATATTGAGTGATTTTGCGAAGTTTCAAGTGGATGGCAATTGTTTTTATATTTTTTTTCGCTTCAGCAAAAAAATTATTATAATTTTTCATAAATTTACATGAAAAATTGCCAAAGCAATCGACGGAATGTATTGGAATTTTCTACCAAATCACTCTTGAGTTAATATTGAGTGATTTTGCAAAGTTTTAAGTGGATGGAAATTGTTTTTATATTTTTTTTTCGCTTCAGCAAAAAAATGATTATAATTTTTCATAAATTTAGATGAAAAAATAGCCAAAGCAATCGACGGAATGTATTGGAATTTTCTACCAAATCACTCTTGAATCAATATTGAGTGATTTTACGAAGTTTCAAGTGGATGGCAATTGTTTTTAAATTTTTTTCGCTCCAGCAAAAAAATGATTATAATTTTTCATAAATTTAGATGAAAAAATAGCCAAAGCAATCGACGGAATGTATTGGAATTTTGTACCAAATCACTCTTGAATCAATATTGAGTGATTTTGCGAAGTTTCAAGTGGATGGCAATTGTTTTTATGTATTTTTTTTCGCTTCAGGAAAAAATGATTATAATTTTTCATAAATTTACATGAAAAATTGCCAAAGCAATCGACGGAATGTATTGGGATTTTCTACCAAATCACTCTTGAATTAATATTGAGTGATTTTGCGAAGTTTCAAGTGGGTGGCAATTGTTTTTATATTTTTTTTCGCTTCAGCAAAAAAATTATTATAATTTTTCATAAATTTACATGAAAAATTGCCAAAGCAATCGACGGAATGTATTGGAATTTTCTACCAAATCACTCTTGAATTAATATTGAGTGATTTTGCGAAGTTTCAAGTGGATGGAAATTGTTTTTATATTTTTTTCGCTTCAGCAAAAAATGATTATAATTTTTCATAAATTTACATGAAAAATTGCCAAAGCAATCGACGGAATGTATTGGGATTTTCTACCAAATCACTCTTGAATTAATATTGAGTGATTTTGCGAAGTTTCAAGTGGATGGAAATTGTTTTTATACTTTTTTTCGCTTCAGCAAAGAAATGATTATAATTTTTCATAAATTTACATGAAAAATCGCCAAAGCAATCGACGGAATGTATTGGAATTTTCTACCAAATCACTCTTGAATTAATATTGAGTGATTTTGCGAAGTTTCAAGTGGGTGGCAATTGTTTTTATGTATTTTTTTTCGCTTCAGCAAAAAAATGATTATAATTTTTCATAAATTTACATGAAAAATTGCCAAAGCAATCGACGGAATGTATTGGAATTTTCTACCAAAACACTCTTGAATTAATATTGAGTGGTTTTTCGAAGTTTCGAGTGGATGGAAATTGTTTTTATATTTTTTTTTCGCTTCAGCAAAAAAATGATTATAATTTTTCATAAATTTACATGAAAAATTGCCAAAGCAATTGACGGAATGTATTGTAATTTTCTACCAAATCACTCTTGAATTAATATTGAGTGATTTTTCGAAGGTTCAAGTGGATGGAAATTGTTTTTATATTTTTTTTCGCTTCAGCAAAAAAATGATTATAATTTTTCACTGCAAAAGCAATCGACGGAATGTATTGGAATTTTCTACCAAAACACTCTTGAATTAATATTGAGTGATTTTTCGAAGTTTCGAGTGGATGGAAATTGTTTTTATATTTTTTTTCGTTTCAGCAAAAAAATGATTTTAATTTTTCATAAATTTACATGAACAAATTGCCAAAGCAATCGACGGAATGTATTGGAATTTTCTACCAAATCACTCTTGAATTAATATTGAGTGATTTTTCGAAGTTTCGAGTGGATCGAAATTGTTTTTATATCTTTTTTTTTCGCTTCAGCAAAAAAATATTATTTTATATGAAGGCTACTTTTCTCTTAATAATAATTTTGCAACAATAATCGTAGTTTATTTTTTCTCAAAAAGTATATTATATGCTAAGTGGCTCTACCATCAAAATGTTTCACGAGCCGCCACTCGTCAAAAATTAAAAATCGCCGATTTTAATTGAATCCGACTAACTTGCACCCGAGGAACACACGTTCGATTTGGATTCTTCGTTTAGCCGCTACGGCCGTTCAAAGTCTGAAAAAACGACTTTTTCCAAAATTTTCTTACATGTTCATGGTGACTTGCCATTTTGTTTGCATTTTTTCCTAGATGAAATTAATCTCGGGAAAATAATTAAAATTACAGACACAATATGTGTAAAACATTCCTTATGCCTGAACTGCGGAAAAGATACATACATAGGGCAAAGAATATGGTTCCAAGAAGATGGAGCGACTGCCCACACATCAAGAGTGTTAATGACTGAAGTGCGCCACCTTTTCCCAGACATTCTGTTTAAAGATTTCAGTTATCTTGAATAGAAAAAAAAATGTTCGACACAATTTTAATTTATTTATTTAATGTTACGAGAAAATGAAATGAAAACCTTCAGTTTTGGCATGAAAAAAATCTACACGTTGAGTTGTTAGAAAGTTTCGGACTGCAAAAATCTAAACTCTATCTTTTTAGAGGCACAAATTACTGAAAACATATTTAGATGATCGCAGACAATTAATTTAATTTTTATTTTTTTTTTCCTCAAGTGCAAGTCCATATGGCCAGCTCAGGGCGGTTAGGATAAGACTGGGTCATTTTTCTTAGACAATTAATTAAAATTAATAATAAAATCTTTTACAAACACAATACCTAAACATTGGTGTGCCACAAGGATGTGTCCTGGGCCCTACACTATATATTATTATGACTTGGCTTCATATTTTTATTAAAATTGTTGTGTGGTTGTATCTTGATATTCTACAAACATATCCATACATTTAAATCTAGTTTAATATCCTTTAAATAACAAATTGTTCGATAAAATTTGGCCGCACCTCGGCACACTCGATTACAATTCATTTTTTCGTCAAACAATAAATTAGGTGCGCTATTTACATTCCGCTCCGCTCCGCTTATCATCCTGTTATGTAAACAAGGTGAAAAATTGCAAAAGAATTATTTTGATAATAGATAATAATTATTGACACACATTTTTTTTTTTGTAACTGGATGAATCGAACGGGGCCCATTAAATAATAACGGTGCACTCGAGAGCGCACTAACGGCGCGACGCGCCTGCATCGAAATTGATAAATGCTGCATGGCATCAATCAAATTTGTGGCGAATAGATAAATTATTAAGCATCGCCATAAACGGTCGTCTTAGGCTCAGATGTTAATTAAAAATTGAATTCATCATTTCTCAACGGACGTTCACCCAACTAAAAATAACTATTTCCGACATTCCAGTGCCGGGATAATAAAAACATTATATCGTAGGAATGGACATAAATTATCATGTTCTCCCTCTATCTGATTGCTTTCACTCTCTTTTTTGGTATTTAAATCTCACGAGTGCAATTATGTGGTAATAATAATTATTATTATTATGAGTATTCAAAATGCCGCCCAAAAATAGCGTGGGATAAATCCAGAGAAGATGGTGAGATGATATTCTACAAAATCGCAGAATTAAAACTTATCTAAGTAGAGCCATCCCATAATGCCGCGTAAAGTTTGCGCAGAGTGAGAAAGTATTCGAAAAGAACGCGATAACAAATCAACGCGCGGCCACAGCACCGAATTGTTTTTTTTTTTGGTCAAAAACAAACAATATTTGAACAATCACAGAAAAATAATAGGTAGATATTTTAGAATTATCGAAGCGTTTTTTAACAGTAGAAATGTTACATTTTTAGATTTTTTTTTACTTGGGCATGAGCCAGTCACATCCAATATTTAATTTTGTATTTTTAATTTTCGGGATGAATAAATGAACAAATTAATAATGTCAGACGTATACACAACAACCATGGACCCGACCGAACACTTCTCGATCCCCGAAAAATCTTTCGGCCGGGCTGGGATTCGAACCCACACGGCACACATTTTTAGATGATTATCTTTGTTTAAGTAATTAAATTTTATTTTTATGAAGTAAGAAGGCCTTCGCTAAAAGTAAAGAAACTTTTTTTTAATGGAACACACAATGTATTTTAAAAGAAATTTTTCTTACCTTTCTAAATACATCTAGTTTGCAACATTACATATTGTTTCCCCATCAGAACACCTACAGACCGGTTTCGACCTTTCGGGTCTCATCAGTGCAGTTAGTTGCTGATGGAGAAACCTAGTTCGCTATGTTCATAAATAATAATAATAACTTTCAAATCACTCTATTTAAATTCTATTTATTTAATGCTTCTGCAACAAGTGAGTTCGTCTCAAATTTATTTAGAATATTTTTTAAATTAAATCCTCTCAACGTTTCCCTTTTCCTTTTGCTGAGAACACGCAACTATAAATTGCATGCACATTCGAAGTCCTGCAATTTTGTGCACACGCGCACTTGCACCATCCATTCATTCGGTGATTAAGTAATTTTTGGTTTCGGCCGGCGATTTTTTTTTCTCCGCCCGGAGATGATGAGTTTTTAAATTCGTGCGCCTAACAATTCTGGTTTTCCCAGAATGAGGTTAAATAATTTGCGCTCTTATTTCCGTTCTATTTTCGCCCCGAACATAACTTAATATATACACACTCGCACTCTCCGGCCATTCTTAATTTTTTGTTTTAATTTTAAAATAATCTGGCAACGGTCCCCATCTGAAATCATGAATGAATTTCGAACGAGCCGCGAGAGCTCGGAGAGTTCAGTTCTTGCGAAACGCGCGCGCGGTGACACTTTTAGGATCGCATAAATATTATGTAAATATCTGAGTATTTCTGTGAGATCCACAAAATTCTAAAATAAAACACGCACACACAAAAAAAAGGACGCAGATACTCTTGTGGTGGGCGATTTCTGAATTGGCTTATTGTCCGCACCAGAAAAATCGCAGCTGTGCACAAGTCATCATGTTAGTTATTGTAAGTCCTGATGGTGATGCTTTTTTCAATAATCATCGTAGACCATTAAAGTGTACCTTTTCTTCATCAGAAGAACGAGTAGAATCAATTGAAGTTAAACAATTTCAGCTATCTTAAATAACAAAAAAGTTGGCAAGTCAATCGGAAAATTTTAGAAAATTTAGAAAAAAGTTGTTTTTTCAGACTTTGAATGGCCGTGGCGGCTAAACGAAACCTCCAAATTGAACGCGGTTTTCAAATCTGTGCTCCTTGTATGCAAATTAGTCGGATTCAATTAAAATTGGCGATTTTAAATTTTTGGCGTAAACTTGAAAAACTATCCAAGGGTCCCCCCTTCTTACTTTTGCTCAAAAATTGCATTTAAAATCTTTTCCTGGAGAAACCACTGGTTGGATTCGGAGTTTCTATACGTCACTGTAAAGATCTTATCAAGACCCATTAGAACATGTACTTGCGCAAGAACAAATGTCAATTTGAAGCTTGTGGCGCGTTCGCAAAGAAAACTCAAAAATTAAAAAAAATCGAAAAAGTCCTCTTTTCACTTTCTCCATTACGAAGTACGAGAAAGTATTGTGATGGTGAAAATTTTTTCAAATTTTTTTCTTACGGAAATATCAGTTTTGGGGTCCCTGGAAGTCATTTCAACAATTTAGAAAAATGTGTCTGCGTGTGTGTGTATGTGTGCGTGCTTTCTTTAAATCTTTTAATTTAAGATTTTTCACACAAAATTTCTGATATAATCGTTTTTTCTCGTTGATTAACCTGGATGTTTATTCTTCATGTTATATCAATGGAAAGCTCTATTCAATGACATAAACAAATACAGGGTGTTCCACTTAAAACAACATGTAACTTTGTGTCATAACTCTTAAATTCAAATTCTAAATAAAATAATAAGCACGCCACTGAATTCTGCGAAGAAAATCACACAAATACTTATTTAACTCCTTTTTTTAATATTTTAATGTAAGGTTTACTACACAACATTTCTAATACAATCGTTTCTTCTGTTAATTTACAAAGATTTTTATTATGTGCGCGCTGTATCTCAAAAACTAATAGACCAATTGATATGAAACTTTGAACATAAGTCTTGTTTGATAATCCGAGAAACTGAAAAGCAATTTTTTTTTATCGGAGACTAATTTTGAGGCCATAAAAATAGCAAATTATTTTTCTTTTACTTGAATTTTCAATTTTTTAATCTGCACTTTTCATTTCTAGAACAGGATTTTTCATTTTCTGGCCTATATTTTAAATCTATTGCCTGTTTTTCGAATGCTTTCTTCAAATTCTTGAGTTTTTTGGCCTAAATATTAATAGTAATAGTAATAGTAATTTATTATATATTTGTTTTGTTTTGACGTATTCATTGTAGGATAGTGTACATTATTAATGTTGTGTATATTTTACTAAAATGAATAAATAAAATTATAAAAATTATTAAAATTATTATTTCATGTTTTGGCAGCTTAGCCTTACATACGTCAAAAATTTCACATAATAATACATAAATATAATTCACATTAAGTTAAGTTAAATCAATAAATAAAATACGTTTTTTATAATAAAATATTAAAAATTAAAAAATATAAATAATTTTTTATTTTGGCCACTATTTTCGATTTGTTTGTTGAAATTTTCGCTGTTTTGGTCTACATTTTTTTTTCTGGGCCTACGTTTTCAATTTTTGCCCCAAATGTTCGATTTTTTGCCACGATTGTTGATTTATTTTTTTGGTCTGCATTTCTTATTTTTATATTGATTGATTTTTGATTTTCTTACCGATATTTTATCTTTGGCCTGTAATTCTGTTTTCCGTTCAAAATTTTAGAATTTTTGGGTTACATATTTTTTACGCTGGCCTGAATTTTCGAATTATTGGTCTAAATTTTTGGTTTTCGAGCAATTTAAAATTTTTCAGCGTGAATGATTGATTTTTATGCCTGAATTTTTAAATTATTGGTCTAAATTTTTGGTTTTGAAGCAATTTTAAATTTTTCAACGTGAATAATTGATTTTTATGCCTGAATTTTTAAATTATTGGTCTAAATTTTTGGTTTTGAAGCAATTTTAAATTTTTCATCGTGAATGATTGATTTTTATGCCTGAATTTTTAAATTATTGGTCTAAATTTTTAGTTTTAAAGCAATTTTAATTTTTTCAACGTGAATAATTGATTTTTATGCCTGCATTTTTTTATTTTCTGTCGGTATTTTAAAGTTTTTTTTTGTCTGTTTTTGCCTTGTATTTAAGGTTTTTTACCTGAATTGTTTTTATTTGCATTTTGTTTTAGATTTTGGCCATTCTTTTTTCTGGCTGGAAACTTATTTTGAGTTAAGGAGTTCTTTTTGCGGTTTAAAATGGCAAATTATTTTGGCTTTACTAGGATTTTCAATTTTTTGGTGCATTTTTGGGCCATGTACATGACTAGTGTAAACCGTATGGTTTAAGCACGAATAAATTACTTTAGATCTTTACCTGTATTTTTACAAATTTTTTATTGTTTCGCCCTAAATATTTTTGATTTTCGACAAAATTTTTGATTTTTTTGTTGAAATTTTCGATTTTTTTTATATTCAGGATAGTTTTGGATTTAGGGTTAAAAATGTTCGACTTATATTTTAGTTTTTTTACCTTAATTATTGATATTTATGAGCGAATTTTTGGTTGGCGTATATTTTAGATTAACTTTAATTGATGATAGTTATGAGCAATTTTTGTATTTTTTGCTAATATTTTCTAGTTTTCTGGTCCAAGTATTTGATTTTTTTTGTCCTATATTTAAATTCTGCAACCTAAATTTTTAATTTTTTCGGACTGTATTTTCAAGGTTTTTGTATTAAATTTAGGTTATTGATTTAATTTTATATTTATAGAAAAAATTTATTTGCTTTGATATTTATCTAGATAATATAGTCTGCGGGACTTATGTTCAAGGAAAAACAACCCTCTCATATAAATTAAAACCCACTAAAACAATTAAATAACTAACTTAAAATTAATACAAAACCCTTGAAAATACAGATAAAAAAATTCCAAAATTTAGATTGAAAAATCTAAAATAAAGGACAAAAAATCAAAAACTCTGGCCTTAAATAATAACAAATTAATCGACAATTTAGGCAAAAATAAAGAATGTTTAGGCCAATATATCGAAAACTCGGGTGTAAAAATAAAAACTGCAGACCAAGAAATCAAAAATTTCAAGAAACAAATCGTAAATTTTGGCCAAAATAAAGGCAAAATGCAGACCAAGAAATCTAAAATTAAAAAAAAATGAATATTTAGGCCAAAAAATAAAAAAATTTGGAACAAAAAAAAACGAAATTACAGGCCGAAGATGTAAAATGTCTGCCAAAAAAATCAAAAATCTTGGTCTAAAAATGAAAATCCAGACCAAAAAATTGAAAATTGTAGTAAAAGAAAATAATTTGCCATTTTCAGCACTAGAAATAACTCTAGCTCAAAATAAGTTCCGAACAAAAACTCGAAAATACTAGCTAATAAAATTAAAAAAAATTCCCTCAATAAAGTCAATTATTATTATTGGAAAAAAAATCAAAAATTTAGACCAATAATCGAAACTTCGGATTTAAAAATAAAAGATGCGGACCAAAAAATACAAAAAAATGAAAAAACAAATTTAGGCAAAAAAAACAAACATTTTATTTGTTCTAAGCTTCGAAGATTTCCAATTTAGAAGGTTCTAAGCTTCGTCGATTCGAAGATTCATAGAAAATCTTCGAAGAAAATTTTCGAAGATTCGAAGTTGCGTTATAATTATAATATTAGGACCCCTATTAGAAAATAATGTCATTTTTGTTTGCTTAAAAAATTCAAAATTGTAATATGTAGTTACATTAAATTTCCAAAAACAATACTTGTAAATAATGTCAAATTATACAATTTGTAGTGAATAATCTTTTTGAAATTTTTATTAATCATTTTTGTATGTAGAATTCAATTATAGAAGGTTTTCTGTTAAAAAGATACATTTTAGAAATAAGAATTTGGTTTGTTAGAAAGGATTTAATTTCCTGGAATTTGTTCTAAAATTCCAAATTTGAAGCCTTAAAATTAGAAATTTCGAAATGTAGCTTTTATAATCCAGAAAATTGTCTTTAATTCCGAAATATAGACAGTAAAATTTGAAAGTGGATCCTAATTTCTAAATTTAGTCCATACAGTTTATGTGTTGAGCAAAAAAATACAGAAATCGGATCTAAAGTTCAAAATTGGGTTCTTGCAATGATTAATTTGCACTAAATTTCAACCAAAAAAAAATCGAAAACACAGGTCTAAAATCTAATTATTATCACTAATAATAATTACAATAAAAATAACTCATTGAAAAATGACGTTCAGCTAACTTCAAATACAAATCATTTTTACTCCTCTGAAATACCAAGTAACAAAAAAAAATGCAAAACTCTCCTAGTAATTTTTATTTATTTATTCATCTTACCCAATTGCACCATTTACATAAACGCCAGATGAAAAAAAAAACCGTACATTAAATCATTTTGTAATCCTATAAACGAGTTTCTAGCGGTGAAAGTAGGAATTATTTTTCGAACAAATATTTATTGCCCGTATTATTTTAGACACGCGCGATATTCCATTCGCCAAATTTATTTTATCTCAGGTGCAATTTTGTTTTGTAATCGGAAACGTTTAAAATAAGTCGAATCTACGGAATGATAAAGAATTTTGTGTACTCAAACTGTTGACTTTATTTGTTTGCTCAATGATTTTGTGAAACGGTCGCTCGGACAAATCGTCGATGTGTTTCAAATTAATATCGATTATGTTATGTTTATATTGAGGGAATGATAATGTTCTATAAAATAGGGTATCGCGGTTTTTAAGCATAAATAGATATTTGGTATTAAAACCTTATTATAGTTAAAAAAAATATGCCGTAAAATTTAGTGAAATTTTTGAAAAAAAATGTAATCATTTCAGTGACTTGAAGAAAATATAAAAACAATTGCCATCGATTTGAAACTTCTCAAATTTGCCTATAATGAATGCCGAATTACGTTCCTGTGAAAACCATTTATACTTCATCCCTAATTTTTGGAATAATGGAATGTGAACAGAGCGTGAAGTTTTGAAAAAATGTAATAATTTTAGTGACTTGAAAAAAATTGCCATCGACTTGAAACTTCTCAAAATTGCTTATAATGAATGCCAAATTACGTTTCTGTGAAAACTATTAACACTTCATTCCTAAATTTTGGAATAATTTAATGAGAACAGAGAGTGAAGTTTTGAAAAAATGTAATAATTTTAGTGACTTGAAAAAAAAATAAAAACAATTGCCATCGACTTGAAACTGTTCAATTAGCTTATAATGAAAGCCGAATTACGTTTCTGTAAAAACTATTAACACTTCATCCCTAAATTTTGGAATAATTTAATGTGAACAGAGCGTGAAATTTTGAAAAAATGTAATAATTTTAGTGACTTGAAAAAAATATAAAAACAATTGCCATCGACTCGAAACTTCTCAAATTAGCTTATAATGAATGCCAAATTACGTTTCTGTGAAAACTATTAACACTTCATCCCTAAATTTTGGAATAATTTAATGAGAACAGAGAGTAAAGTTTTGAAAAAATGTAATAATTTTAGTGATTTGAAAAAATATATAAAAACAATTGCCATCGACTTGAAACTGTTCAAATTAGCTTATAATGAATGCCAAATTACGTTTCTGTGAAAACTATGACCACTTCATCCCTAAATTTTGGAATAATTTAATGAGAACAGAGAGTAAAGTTTTGAAAAAATGTAATAATTTTAGTGACTAAAAAAAAATATAAAAACAATTCCCATCGACTTGAAACTTCTTAAATTTGCTTATAATGAATGGCAAATTAAATTTCTATGAAAACTATGAACATTTCATTTCTTAATTTTGAAATAATTTAATGTGAACACAGCGTGAAGTTTTGAAAAAATGTAATAATTTTAGTGACTTGAAAAAAATATAAAAACAATTGCCATCGACTTGAAACTTCTCAAATTAGCTTGTAATGAATGCCGAATTACGTTTCTGTGAAAACTATTAACACTTCATCCCCAAATTTTTGAATAATTTAGTGTTATCAGAGCGTGAAGTTTTGAAAAAAATGTAATAATTTTAGTGACTTGAAAAAAATATTGCCATCGACTTGAAACTTCTCAAATTTGCTTAGAATTAATGCCGAATTACGTTTCTGTGAAAATCATTAACACTTCATCCCCAAATTTTGCAATAATTTAGTGTGAACAGAGCGTGAAGTTTTGAAAAAATGTCATAATTTTAGTGACTTGAAAAAAATATAAAAACAATTACCATCGACTTGAAACTACTCAAATTTGCTTATAATTAATTCTATACGTGAAATTGGTAATTTAAATTGCATTGTTGTATCTACTACTCTTAGCAAATAAATTAAAGAAACAAGAATGTTGACTTTTCATAACGAAGAAACTTTTTCACCAGAATGCAATAATTTTGGATTGGTGTTTCCATCAGATGGCACCTTTCAATATATCCTCCACACGTACATACCCAAAACCATTATGTCACAACCTCACGACAAGTTTATTATCCTTCCCGAACGGCAGTCAACAATCTTGTTTACCCAATTAAAACCGGAGCTGTTAATTAAGTTTTACGATATTTACCGAAAACCTTAATAATTATCGAGAAAAAAATCCGTGTACACATGCCGCAATTAATCATCTCAACATGAAAAAAAGGAACATTGAGCAATGGTCTAAAACCGCAGCACAAGCGTAAATATTCAAATTCTAAATTTGAATAATGCTACCGCCTCAAGACACGCGACACACCAGATGTCGCAGAAAATCGAAATCGAAAGTCAAAAAAAAAGTAATTGATACCAGTATCACGTGTCAGCTGAACGTTGGCATTCCGCGGCCCGCATTTTAATGTAACGGGCAGAGAGACGGAAAAAAAATCATGGGGATTTCAAGAGCACCGGAAAAGGGTTTTAGCACGGTCTCCAAGATTTACGGCTTATTTAGCGGTGCTCACGTGCATTCTCGTCTTCTTTATGAAACGGGTGTAGTGTTACCGTTTTTATTTGGGGAAAAGGGGTGACTTTTTTGCGGTACCTTTTTCCGAGTGCTGCTAAAAATAGGTTTGTTGCCTTCTAATTTATGGTGTTTTTTGGAGGTGCGTTTTTTTCTTATAAGGAGGGGCGGGTCACGGTAAAGGTGTACCGAATTGAGGTAATTAAAATTCGAGTTTGAGATTATCCGCTCAGGCGTGTAATTCTTGTAGGCTCACGAATTAATGTCGCTTTTGATTTTGATGATGAAATTCTGGTCTTGGGTCTTTATTGATTGTTTATGTGGGATGGGGATATATTTCTTGTTCGGTGAGGAAATGCTTTCAAACGTTTTGGAACATTAAAACTAGTTTTTCCTAGGCTAACGTTGATGTTTGTGAAATAGTGATGAATGTATTGGAGTGATGTATGTGAAATAGTGATATTTGAATGATGACAAAATAGAACATAATAAAACAAAGTTTCATCGTCGACTGTAGCAAGCCCGCAAAACTACTTCTTAAACACTTTTTCCGGTATTTCTCTTCAACTCTAACCCATCCTTACATCGTGTCGTGTATTTTCCAATTTCCTTTCCCTCGGGAGGTATGCGAGAAGAAGATTTTTTATGCAACTCGTGCTGCATGCTCTGTGCCCACTTTTTCGCGCAGATTTACCTCCGAATTAAAACCAGTTCTAAATAATTTACACAAAAATTCACATGAGAATTCACTACACATTTCTCTGTATGCAACGATGTTTAAAATTCTTGTGAGAATTAGCATGTGAATTTTGTATGAAATTATACATCGTGTCAAACGGGCTTCACAGACCATTCTGAACACTACTATGTCTACCGGGAAACGCAAAATTACTTTTTTCGTAAATAGTGTTTAAATCGAGTGGAAACGCCTAAAATCGATTAAATTAACTTTTTCTTCAATTTTTTTTTTTTATTTCGGGTCCAAGAGAGACTTTCAGGAACCGAGAGACGCAAAATTACTTTTTCGTAAATACTGTTTAAATCGACTGGAAAATGCTGAAAGACCTCTGGTCAATTTCCTGTTGAGGTCATTTGTAAAAGTGTCTCAATAAATGTATTCTCTCTCTCTCTCTCGACTGGAAACGTCTAAAAATCGATTGAATTAAATTTTTCTTCAAAAATCCAAAAGTCCAAGAGACTATACTGAACACTATTTGTCTATAAAAAAAAAATAGTCAACTAAAGCTTAAGTTCAAACTTTTATTTAAAAATCTGTGATATTTTTTTAGAGATGCAATGCCCACAGATTATTAAAAAACAAAAATAACGCCAAAAGTACTTTCCTGGTATACGAAATTTTACCAAAATATTGTCAATTTTCTTATGGTCGATAAAACGTTAGCTTTGAAGTTTATTTTGAAAAAGAAGTAACAAAATCAGGCAAATATTGTTTTTTTTTTCAAAAACGAATTAAATTTCCGGAAAACTATTCCTTGCAAATCGTTTATTTTAGCTATATCTACAATTATTGTGAATGTAATTTTATTAAACTATCATAATTTTAAAATTACGGACCAAAAACGAAACTATATCTTAGTTTTTATTTTTTTTCCAAAATCATTAAGTTTACGAAACATATTAATTTCACACGAAATTTTTTAATGAAAATCTGTGTTACTTTTTGAGATACAACGCCCACCGAATATTAAAAAAATAACTTAGTAAAGTACTCTTCCGGTATACGAAAATTTACAAAAATATTTTCAGTTTTTGTATGATCGATAAAACGTTAAGTTTGAATTTTATTTAAAAAAAGTGAGAGGATTAGGCAAACTTTAATTTTTTCAAAAACTATTCCTTGCAAATCGTTTATTTTAGTTATATCTACAGTGATTATTAAAGCAGTTTTATGAAACTATCATAATTTTAAAATTACCGAGTAAAAACGAAAATATTTCATAATTTTTTTTTTTTTTTTAAATCATGAAAAAAACATTTATTTACAAAACATATTAATTTCTTCGTTATCTAGAATAATTGTTTAATGTTGGTGAAATATTTTGTTTATATTTTAAAAAATATCTGAAAAACAAAAAAAAAATGTTCAAATGAACACGAAATTTTTCAATTCTTCGTTATGTCAAGAAAAACAGTTTCATTTGAAAATCTGTGTTAGTTTTTGAGATACAACGCCTACCGAATATTAAACAAATAACGCCAAAAAATTTACCAAAATATTTTCAGTTTTTGTATGATCGATAAAGCGTTAAGTTTGAACTTAAAAAAGAATTTTAATTTTCTCAAAACCGAATGAGATTTCCAAAAAACTATACCTTGCAAATCGTTTATTTTAACTATATCTACAACGATTGTTAATGTGAATTTTATTCACCTATCATAATTTTAAAAATTCGTACCAAAAACGAAAATATTTCTTAATTTTAATGTTTTCGAAAATCGTGAAATAGTAGATTGACAAGTTTGGAAATCTTCGTTTTGCATGCGAGTACCAAAGGTACGAGCATGTAATGTAGCTTTAAAAACGTGTTTAACATTCTGCTTTTCCTACGACAAAACATTTTCTCAAGTATGTTTCAATCATAATGTTTCTCGAATTTACCCGAGTCTATCTCAATTAAATATGTGCGTATTATTAGTGTCAAAACATTCTTAACTTCTAATCTAAATTTACTTATTACTATTTTAAAATCGAATAATAAATAATTAATTATTCTTCGTCACTGCCCATTTGATTTTAATGATTTTGACACATTTTTTTGAAGTTTGAGGATTTCACTTTCAAAATTTGTTTTGAAATAATAGATAAAATTCTTATGTACTGCACTGATCGAGGCAGCCAACATAATATTACGTGAATTATTATCCCTATTTTCAGAACATGAGCTGCCAACTATTTTCGACTTTCTGATCTCACTGTATATTGGGGTGTCGCCTAGACACACTCGAAAACATCGATAAATATGAAAAATATCAGAAAAAATCCATTAACATTTTTTATTACCACTGTTGCTGATATTGTCCGATATCCCACAATAAAAAATCATTTTATAAATTAACCCATGAAATGAAGTCACATTTAAATATTATTGCGAAATATCTGTGGCAATGTTCGTCGAAAACTTGTCATTATTTTGTACTTATTAATACAACTATTGATTTCATCAAAACTCTAATTATGATTATCGCTGGTAAGATCACCCTTTACACATAACATGTCCGTGCCATAATTATTACAGCGGCGGCGACGATAATCCTCAATATTGTGTACGAAATCTTCGGTCGGTTATTATGTGTGCAGGAGAGATGAGTATTATGTACGTTGTAGGTAATGGAGTTTGATGCACAAAGGGCCCACAGTGGTGTAGGGATTAAGGGCCGCCGATCATCATCCCTATATATCCCTCTTACGGGCCCATTGATGGCGCACAATTATGAAGGAGCGTAATATCGGTAATCCCTACTTCTTCTGTTCACTCTTCGACACCTTCGCGACTTATTGGAGTTCTCTCCGACATAATAAAACATACACGAGGCTGCGGCGGCGGCGGAGTATTTTGTTTGCACCCTCTGGAGTGAGTTTAGTTGGTGCCGGTGTTTGGTTTTGGGGTGATTTCGAGTGTTTGCTGAGGGAAATGCGGTGCTGAGTCGTGTGATGGGAGGAAATGATACGTAATGCAACTGTTGTACTAGGGTACAATAAATTTAGAGCAAATATATTTCAGCAGAAAAGAAAAATTGGTACCTTACACAATAATTTCTGCAGAGTATTTACTGAGATATTTGCAAAAAACTTTACTACTATTTTAAATTAAAAACAAAGGTTTGCCATGAAATCGTAATGGCGGATATTTCATTTTGCTCTAAAAAGTGACAGTTGTTGTCATATTACGACTTACGAATGGTCGTGTAATCTACACAAGAAAAAGTATTTATAATTAAATGGTTTTAAATGTTGTACGTGATTTGTTTAGTGTAGAATATCTAGAGAAGGCAATACCTAACAAATATGCTATTGAATAAGTGTTAAAAATAATGTAAGTAGACCGATGCTATAAAACAATTATTTCAAATTTAGAAAGTAAATTAGTATTTTTTTTTTGCTGTTCTCCGGTAATTCTACTCTAAACAAATCACGTACACTTCTTAAATAGTACCTGAGTAAAACCAGGTAATTAACCCTTTGAGTGTCAAGCAGCGCGATCGCGATGTTGAGATTTTTGTCGGGCCTTTTCGCAATCGATAAAGACGAGCTCTATTGCGCTGTGTGGCGTTTTTCGACCATGTGCTTCCAACGACCCCTGGGCCCTTAAGGTTAAAATACTTTTCCCTGTGTAGAATACACCGTCGGTTGTAATCGTAATGTGACATCTACCGTCACTTTTTAGAACAAAATGAAATATCCGCCATTATGATTTCATGGCAAACCTTTGTTTTTGATTCAAAATAATTGTAAAGTTTTTTTGCAAATATCTCGGTAAATACTCTGCAGAGACGATTGAGTAAGGTACCAAATTATTCAGCTTAAAAAGCTTTAAAAATAATCTGTCAAATAATTAGGGGAGCCAATATTAACACAAATTTAGAAAAATCAAATCAATACATCTTTCTTCGAAAATAATAATTTTCGTTAATTAATCTTAAACCTTTCAGTTTCCGAGGATGAAGCGATGTCCACGTCTCATTCTAAGAAACGCTTAATTCTTTTCGTAAGCACAATGCTATATTTTTAGAAACAAAACGCTGGCAACGGTTAGCAGCAGTGATTAATGGACGCAATATAATCATCCATATTTTATTCCCCATTATAATTTCCGGTAAAGTGCTTAATGACGAGAATGAGCAACGGCGGCGGTGAAACTTTTATTAGCTCGGTCCTCTTAGGCGGGCGCGCCTTTTCCATCCACCATCCCATCATTCCTGTCCGCCAGTTTTATTTGTCATTTAGACCAGAGGCGTAACATCATGCAATATTCATACCCGGGGGTGGAGGGCGCACATCTGAAAAATAATTGCTGCGGTGGTGGCGGCGGCGATGATGGTCTTTGGAAAAATGCGGCAAAGGCAAAGAGGGATTTTTAAATATTAACTCGTTGTACCGAGACCAAGGAGTTAATGAAGTTATGGCCCGTTTTTACATAAAAAAGGAAAAAGTCTTTTCATGGAAACCCTTTTAGTGTGCGGGGCCGGCAAAAGCAAAAGTGTTGCATTAACAGGAGACAGGGCCCGGGTGATTATAAAAACATTAAAATCCTCGGCTTCATTGGTATGCAAGACTTGGTCTTCTCGGGTCGACCTCACAAAGGAGGTCCACAAAAGGGTTCTGCGTTACATAAAGGGGACATAATGACATACATAGAATTACATACTTTTATGTGTACCCGGGTATATATCTGTATACATAATTTATTGTTAATTGAAATTCTATTTATGTATTTAAGCAAAGTTGAAGAATTTTTCTGTAATTCACCAGAAGAGCCCAGCAATGTGTATAAGTGAATGGAAGACAATTTGTACTCAATTGCAAATAAGTTGCCAATTTAACAACTTTCATCAGACATTACTCAATTACACAAATATATTCGAAATTGATTCGGAAATACTTTATTATAAAAATCTCCAAACATTCCATCACTTAACTTTAAAATAATCTCATGTGAACAGAGTGAGGAACTGTGAAAAATGCAGCAATTTTGATGACTTGAAAAAAATTTAATGGGTGCCAGTAACAAGATTATGTTTCCTGCAAAAGTTGCTTGTTTTTTAAAGACCTTTTAAACGATACCACTTCCGACATATCGTGCCTTTTAACAATCTGAAATTCTGGTCAAACTCTCAAGGATGCCAACCGTTTCTGGGAATAACAATCATCATTCGATTCTTTTGTAATACTTTTTTGTCCGAACTCTCTACGACTAGCCGTTTTCACAAGAAAAGCCTGATACGAATGGTCTGGGACACCCTGTATATCCTAGTTGGTAATGTGAGGCGAGGCGAAGGAAAACATAACTTTCCTCAATTGGTACGCAATTTACTCACAAAAATTGTGATGTGGCCTTCATGTTACTTTCTCCGACTTTATGGTATCATTTATATTTACGCTTACATGGTTTATTTTCAATTGAAATCATATTTTAAATGTACATCGAGCGTTGCGTAAACTCGGATGAAACTGACGTTTAAAACGTCAAAATTATGAAAGATGTAAAAATTAAAAAACTCAGTTTACTCAAAAACTAAAGGGATTTCGTAAAAAACGTATTCTTTATAAGTTGTTCATTTTGGCATTCTCTACAATTATTATCAACATAAATTTGCTGTAACTATTATCGTTTCATAATTATAAACCGGAAAAAAAAATCATTTTTTTCTCGAATAACAATGATTTTATGAAAAATGTTTTCAAGCAAAAGATGTTCATTTCTTTGTTGTCTTTAATGTTTGTTTAAATATTTTGATATGATATTTTTCATATTTAACCCTTTCACTACGGGAATCGTCAATAAGCGACTTGGCAATTCTGCTTTTGTATTCAGCAGTCGTCAACAGAAGATTTAGTGTTTTAATTCAAAGAGAAAATATTACAAATTTTACAAATTTGCAAAATTTAAACCACATGAGGACGAAATGGCGGTTAAGAAAATATTTCAGTAAGTTAAAATTTGAACAAAAGTTGGCGTTGCAATCGTGTATAATTTTGGGTTAAAAAAATATTGGCAAAAAAAAACAGTGAAGGTAAACACCCACTTTCGGTGTACGAAATTTTACTAAAAGCTTTTCAGTTCTTTGGATTATCAAATAAGACGTATGTTCAAAGTTTCATATCAATTGCTTTATCTTAAATAAATAAAATTTATGAGAAACATTTTTAATTGAATTAACCACAACTGGGCGATAGTAAATGAGAACGCAATTAATTCACCATAAAATAAGTAGCCGTCGTGAGTTTAAAATATCACGACAGTAATTAAAGCAATGGCGACTACAATAAAAACACCATTAGTGGGATGCCGTGATGAGACACACTACACTTAATTGAATTATGTTATTTATTGTGTTTATATATCAAAATCGTCGAGGAATGCGCACCATATTTAATCGTACGGGATATATCATCGTATTTTTAGGACGTACGAAAAATTCTATAACGAACGGAAACGGCTATTTAACGTGTGGTTTACCCTTAGATTTAAAGGTTTCTTAAACTAAATATAAGTCGGATTTACGAGTATTACGTAATTATTGAAATAATAATAATAAAAAATGAAATCGCCGAATACTTAAATATCAATAATATTTTTCCACAAAGTCAATTTGGATTTAGAAAGAATCCTCTCCCGTTCAAAGTTTTGTAAATAAAACGGTGGAATGCTTTGAAGGCGGTCAACTCGCTCCAGATACTTTTGTAGACCTTAGTAAAGCATTCGATTGTGTTCCTAATTATTTCGAAAACGGCTTAATAGTGCGCCCTATTACTTGCACCTGTTACACTCCTGGTCAGGATCTACACGTGTGCCAAAGATGGATCAAATCGGTGAATCACACGTCTGATCCTCTTCTTGTTAGTAATAGAAAGGAAAAAGTATGCATTCATGAGCATGGGTCAATTTATGTCAGTTCGGTACGGTGTTCCCCAAGGTTCTACCCTCGACCCACTATTGTTTTTACTCTATATCAACGATCTTCCAGGACATTTACGAGTAGAATTATTATTTGCGGATGATAGTACCTATATCAATTACGATGTTCCCCAAGGTTCAACCCTCGACCCACTGTTGTTTCTGCTCTATATCAACGATCTTCAGGACATTTGCGACTAGAACCATGCCAAATTAAATGATAACCACCTATATTAATTACTCCAAAGTCATTTTATTTCATAACTTGGAAGGCAAGATTGGTTTGCAAGCAATTTACTGTCTCCTCAATAAAGCAAAAGCTGTGACCATGTTATTTACATTAAATAGACTTAGTAGTCAATTTGAACCTGCCTTTTAATTTTCTTGGGTTATACTTAGACAGCTCCTTAAAATGGGATACTCATGGTGATAATAAAGATCTAGTAACTCGAAGTATTCAGCTTCGTTGCTTTAAATATTGCGAATGATAACAACACATATTTGTATGTATCAATCGTTTCTTAATTTTTGCTTTTGCTACAATGGGTTTTGGCGTAGAAATTTGAAGTGGCAAAAAAATATAGCAAGAGAAAATTTAAAAAAATCGAAAATAAAAGTTAATAATTTGTGGCGTCGCCTGGAGCATGGAATCAAGTGGCGTGGCTGTGACGCGGGGGAGGTTGCGAGCAGCCAGCCACCTCCGTGTTCCAAGTGATACTACCTCTGCTTACCCCAAAACTATTATGCTTGTTTTCTTTACTTTTTCTATCTCCTAATTCTAGATGGAAGAACAAGCAGAAACTACCGTTGGCACCACATTTGGTTTTCGTTTACCCCCTTTTTCTAAATTCGATCCAACAATTTGGTTTTTACAAATAGAGTCTGCATTTCGAAATTTGCGAGTAACTAATTCACTTCGTAAATTTCACGATGTAGTTGCCGCATTACCGCCTGAAGTGGCGATGGATGTGCGCGAGTTGCTCATAGCGCCACCCGACATTTTGCCCTACGAGACTCTTAAAGCCGAGATTATCAAACGGACGACGCTTTCGGAAAAGAAACGGTTACAACAGAATCTTTCCCGCGAATTTTTGGGCGATGAAACACCTACACAACTGCTGCGTAAATTGCAGTTGACACGCAGTTGGATGAGAACCTGCTGAGGGAGATTTTCTTTAGCAGGCTTCCATCTGACGTGCAAAAAAAAATAATTTAGGCTTTTACTACAAATCTGACCAGCCTCGCTGACATGGCTGATCAGATTTTAGAAATTACAACGCCACAAATTAATTTAAAAAATCACACGTTATTTAAATTACTGTTGTCTCTCATAATCTAAATTCAACACCAGAAAACACTTTGATTATAAGGACGTACTAGATCCAAGACATAATTTTATACCGTCACCGCAGTTTATAACGCATAAATTTCCCCCCGAAAAAAAAATTAAAATGCCCATAAAACGTGGCGTGCCTCGGAAAGCAATTAAGTTCCAGTAATCACGACCCGCGTTCCCAGAGCTACCGAAGAGTGATCAAGTGTTAGAACAATTAATTTATGAGGAGAGCAACGATTTAATCTTTACGTTCGCCTCTTTCTTTCTAAAAGATAATACTTAATACGAGGCCTCGTCTTTTATGTCGGGACTATAATAATATTAACTTGCGCAACAAGTTCTGCGCTATCTACGCAGAGAATCTATATTGTTTTATTGCGGGAAGTGGCGGCCGTAAATCCGAATCAATTAAAAAATATTAATCGAAGTAACGGTAGTACTCGGATATTTGTGTGCGACGGGAACGACTATTTGCATATACAGGACCAATTAACAATGGATAACAAGGCGTTTTGTGTGTCGCAATAACGGCGCGGTCGTCAAAATTGAAAGATTGAGCCATCGGTTTCAATCATTTTAAGGCTGTAACTGATTGTAGCGCGATCGATAAAAATTATGTAATAATATTTTACACAGGGTTGTATAAAGGATTAATGTTGGTTTCTAAAGAATTATATTGTTTACAAGTATTTCTAATAATGTGTAATTTAGTGTTGAAAAATAAATATTTTAGACATTACATAAAATTTAAATAAACGCTTAAAATGTAAAAAGTTTTACTATAGAGGCACAGATTGATTCTTTAGTAATAAAATCCATTAGGCCAAATTAGTTTTACCTGATAAATAAAGACGCAATTATGTATGAGCCGGACCCTTCCGCGAGATATTTTAGTTGGCGTAAAGTGACCCATAAATTTGTGAAAAATCGCCGTAGGAACTTTGTTTTTGAGTCCTGCACAGGTAATTGAACACATTTCAATGCCCTATTGGTGGATCGAGTCGACACATTTTATCCAACTCGGTACACGTTGCCAAAGTTGGACGTTTTTTTGCCCAAAAACGTGTTTTTCTTGTTCGGGGGTTGAAGGGTTCGAAAAGAGATCATTCCAATCTGAGTTTACCTCCTTAAAGTAGGACCGAAATGAGATTTTTTCCAGTTTGGCGGAAACGTTGCTGAGTTATGTGCGATAAACCTCAAAATGCACCTTTTTTTCAAACACCCATAACTTCGTGCCAAATCGTCGTAGGAACTTCGTTCTTCGAGTCCTGCATAGGGAATTGATCAAATTTTAATGCCTTTTTGGTGGATCGAGTCGACAAAAGTTTTCCAACACCGTAGACATCGTCAAAGTTGGACATGGTTTCCAGAAAAAACTTTTTTTTTGTAGGGGCGCTAGAGGGGGGCAGAAGGGGTTACGCTTAAGTTCGCATGCATGAATTTAAAAAAGACACTTCAAAGTTTTTCGCCCTCAAAGATTAATCAAAATCGATTAAAAATACGCCGAGTTATGGCGGTTTGAAAATGGTCGAAATTTCACGAATTTCAAGTGTTTATTTTTTTTTCCTTCAGTGCATTTTTTCTTAAAACATGACTCTACCTAAAAATCCAGTTATTCTTTGCTGTACGTAAAGTTTTTAATTTTTGAAAAGTTCTATTACGTTTTTAATGTTTCAGTTAAAACACCACAAACGTCTTCATTAAACTTTCCGGCGATCATCGCGAAAATAATCGAATTCGAGTCACAATTTAGACGCGATTGTGCGCGAAAACCGTGAATGTAAATGAAGTCGTGAATGGGACGAATGGAGATTTCTAGTCTCTGCACACGAGAGGAGTGAAATAATAAAGATATTTATAATCTCCGTGTGCGCCTGAGCTTGTGTATGTGTGTGTGCAGAAGTGAATTTAAGCATCAGAAGCAAATAAAATACGTGTTTAGCTTATGTTGTGCGCGTGTGATGCGCGATGGCAAAATAGCCGGTATAAAATAACCCAAAAAACAAACAACCACCACTGTTTATTAAAAGCATTTATGAATTATGTTTCCCGCATTGTGAAGGTATTTTTAATGCTTGTGTGTGTGCTTTTAGACGTTGCGGCGTTGTCATGTGTTACCGATACAGAGCACACGTCGGATTCATATTCGGTATTTATGACTTTTGTATCCACTTAGGTGTACCTTTGCGCAGCTGTTTGCGCTTGAAAAATGATATACGACCGTGTTGTACCTTGGCGAGAGGATAAAAATCGGGAGCGATTTCGGGAGGACTAAAATAGGCGCGAAGCCCTTATGAGAAAAGACGAAGAGAAAATGAATACGTGGCAGAGATCAATTAAAACATTCTGCAGATGGTTTTTGAGTTATTCAACAGAAAAGTCAGAAATGTCAATTTTTAGTAATCAATTTTGAGAAAATTCGCTTAAAATCGAAACAAATCGCAATTAACTGTTACTCAAAATCACTCATCGACATCAGGGCTATAATATTCACTCAAAATATCAAAACATTCTGCAAATGGTTTTTGAGTTATTCAACAGAAAAGTCGGAAATGTCAATTTTTCTGTAATCAATTTTGAGAAAATTCGCTTAAAATCGAAGCAAATCGCAATTAACTGTTACTCAAAATGACTCATCGACATCAGGGCTATAATATTCACTCAAAATATCAAAACATTCTGCAAATGGTTTTTGAGTTATTCAACAGAAAAGTCGGAAATGTCAATTTTTCTGTAATCAATTTTGAGAAAATTCGCTTAAAATCGAAGCAAATCGCAATTAACTGTTACTCAAAATGACTCATCGACATCAGGGCTATAATATTCACTCAAAATATCAAAACATTCTGCAATTGGTTTTTGAGTTATTCAACAGAAAAGTCGGAAATGTCCATTTTTCTGTAATCAATTTTGAGAAAATTCGCTTAAAATCGAAGCAAATCGCAATTAACTGTTACTCAAAATCACTCATCGACATCAGGGCTATAATATTCACGCAAAATATCAAATCATTCTGCAGATGGTTTTTGAGTTATCTAACAGAAAAGTCGGAAATATCAATTTTTTCTAATTAATTTTAAGAAAATTCGCTTAAAATTAAAGCAAATTATAATTAACTGTCACTCAAAATCACTTATCAACATCAGAGCTATAATATCCATTCAAAATATCAAAACATTCTGAAGACGGTTTTTGAGTTATTCAACAGAAAAGTCAGAAATGTCAATTTTTTGTAATCAATTTTGAGAAAATTCACTTAAAATCGAAGCAAATCGCAATTAACTGTTACTCAAAATCACTCATCGACATCAGGGCTATAATATTCACTCAAAATATCAAAACATTCTGCAATTGGTTTTTGAGTTATTCAACAGAAAAGTCGGAAATGTCAATTTTTTGTAATAAATTTTGAGAAAATTTACTTAAAATTAAAGCAAATTATAATTAACTGTCGCTCAAAATCACTTATCAACATCAGAGCTATGATATCCATTCAAAATATCAAAACATTCTGCAGATGGTTTTTGAGTTATTCAACAGAAAAGTCAGAAATGTCAATTTTTTGTAATAAATTTTGAGAAAATTCGCTTAAAATCGAAACAAATCGCAATTAACTGTTACTCAAAATAACTCATCGACATCAGGGCTATAATATTCACTCAAAATACCAAATATTTGGAAATGGTTTTTGAGTTATTCAACAGAAAAGTCGGAAATGTCAATTTTTACTAATTAATTTTAAGAAAATTCGCTTAAAATTAAAGCAAATTATAATTAACTGTCACTCAAAATCACTTATCAACATCAGAGCTATAATATCCATTCAAAATATCAAAACATTCTGAAGACGGTTTTTGAGTTATTCAACAGAAAAGTCAGAAATGTCCATTTTTTTGTAATCAATTTTGAGAAAATTCGCTTAAAACCGTAGCAAATCGCAATTAACTGTTACTCAAAATCACTCATCTACATCAGGGCTATAATATTCACTCAAAATATCAAAACATTCTGCAGATGGTTTTGAGTTAATCAACGGAAAAGTCGAAAATGTCAACTTTTTGAAATACATTTAGAGAAAATTCGCTTAAAATCGTAGCAAATCGCAATTAACTGTTACTCAAAATAACTTATCATAAACAGGGCTATAATATTCATGCAGAAGATCAAAACATGCTGTAGATTGAATTTTGTTTTAACTAGAAACTTAATGTTAATTTTTTATATTAAATCTTGAGAAAAAGTGAAAAGTCGTTTAAAATCAAAACAAATCACAACGGATTATTACTCAACATTACCTACTAATATCAGAACTTTAATATGTATGTAAAACATCAAAACATTCTGAGGATAGTTTTTGAGTTATTTCATTAAAAACGCGAAAATATCAATTTTTGTAACAAATATTGGGGAAAGTTTCAGTTAAAATCAAAGCAAATCACAATAAACTGTTACCTAAAATCACTTATCAATATTAGGGCCTTAATATTTATGTAGAAGATCAAAATATTCTGCAGACTGATTTTGAGTTATTCAACTGGAAATCAGAAAATGTTATTGTTTTGTTATAAATCTTGAAAAAAAAATAAGAACTTTATCACAATGAACTGTCACTCAAAATCACTTATCAATATCAAGGCTTCAATATTTATGCAAAATATTGAAGCATTCTGCAGATGGTTTTTGAGTTATTCAACTGAAAAATTTTTTGAACGAATATTTGGGAAAGCTAAAATAAATAAAATGCTAAGACTCTAATATTCAAACAAAAGATCAAAACATTCCGAAGTAGGTTTTAGAGTTATTCAACAAGAAACTTGAAAATGTCAGTTTTTTGTAACACATATTGAGGAAAAGTGAAATTTTGGTTAAAATCGAAGCAAAGTCCAATGATCTGTCACCTAAAATCACTTATCGTTATCAGGACTTCAATATTTTTGCGGAAGATCAAAACATTCTGGAGATTGATCTTGAGCTATTCAACTAAAAAGTCAAAAATATCAGTTTTATTGTAACAAATATTGGGAAAAAGTGAAATTTCTACGCGTCTTAACAAATGCGTAATTATCTTAATTTGCATTTTATGAGCTAACCGTTGCTCCTTTTCAAGATTAACACAAATCCGCTTTATTAAAATTTCCAAACGAGATAATTTTAGAAGAAGTACAACTGCCGGTAAAAAATGGCGCGAAATTTAAAATAAAACATATTGTACGATTCGTGAACTTGGCGCGAAATTTAAAACAAAACTTACGTAGAGGAAAGCTATTACAACTGCCAATTCTACTAACATAATTTTAATGGCAGGTATATTTAATCCCATTTATTCACATTTCATTTGCTACTCTAAATAATTCAAAACTAATTTTATGTCATTATAAGTGGCTTACGCCTTTTAACTTGTACACATTTCCTCATCCAAACTAATAACAATACGCCTAACTGCAATTACGACACGTGCCCCTAAACGAATCATTATAATTACTCATATTGCACCTGTGTGCATTCAGTTGTTACGCTTTGGACTACTAAAATAGAACAGTAGTCCTTATTAGAAAAAAAGGCCGTCGAACGGATTTAGTCGCGGGAGCACGACGTTAAATCTCTCATTGGTCCACTTAAAATTCCTCGGGCTAAATCACTCGGAATTATTATTTATCCATCCGCACCAATTACGGGCGACGAAAGCCGCGAAACTGGTGAAACCGATCTTCCGAGGTAACACACTCGGATAGAAAGGAATGAACCGTTTTGAAAGAAGAAGAAGAGGAAGAAAAAAATAACCTCCACGGTTAAGTGAAAGAGCCATATTTCTTTTATACAGTTATATGCATTCGAGTATCGGCGTTTGTGCTTTACGCTTGTTAAGATTGTAAGTTTTAGATTTTATCGCGGCAGGCCGCTTTGTATCTGCTTTCTGTAAGAAAGGCAACGAGTTCATATAATTTTCTTGAAATATCGCAGACGGAATACAGAAATTTGTTTCCCTTTAAATGGGCCGTCAAGTATACGTAAAGACATAACCGATATATTTTCAGATAGAAAATTTGAAATAAATTTAAAAAAAAACGAAATATAGCCTGAATAAATGAATATTCAACCTGTTCGTTAATCTGCAAGCAAAAATTAAGTCTTAATAAGACTATAAACAAATAACTTATTGAAACAACTACTTCCCTGGCTAGTGCCACGCCGGATATTGAATGATACAAAAGAAATTTGCGTGATTACTAGTACTAAGTAAAATTTCAAACTGATTTGATAGTAATAGAGAAACTTTTGTGAAGTCTTTTGTATGTATCTTTTTTTTTCTTCAAAAGTTATAGTAGAACTAGAAATAGAATTTTGATCGATAAAATCTACTGTTTACTAGTTTGTTATTTTAGCATTCTTGATGTGAAATTAAATAATACTTGATAGAGTTTTTTCAAAAACTGATATTTTTAGTGGATGAACGTATCAATAGTAATTTACGATATAAGTAACTTTATGAAGCTTTTTTACGTTACGAGAGAAAAGTTTGAAATTTTTAATTTTAAATTCTCGAGTAATGTAAAAGCAAATAACGTTACGTGTGTCGTAATATTTATTTTATCCTATTTCTATTTTTTTCTAATTTAAAAACATGTTTAATGAAAACCGTCAAAGGACGAAGTCTTTGTTTGTTTGCCAATATCTCCATAGCAACAACATTCCATAAGAATTTCTTAACAACACTAGTGCTGTTAACCACTTCGCGCCCATGCTGCTTTGATTGGGTTATAGCATAATCCCATTTATTGAAAATTTACTTTTTTTTGTTACGATTTTCTACGAAATATTATCCCACTGTCACAAACTTACTCATTTATGGAAAAAATATGAAAAATATTCCAAAGATGGCGCTAAAGGTTTTTTTTGTAAAATATATTTGTTTCCTTTCTTTTTGCTTGTTGCCACATGTGGCGACCTGGGCGTGAAGAGGTTAAAGGTACCTTAACTTACTCGTTGCTAAGGAGTTGTTGGCATGTTAACATTATAGCATAAAATAATTAATTAATAATTAATTTATTAATAAAGTGATACTAACAAAGTTATTCGTTTTATTTGAATTATTCAAAATGTATCACGAAGTGAAAGCCTCCACAATTACTTATTTAAAATAAACTCATTTTACAACTTATAATTCCCACGAACTTGAACTATGTCAAGCTTATTATTTTCCATAACCATCTTCAAAGAATTCCAGCAGTAACATTTTTAAATTCATTTAAAGAGCAAATCCCCAGCTACAAAAGAATTCGTATAGGGGGAGCATAACTCATTTGCTCTTTATGATCTTTTATAAGGAGCAAAGAAAAGGGGTTCAGATTTAAAAATAAATTCTTGGCACTTGCCCGCGCGTATATTACGATTTTTGAAGCAATTGTCAAACATGTTTGTCGCGAGAATAATTTAGGCTAATCTCGGATTTTTGTCCGAAGATAATGCAGCGCTTATTTATACGGAGGCGCGGTTTTTCGTATGCTATTTTAAAGTTAATTGGTCTTAAAAAAATGGACATTGTATGTCAGACTAATTGACAAATGATGGACCGGTGCGTGCGGGAACACGCCCGCATCTTGTGTTGTGTCTACTCCGAGAAATATTAATATAAAATACGAGTTCGCCCGTAATCCCAGGACCTCATAAATTGCTTGAGGGCTAAAGAATATCCCTGTATTGAATACGTTGCACCATTGATGAATCAAGAGTTTTTTTTTCAAATTGGGTCTCGGGTGTTTTTCATTTATTTGCATGGCATCCTTTTCTCAATTGCGCCCTTGTCTATCACTTAATTATCAAAACAAGATTTCTTTCAGAGAAAAAATAGTGATGTGGCCATCATGTTACTTTCTCCGACTTGATGGTATCATTTATATTTACGTTTTCATGGTTTATTTTCAATTGAATTCATATTTTAAATGTTCATCGAGCGTTGTGTAAACTCGGATGAGACTGACGTTTAAAACGTCAGAAAAAAATTCCAGAAATTGTTGAAATGGTATCTAGGGACTCCAAAACAGATATTTCCATAAAAAAAAATTTGAAAAAAAAATCATGATCACAATACTTTCTCGTACTTCGTAACGGAGAAAATAAAAAAAAAACTTGGATGTACAGAGGTGGACATCCAAATTGATTTGTTTATGAATATTTTCTTGAAATATTATTCCACATGTTTTCCATTGGTTTCAATTAATGCAGGCAACACTAAAGTAGTAATTCCTATGTCGAATGAGACAGGAGGGCATTAAAGATTCATACACCTGTTTGACATAATATCCAAACACAAAATTTGATTGCTCATTTCGAGAGGAATACAATGCATGTTTTATTTTCTGTTCATTATAAAAGGTGTTTCTGCCCAACTGTTTACCTACCGTTAAGATAATCGTAAACAAGACTGCGTTTTTATTGTCATTTTAAAACCTTTAACCCGTTTTCGTTAATCAGCGCGTTAGAGAATAAAAAATGGAGAATGACCGAGTAATTATTATAAATAAAAAAACTTATTTCTTTAAGAACTGGTTAACATAGTCGGGAATCACAGCAAACCTTAGAGATTAAACATCAATAATGTAAAAACAAAATTTATTGTCCAAGGATTATAACATAACCTAACAACGATGTATAGTACTTATAGATAAAGTAAATCAATCCAAGTTCTAGGAACATTGTTTCCAGAAAACTTTTTTTCTTTGTGTAGATGAAGTGAGGAAACTTCCAAAGACGCCTCTGAAGAAGGGTAGTTCACGTTGAATGTGCGTACCAAGTAAACCTCACTCTGTGTGGAGGAAATCATGGATGGATGTTTTAGAAAACTGGACATCAAACAAAAAATGCAGAATTTACATTTATAAAATTTGTAAAGTACTTTTAATTTGCATTCACCCTATGGCTGAATTTTTGGGATAATTTTATGCTTTTTAAACCATTTTTTTTTTAATTATGAAAATCTTGCAGATTAACAATTGCTATCGACTTCAAACTTTTCAAAATAACTCAAAATCCACTTAAGTTTATAATTACGCGAAAATCTGCATACACTTCATCACTGAATTTGGCGATAATTTCATTTGATCGGAGCGGAAATTTGTGAAAATTTGCAACAATTTTAACGATTCGATAAAAATAGAAAAACAATTGCTATCGACTTAGAACTTTTCGAAATTACTCAAAACTCATTTAAATTTATAAATACGTGAAGATCTGCAAATACTTCATCACTGAATTTTGCGTTAATTTCAGTTGACCGGAGCGGAAATTTGTGAAAATTTGCAATAATTTTAACGATTTGATAAAAATAGAAAAACAATTGCTATCGACTTGGGACTTTTCGAAATTACTCAAAATTAATTTAAATTTATAAATACGTGAAGATCTGCATACACTTCATCACTGAATTTTGCGATAATTTCATTTGATCGGAGCGGAAATTTGTGAAAATTTGCAATACTTTTAACGATTCAATAAAAATAGAAAAACAATTGCTATCGACTTGGAACTTTTCGAAATTACTCAAAACACATTTAAATTTAAATACTTGAAGATCTGTAAATACTTCATCACTGAATTTTGCGTTAATTTCAGTTGACCGGAGCGGAAATTTGTGAAAAATTGCAATAATTTTAACGATTCGATAAAAATAGAAAAACAATTGCGATCGACTTGGAACTTTTCGAAATTACTCAAAATTCACTTAAATTTATAAATACGTAAAGATCTGCAAATACTTCATCACTGAATTTTGCGTTAATTACAGTTGACCGGAGCAGAAATTTGTGAAAATTTGCAATAATTTTAACGATTTGATAAAAATAGAAAAACAATTGCTATCGACTTGGGACTTTTCGAAATTACTCAAAATTCATTTAAATTTATAAATACGTGAAGATCTGCAAATACTTCATCACTGAATTTTGCGATAATTTTATTTGATCGGAGCGGAAATTTGTGAAAATTTGCAATACTTTTAACGATTCGATAAAAATAGAAAAACAATTGCCGTAAACTTCGAACTTTTCAAAATAACTCAAAATTCATTCGAGATTATTATTCCGTAGAAATCTAAATGTAGTTCACCACTGGATTTTGGGATAATTTCATATGATCAGAGTAGGAAGTTGTAAAAAGTTCCAACCATTTTGGCGATTCGAAAAAAAATAGAAAAACAAATGCTATCGACTTGAAACTTTTCAAAATTTCTCAAAATTCCCCTAAGTTTATAATTACGCGAAAATCTATATATACTTCATCACTGAGTTTTGCTATAATTTCATTTGATCGGAGCGGAAATTTGTGAAAATTTTCAATAAGTTTCACTTTTAAATAAAAATAGAAAAACAATTACCATAAGCTCCAATCTATCCTAAATAACTCTAAATTAATTCAAGATAATTATTCCGTAAAATCTACATGTACCTCACCACTGGATTTGGGATAATTTCATATGATCAGAGCGGGAAGTTGTAAAAAAATTTAAAAATTTTGGCGACTCGAAAAATATCGAAAAACAATTGCTATCGACTTGAAACTATTTCAATTTTACTGAAAATTCATTCTATTTTATGTTTCCGAAAAAAACCTACATACCGGGTGACCCAGGGATCTGTAAAAGCCCCATAACTTATTTGCTATTTGAGATATCGACTTCTAGTTTTCTTGAACTGGTACCGACACTTATTCTACATATTTTAAAAATATGTATATTTTTGTACAGGGTGTCCCAATATACATAACAGAACAAAGTTATGTTTTTTTTAATGGAACACCCTATATTTTATACTTTATTTTCAACCCCCTTGAGAAGCTGATGAAAATAGTATAAGATAGTATGGGTCTATTATGGACGATTGGTTAGTTATGGGCAAATTTGTGGCAAAACAAGGACACATAGAAAAAGTTGCAGAAGCGGTCCTAGCAATGCTAGCGTCGTTTTTTATACACTAAAGAATTTTCCACATCATGAAGAATAATACAAATCGGCTTCGGTTCTTTTTTGTTCATACTACTATACAGGGTGTCAACATACGCAAAATAATGGATAACTATTTTTTTTCAAATAGAACACTCTATATATCTTGCCACCAATGCATGGAATTTTTAATAAGCTTTCCAATGATGTACAATTTGTATAATGAAATATTAAGGATTCTTAAGATTTATCCATAAAAACATTTTTCTTTTGTCACTTCCTGCTCATTTTTGGATTTTCAACCAAAACTATTCATTTTCTGGAAAAATAATAAGAGACCAAAGTTGTAGAGCAGAAAATTTTCGATCGATGTAGGTGTTTCGACTTTTCCAATAATGCTTTCATTGCCCGCCAGAGTGCGCAAAATCGTGACCGTATATGCATTTTAGCGTTTTTCTCAATTTTTTTGTTAATTAATTGCACTATACTTTACTTTCCACGTCCTCTAGCAGAAAAACGGGTAATTATAGAATTATTTAAACCTACATCGATTGAAAATAATCCGCTCTACAACTCTTAAAGGAAGAAATGTTTGCCCAAAATGCATAGTTTTCGCTAAAAATGCAAAAATTGATATATACATTTTTAATTTGCATTTTCAGGGAAAAGTATGCATTTTTGGCAAAAATTGCTTCTATTAAGAGTTGTAGAGCGGAACATTTTCAATCGATATGGGCCATTTCAATTTCCCTATAGTTTCCCGTTTTTCCGCTAGAGGGTGCGGAAAATAAAGTATAGTGCAATTTATTAATAAAAAATTTGAAAAGAAAACGCTAAAATGCATATACGGTCACGATTTTGCGCGCTCTGGCGGGCAATGCACGCATTATCCTAAAAGTTGAAAGACCTATATCGATCGTAAATTTTTCGCTCTACAAATTTGGTTTCTTATAATTTTTCCTGAAAATGCATAGTTTTGGCTGAAAATTCAAAAATCAGCAGAAGGTGGCAAAATAAATATGTTTTTATTGATAAATCTCAAGAATCCTTAATATTTTGTTATACAAACTGTATATCATTGGAAAGCTTATTAAAAATGCCATAGATTGGTGGCAACTTATACAGGGTGTTCCATTTGAAAAAAAAATGTTATCCATTGTTTTGCGTCTGTTGACACCCTGTATAGCACTATGAATAAAAGAGAACCAAAGCCAATGGGTATTATTCTTTATGATGTGGGAAATTTTCTAGTGTATAAATAATGATGCTATCTTTGCTAGGAACACTTCTGCAATGTTTTCGATGTGTACATGTTTTTGCCACAAATTTGCCCATAACTAACCAACCGTCCATAATAGACCCATACTATCTTATACTATTTTTATCAGCTTCTCAAGAGGGTTGAAAATAAAGTATAAAATATAGGGTGTTCCATTTAAAAAAACATAACTTTGTTCTGTTATGTATATTGGGACACCCTGTACAAAAACATACATATTTTTAAAATATGTAGAATAAGTGTGGGTACCAGTTTAAGAAAACTAGAAGTCGATATCTCAAATAGCAAATACGTTATGGGACTTTTACAGAACCCTGGGTCACCCGGTATATTCCATCGTTGGATTTTGTAATAATGTCATTTGATCAGAGTGGACAGTTTTAAAGAATTATAATGATTTGATGATTTAAAAAAAACTTGAAACACAAATGCCATCGACGTGAAACTTCCTAAAATGATTTCGGATTGATTCAAGATTATGTTTCCGTAAAAAAACTACGTACACTTTACTGCCGAATTTTGCGAAAATTAAATTTAATCAGAGGAAAAATTTGAGGAAATTTATTATAACTTTAGCGATTAAAAAGAAATAGTTTAGACAACACTGGCAATATATTTGTTGCTCGAAGATCCTTTAAACTCTTCAGGTGATTTTTTTCTTGGAAACCTGTCGTATCAAATCTTGATAGCGTAATTTCGCAAATTTACAGAATTTCAAAGCTAAAGGGTATAGCCGAATAAGATGGTCAAAAGTGCCCCCAAAGCAAATCAATAATCGCGATGACTGAATGAAAGATAATTAAAAATTTCAGCCTCCTGAAGCAATTCATTGTCGAGATATGACTGAAAACGTGAATTTTACGTTTTATTTTTTTCTCGTTTTCTATGGCTCGAATCAAGCTGAAACCACGTCTACCCAAAACAAAAAAAAATACTTCTCGCAGTATTTTTTTTCAATTTTTTTGGCGCCAAATTCAAATAGAAAAATGAAGTTAAAGTTTTCAAAATTCATTTTTGCAGTGAAGGCATCCGAGGACTGTCTCAGTGTTTTTTCTGTAAATGTGTTTTACCAAATCCTATAACATACATGTTTTTCAGAATTTTAAACGGTGTGGAAGATAGTTAAAATTTATAAAAAACACTTTTACCACCTTAAAAATTTGAATTTCGCGCCAAAATTGTGATAGAAAAGTTATTTTTGTAAAATGATTATCTTTTTTTTTAAATTAGAGAGATACACTTCACAAAAATAACTTTTTTATCACAATTTTGGCGCGAAATTCAAATCTTTCAGGTGGTAAAAGTGGTTTTTAATTATTTTAACTATCTTCCACACTGTTTAAAATTCTGAGAAAAATGTATGCTATAGAATTTGGAAAACACATTTACAGAAAAAAAACTGAGACAGTCCTCGAATATCTTCACTGCAAAAATGAATGTTGAAAACTTTAACTTCATTTGGCGCCAAAAATATTGAAAAAAATACTGCGAGATGTAATTTTTTTTTGTTTTTGGTGGACGTGGTTTCAGCTTAATTCGTGCCATAGAAAAGGAGAAAAAAAAAACGTAAAATTCACGTTTTCGGTCATATCTCGACAACAAATTGCTTCAGGAGGCTGAAATTTCGAGCAATCATCGGCATTTTTAATTATCTTTCATTCAGTCATCTCGATTATTGATTTGCTTTGGGGGCACTTTTGACCATCTTATTCGGCTATACCCTTTCATTAAAATCGGAGGGGAACACTTGGGTTAGTTTCCTTGTAAGATAAACAGATATATTTTGTATACTTTCCATCTTTTTAATTATACATGTTTGAGATCTTAAAACCATGAAGATCGTCTGTAGAATTGTAAATACAATGCGCAGAATTGAAATAATAACCCCAGACATTTCCTACAATGCATTAGCATGGCTCGCAGTCATAAATCTCGGATCCTTAACGCATTAGTATGAATTATTCAAACAATTACACGATAAGAGACAAATTATACAGACACTCTTGAATTATACAGTGTTCGCGTCACGAGCGTGCCTTACCAGTTTCGCTCAAACAACGTAAATCGCATTCCAGAAATAAACAACGCGATTATTTTTACGATCGTCTTGGTCTCATCTCAAGAAAAGAAACAAACAATCATTTATTTAACGAAATAGTTTTGTGTTACTAAAAACTATACTTTCGATAAGAGCTTATATATTATTAATGACAACAGTAATTATGTATTTTTGTCTAAAATATTTTAATGAACTTCTTATTAGTGATTGATATCTTGAGTGTTATACGGGGTTCTGCAGTTCACCTCCCGTCTTCTATAGCTAAGTTGGAATTTTGATATTTTGCAGAATAAATTTGCATCCTAGAATGCATTTCAGGAAAATATTTTTGATTATACAGGGTGTCCCAAAAAAGCGTGACGTCATGATGATATATTTTTTTAAATTACATGCTATATATTTTATTGCTTATTTGGGTACCTTTAATGGTTGCCTACATACTTCTATAATTTTATTGGAATCGATTCGGGGATATCAGCAAAAAAAAATAAACACTACAATAAATCAGTTTTGCACTATTGGTTTAAAAAATGAATAAAAAATAAAAATAGTGCCTTGTTAGTAAAATCATACAAGGTACATATTAAATAAGGTCTGATAGTCCCGTGTTAACCAAGTTTGATCGGTATGAAATATACAGGGTATCCAAAATTTAGTGTCAAACATCAAACTTTAAAGCAATTCATTTTTCTTATTTTAAATTGGAGCCCCTGTATATTTTTATGTCATTCCATGCAGAATTAAAAAACAAACATTTTTCCTGATAACAACCCTGTCCCAATTCCTAACGCATTAAAAGTTATTTGCAGAAAACTCGTTTTATCAACCATTTTACTAAAAAAAAATCGAAGGTGGCTTTGAAAAACAATTTTTTGACATTAAAATTTAACAAGGTGATAAGAGACTGTTTTGACTTTATTAATGTAAATGTTTAAAGCATTGTTCTTCAAAAAAGGAGATCGTTTATTCTTACTGTAAACGAAATGAAATTTGTCGTCGGTGTACATACATGACAAATGTTATCATCTGTAAGGGCAGGGGTTGAGCACCGACATTGTGACCCTCGCAAGCCCAGGGCAACAATCAAACGGAATAATTCAGTAGTTCGCCACATTGTTCCCAGGACGTAGTTTGGCCGGATCCCTTTTCCTCACGGGACCGCGCCGTATTATTGTCGTGATCCTTTTAATGTCGCCCTGAATAATTCAGGGATTATTTATGTAAAAAGGCATTGATATATCAAGAATTGCACCGGATCGAGCGATGAATGAAGGGAAAGTGAGGCAGTTTCTGATAGGGCTGTCCGTCAAAGTGATTTATGTGAAACCCATGCCCCCGCCGCCACCACTAAAGATCGCTTATCCCTTAAAATATCTCGTTTTACACAAAACTTTCCATTATAAGCCTTCCCGCACCCCCACGCCAGTATAATTAAACATTGTTGAATGGAAATGAACTTTTAAATTATATACGTTTTTTTATGAGTAGAAAAATTACTTTAAAGTTTGAATAAGTTGAGAAAGTTGGAGGTATTTTATTCCTAGTCTTGTAATAAGTGAGACCTTTAAAAAAATGAATATTTAGTCATTTTTTTATGCGTAGAAAAATTAAGAAAAGTTTAGGCATATTATTACATCCATTATTCACTTATTGAATAGATTTCTAGACTTGTAATAAGTGAGACCTGAGTCTAACCTTAAAAAAATAAAATTTATCAAATGTGTTGCTAAACAAATATTAAAAAAAAAAACAAAAAAAATTGGCGGTTGCATTTTGAAGCAATTTTATTACGAAACTATACATGCAAATTTTATCTGTTTCTTAGTGAAAAATAATTAGATTAGATTATATTGGGGCCGCGGTGGCCTAGTGAGTAGAGCTCCTGCTCACGGGCCTCATGATCGTGGGTTCGAATCCCATCCGTACGGTCACTTTTTCGGAACAAAGAAGTGGCCGTGCGGGTCCATGGATGTTTAGTGTATGTTCATTATTAAAATTGAAATCTCAAAAATTATATATATCGTTAGTGGCCGAATAGCCTAGATGCTTACGCCAATTCCCAAATCATCCGCACTTCCTCAACCCGAATTCCCTTCCTTAAAAAAATAGATTATATTAGGTGTTTGTAAGAACTCTGGTTTAATAGTAATATAATTAATATCAGGAATTAAAATACCATTTCTTTAAAAGGAGTGTACCATGGAATAAATCAACTACAACAGAATTAGTACCTCATTAGTAATAACACACTAACAAGGCATTGATACCTGTTATCCTTAACGGCCATAAATCTCCCATATAAACAATAATTTAATATAATTTATATAATTTACTAATTGCCGTAATGAAAAACGCCAACAAATAATTAAGAACTTAATCGGCAGCGTGTTATTCAATTCCGCAAGGTGTGAAATTATGCATTACCGTTCTTAGAAAACACGCATTTAATAATTTATCGTAATTACTACTTAGACCCTAAACGATCAAATTGTACACTGGTGTTTGTGCGTGTACATAGTATAATTTTTGCGAATTGGAGAAAAAAAAAATGGAAATGTATTCATCGGCAGGTACGAATTAACTCCTTCAAGGCAAACTGTGAAACGGTAGCCTTCCTCAGGGGTGAATTTTAAATGAAGAGGGATTTCTTTTTTCGTTAAACGTATAATTGGGATATTATTTACTTTTTTACTTTACGCGTATCCGAGTTTAACAGTTTCCTCATTGTGGGCAATTGTGGAGTCGTTAGTATTTGCATTTTGGCCAGGGGGGTGAGACGCTCCTGCACGCCAACAGATGCACATTGGTATTTATATATTGTTATTGGAATATAGGATATACAGGGTTGAAATAACGAACAGGCATTTAAGGGCACATACACAACATATATGTGAACCCATTTCCGTCAAAATTTATTCGAAAAATTTTTTTTGAATTTTCCTAATTTTTCAAGGTTTTTTAAATATTTTGAGAAGCGATGCTTTTCTCATTTAATTAGGTCTGCATGGAATGTGTGTTTGTTTATTTAAAACGCGAGATACGATTTCTTGCCTCCGAAATTTGAAGTGTTATCGCAACGTTTTTTTTTTGTAAAAGATAAACAGTCCTCAAGTTCAATGATGCTTAAAGAGCACTCAGATATTTCCTACGCGCTTGTTGTAATTCGATATCTAAAGCCGATGCCGTTTAAAAATTAGGTCACATTATCACTGCCCCCAAACATGTTACGTATTTTCACTCATTAACTTTAATAATTAATTGCGTGCTTTTTGTTACAGTTATAAACAAAATAATTGCGAATATTGTTTAAAAATAATATAATCTCTTTGTGGTTACGAGCCTGTTCGTTATTTCAAATACACCCTGTATTTTATGACACGATATTTTTTCGTTATTCCTTCTGCCAACTAGGTGTTGTCGGTATCTTCCAATGATTGCCGATGAAAAACTATTGTTTCAGGGGTCATGCCTAATCAGGAAGCCGAAAAAATAGGTGATTTTTGGGATTTTCTTTTCCGTAAAATATAAAATTTGTTTAAAATTAAGTAGTAGCATCTATTTTCAGTATTGTAACATAAATTTTATAAGAACAAATATTGGTAACAAAAAAAAGATACGGTCCTCCTCCTGAAGGCAGTTTAATAAAAACAGGTTTCTCGGTGACCACTGCTACTAGGAATTGGATTATCGGAAATCAAAATCAAAAAAGATTTCTTTAATATATTAAAGTGTCCAGTGATTGAACGAACAGTTTGTCGAAATATTAATCTGGCACAAAATGGCGGACGTTCAAAATTAAAATTTAGATTTTGCATGAAATTTTCGTAAAAAAATGGTGATGTGGCCATCATGTTACTTTCTCCGACAAGATTATATCATTTATATTTACGCTTTCATGGTTTATTTTTAATTGAAATCATATTTTAAATGTACACCGAGCGTTGCGCAAACTCGGATAAAACTGACGTTTAAAACGTCAAAATTATGAAAGATGAAAATAATAAATTATACTTCAAATTCAAAAACTCAGTTTACTCAGAAACTAACAAGGTTTCGAAAAAAACGTATTCTTTATAAGTTGTTCATTTTGGCATTCTCTACAATTATTAATGACATAAATTTGCTGTAACTATTATCGTTTCATAATTATAAGCCAAAAATTAAAAAAATAATAATAAATTTTTTTCTCAAATAGCAATGATTTTATGAAAAATATTTTCAAGCAAAAGATGTTGATTTCTTTGTTGTCTTCAATGTTTGTTTAAATATTTTTGTGATATTTTTCATAGTTAAGAAAATATTGGAAAAAACAAAAAACAGTTAAGGTAAACACCCACTTGCGGTGTACGAAATTTCACTAAAAGCTTTTCAGTTCTTCAGATAATCAAATAAGACGGATGTTCAAAGTTTCATATCAATTGCTTTATCAGTTTTTGAGATACAGCGCGCACAGAAAGACACACACACACACACACACACACACAGTCACAATTTTTTTTTTCCAGAAATTGTTGAAATGGCATCTAGGGACCCCAAAACGGATATTTCCGTAAAAAAAAAATTTGAAAAAAAAATCACGTTCACAATACTTTCTCGTACTTCGTAACGGAGAAAGTAAAAAGATACGGTTATCCTCCTGAAGGCCGTTGAAAAATAAACAGATTTTTCGGTAACCACTGGGAATTGGATTATCGGAAATCAAAAACAAAAAAAGATTACTTTAATACATTAAAGTGTCCAGTGATTGAACGAGCAGTTTGTCGAAATATTGAACTGGGACAAAATGGCGGACGTTCAAAATTAAAATTTAGATTTTGCATGAAATTTTCGTCAAGAAAAGAAAACTACGTCGAAAAAAAAAATCCTTCGTTCAATCACTGGCCAATTATATCTCAAATAAACGTGTCAAATTTTAAAAAAATCGGTGCAGTGGTTTTCGAGATATTCTGAGACTGCGGTTTTAAGAAAAACGCGTTTAAAGTTTCAATACTCCGTTCGACCATGCGAACTTTGAACGCCTGCAACTCCGTCAATTTTAATCGGACGAATTCCAACTTTTTAGGGAATATTCTCCAAATTGTGTACTTACTGAAAATATCAAAACCCAAAAATCGATGTTTTGAAATTTCTGACTAGGCATAAGCCTTTAACGTGTAAATTATGTATTGATTAAGTAGTAGGCAGTAAAAGACATAAAAAAATGGCATTATTGTTTATTCTTGAACACCTTATTTTAAATTGATATTCAACATTCTTAGCTATAAAATCACACCAGCAGACGGCTTCGTCAATCGTCAATAGCAGACGTAATATATATCTTATAAAAACCGTCGCCCTTCTTTAAAATTGTCCGCAATTTTAATCGGACTATTTCCAAATTTTCACTAAATATTCTCCAAATACTGTACTTACAAAAAATGCCAAAACCCAATAATCGATTTTTTTTTTTAATTTCTGACTTAAATCATTTCAGTTATCTAATTAAAACAATAATTTGTTTTATCAGATGTTATGTCACATTATTAAAAAAAAGTAAAGAAATAATTGAATGTTAAAAAGATATTAAAATAATTGACCAATAATTAGCACTGATTAAATCTTGCCAGTATTTAGATTTATGTGATAATTAATCTCGGACGTAATTAAGATAGCATTATAACAGTTCTTGGTAATCGATCCAGAATCGAGCGATATTAAATCAATTAGCTTAATTTTGAAAGTGACATGCAAGTATCTATTAGATTTCACCAGTTCCACATAATTAAAAACGGAATTGGTTATTAGAGATTTAATTAACCATTTTTTATTGCTTTGGTATATTTTTTCCATAAAATAAATAAAGTCATATAATTGAAATTAATGAAAGAAAAATCGATTACTTGAGTAATTAAATTATATTGCATTTCACAAAGCAAACAAAATTCAAGTAAGGAATCACTTGAAACTCCAAATTTCTAATCAACATTACGGATCTATTCTCATTAACACATTAATTAAGCAAAAATTATTTCTATTCTATTGTACTGTTGGGTTTACAAATAAAGCGTATTATCATTAAAGGTAGAAAGTGGCGGAATCTATTGCCTGAATGCTGTACTGAACCAAATCGGGGTGGCTTTAACACCGACAAAGATATGGTCATTGCCAGCGGCGGCAAATATAACAATATTTCTACCTTGAAGGGGGTAAGTGCCGCGTCGAAACTAGATGCATTTTTGATGGTCAGCATATACATAATTCTGAAGTTAATATCAAATATTAAGAAATGATATTTTGCACAATTAGAGCAAAAGGGTTAAACTATTCGTCTATAGAATTTGATTTTTTTTTAATCATTAGACAAACTGTATAATTTATCCTGAAAATTACCAATATTAGATGGATATCTGGAGCTTTTCTCTGCAAAGAACTAAAAATGTAATGCTACAGAAAAATAGTTTATACCTTTGAAAACAATATGTACGTAATAAAATTGTCATTAGTTATCAAATAAAATCGCAAAAACGTAAGAGCTGCACCTCTACAAACACGAATTTGCTTCATTTTCGCCGTTGTAATGAACGCCACCTGCATGAAATATTTTGTATTAACCCGGAGGCGTGTACAAACAAATGTATGTATTCGGTAAAATTTCAGGCCCAAGATTGTGGCGATTATCATTTTCTATTAGACCATTCTGGCCTAACTCTGGCGCGAGGCACTTACCCCCTTAACGGTGTTTGGAATACTTATATTCCAATACTAATCTCCGTACACTGATGAGACCTGAAAGGTCGAAACCGGTCTGTAGGTGTTCTGATGGGGGAACAATATTTATTTATTTATGTATTATTATTATTATTTGATACATTATTGCCGTAAAATAATGTCGTACATATTTTGTGTCATTATCGTCATCATGTAATCATAAGTATCTGGAAAGCGTGAGTTCTTAGGAAAACTATTTATAGAGGAGAGTGGTCTCACCCCACCGGTGATACCATTAGAACAAAACTCCGTAAGATGAGGATAATCTCTAGTAACCAGTCGAGTAGTGTGAAAAGGGAACGAGTCGGAGCTATTTATTAGAAACTTCGTCGAAAACTTTCAACTTTGTTCGGCTTTTCCGGGGGCCAAATTAGTCGAGTGGATAAGAAGCCTGGCTCGAAAATGTGTTTTACCTTTTCCTCATTTAACTTATAAAATAACTAGTTTTAAATAGAAAACAATGCAATAGTAGATATGTGTTATAAATAAATACAGAGTGTCGATAAAGTTCTGTACAAAATTCATAAATGTTTAAAAAAAAATCGCTCGGATCCGTCGATTTTTGTTCATTATTGCGCACTTTTTAACGTGCTCGAAAATTTGTGACGACACTAATGTTTGTTATTTTTTTTTTTAATGGAACTCGATTTTTTTTTTGTTTGGAAACTTTTGTATGGTTTGACTAAAATTGCTATTAATACGAAGTCAAATAAAACCTTAAATACATTGTAAGAGAAAAAGTATATAATTTTCTGATATAGTCCCCATTACTTTTTATGCACGTCAATCATCGTTTTGGAAACCCAAAGAAAAAAAAATTAGGTCACGTGCAAATCTACTCATGCGCCGCCTGAATCACTTCATCATTGCTCTGAAATTTCTTCCCTCCCAACTAGGAAAAATACATATATTGTAATCCATTTCGGCGAGTTCAGAGGTACCAGAAGGATGTGGATCTTGGGTGGTTGCTGCCATTAAACTTTTAGTATACTTGCAGCAAAATAATGCCAGTTTCAGATATCTGGGCCTTGATTCTGATGATAAACTCAAGATGGTTTTTTAAGGGTTTCTAATATTTGAGAGGCTCCAGGCGCAATTCAATTTTGAGACTCCTCTCTAAATATTTTCACTAACCCTACACCCTACAGTGTGCAATCTACGTGTACGTTTTTTTTTTACTTTTGGTGGTCAAAAGTGAGGCAGGAAGATTAAACAATATTAAATTACAATTACTGTTGTTGTTGTTCAGATTGTATTAATTATGAACATTTAAACTTATTGTTACAATAATTATTAAGTTCTTTAAGGTAAACGAGCCGAAACAAAAAAAATCCAGTAATCCATGGATATAATTGCACCTGAGCTGTATTTCAAAAATATAGTAATTTACCGATAATGCAAATTGATTTGTAAATTATTATAACAGATTTCGCTATTGTTTGGTAAATAATTGAGAACATTTTGAATATTTGTTATAATTAATTCAATCCCAATTCAAGTATTTCATCTTTTGGATTTTCTGGGAACGTGCTGATTAATAAAATGTAGACAGAAATTTTATTTGTAAATTGTTATTATCTCTTGAATATTATTATTAATTTTAATTACGAATATTTGAACCGTTTTTATACCAATTCTATAAAATACACTGGAGGAAAAAAAATTAAACACTTGAAATTCGTGAAATTTCGACCATTTTCAAACCGCCATAACTCGACATATTTTCAATAGATTTTGATGAATCTTTAAGGGCGACAAACTTTGAAGTGTCTTCTTTAAAGTCATGCATGCAAACTTAAGCGTAACCCCTTCCGCCCCTCTCTAGCACCCCTGTGAAAAGAAATGTTTTTTCAGGAAACCATGTCCAACTTTTACGATGTCTACGGAGTTGGCAAATTTTTGTCGACTCGATCTACCATAAAGACATTATAATTTGATCAATTCCCTATGTAGGACTCGAAGAACGAAGTTCCTACGACAATTTGGCACCAAGTTATGGGTGTTTGAAAAAAAAGTGCATTTTGAGGTTTTTCGCACATAACTCAGCGACTTTTCAACCAAATTTAATGATTCTTTCGGGAAAAAATCTAATTTTGGCCCTACTTTAGGGAGGTAAACTTAGATTGGAATGATCCATTTTCAAACCCTTAAACCCCCGTATAAAAAACACGTTTTTGGGCAAAAGAAACGTCCAACTTTGGCAACTTGTACCGAGTTGAATAAAATGTGTCGACTCGATCCACCAAAAGGGCATTGAAAAGTGTTCAATTACCTGTGCAGGACTCAAAAACAAAGTTGCCACGGCGATTTGGCACAAAATTATGGGTGTTTAAAAAAAATAAATGTTATTTTTGGTATTTTTATTTTTTCGTTTGGAGGGGCGCAGAACCCTCTCTTTGAGTGGGGAATAAACCCTCTCAAAGAGGACACATTTTTCTTTTGATTTCTCAAAAGATCGTCGAAATCGGTTGGATAGAAGCCGAGTTATGGTTATTTGAAAATTACCTAAATTTTTACAAATTTCAAGTGTTTATTTTTTTTCTGTGAGTGTAATTTGTTTGTTTTTATTGGACGAATGAAAAAATGGACGAATGGTGGTGAGTCAGGCCCACATTTTTTTCCGACCCAACAGAGATCGTTAAAGTGAGCCTTTTTTGACCTAAAATACAGTTTTTTGTTAATGGAGTTCTAAGGTACAAAATGCGATATTTATGATTTCCCGCAAACAATGAATTTTCGTGAATACCTCAAAGAATATGCAAAGAAAATTTCATTCATGAAAACGATAACAATTTCGTCGAAAAACTTTGGACTTGGAAAAACACAAAATTCGCTTTTTTTTAAACACCCATAACTTTGTGCCAAATCGTCGTAGGATCTTCGTTCTTTGAGTTTTGCATAGGGAATTGATCAAATTTTATTGCCTTTATGGATCGAGTCGACAAAATTTTTCCAACTCCGTAGACATCGTCAAAGTTGGACATGGTTTCCAGAAAAAACTTTTTGTTTCACAGGGGCGCTAAAGGGGGGCGGAAGGGGTTAGGCTTAATTTCGCATGCATGACTTTAAAGAAGACACTTCAAAGTTTTTCGCTCTCAAAGATTCATCAAAATCGATTGAAAATACGCTGAGTTATGTCGGTTTGAAAATGGTCGGAATTTCACGAATTTCAATCAAGTGTTTCATTTTTTTTTTCCTTCTCATTATCAAAAATAAAAATTGTTGATTTGACACCACGTGCGTTATAATAGACAATCAACGTTTATGTATAATGTTTACATAAAAACGGGAGCTTACCGCATCATGCGGAGGGAAGCGTACCAGCTGAATCAATTGAAATCGAAATAGCGAAATGTCATTAAAAATGTATCGTTCCCGAACAGAAAATATTAAGTCGATCCACATAGGTTTATTATTATTACTAAAATTGAAAACCAAGTGTTCATAATAATAAACATTGTTGTTAATTACTCTTAATATCTAATAATTAGATCTTGCGATATAAAATTAAAAGTATTGATTATATCCACACCCTCCCCTTTCCACAAAACACATTATTGTGTGTGCATGTATCCGTGTGTGTGTGTGCAGCTTTCATACATCCGAGCATAAGAAAAATTGGTATCCAAGTCCCCGAGGAGATTGGTACTTACAAAGGATTAAAAGTAGTACAAGTGGTCCGTCGTAAAGCGCCTTAACAGAACACATCCGAGACTCCGCTTCTCTCCCGCTAGTAAAGTATAGATTGGCTAACTTTGTAATATCTTATCTCATTCAAGACAGCTCATAAAACTGCGCTAATGGATGACATCTTCCGGATATTCGTGGCCATGAGGGATACAACTGGGTTTAAACACATACACACACATATACACGAAGGAGGAAAACTTTAGTTATGCCCCATGTATCTGAAGGGAGAGAGGTTTTCCGAACGAAAAGAGTAAACTGGAGTTGAACTTTATGTACGTAGGATGAGTTTCATAGGTTTGTAAATATTGTAGATATATATCAGAATTTCAATGTTACTTTACACGTAAGAAAGTATTGTGATAATGAACATTTCCTTATCTTTTCCTCATTTAACATATAAAATAACTAGTTTGGGGTAAGAAAACAGTACCATGGTATTACAAATAAATACACAGCGGTGATAAAGTTCCGCGCAAAATTCATAATGCATCTATTAAATGTCTAAAAAAATCGCTCGGACAGGTTGATTTTTGTTCCTCATTTTCATTGTTGATAATGGAAGTACTTTCTTGATGCGGATGCATTAAATAAATTTAATAAATACGAGATACAGTCAATGCATGAATATTCAACCTTTCAAAAATTAGGACTAAAAACAATTAACTTATTGAGGCAACTCCTTCCCCGGGTGGGTAAATTTTCGAATTGATCATAATTTACAAAAAATAGTTTTTACTTCTTGCTGCCAGAAACATGCGTAGTCGGCAAGATCATTTAAAATACCTGTATAAAAACATCCGACGTCAATAACTAATTTCCACTCTGTAATAATAATTATAACAGGCGAAGTAATTCCGCTGGTAACCATTATTATTCAGACTAAGCAGCCCTAGTTTATGGCTTCAATTAAACCGTTAAAATTATGCCTTCCTATTAAGCCATTAAAAATGTCGTGCTGAGCGGATTTACTCTCCTGCTGGACTATAATAGTCTGCAGGCTGATGTGGTTTAGTGCAGCATGTAAAAGTGTAACATGTAATGCGGGAAATAAACTATCTGTAAACGTGTGTATTCACAAAAGTTATCATAAACTCGAGAAATGATTACGTAACATCAAATCGTAACATCTATTGTTGCAATTATTATTTATTCATGAGGCACGACAAACCTTTCGCAATACCCAAATGGTTTATGAAAAACAAACAGTAAGCGGGCCCGCACACGGCCAATTATTAATTGAGCGATAGTTTAGTCGAGGTCTACAATGGCATTACCGTAAATGCTAAAACTATCGTCCATCCCAATTTTTTAGTCAAAAGCAGTTGGTGAGCCCTTATGATTAAATAATCGTTCTACTATCGTACAACTGGCATAGTTCCACAGTTCCAATGGGAGTGCGCTCACGATCGATAGTTTAGTTGGTCATCGATCGTAAAAAGCCCGCGATAAAATATATAAATGCATATTCTTAAATATTGATATGCTGACAATATTCTTTGGATCTATCCGCATCTAGTAAAATGCAATTAAAAGGTGATGAATAAATTTTTCATATTTTGCATATCTAAGCCCTCTCGTGCATATTTTAGTTACATCGAGCATATGTAACCATATTTTAGCTTATTTGAGCATGTTTAATAATATTTAAGCAACATTTTTATTACATAAATTAATAATAATAAGTAATACTCTACTAAACTGTCTACACGCTCCGCATAAATTGAGTTGTGTTGGCGTCGTACTGTGTGCGCACGCCACACGATTTCTCCTCGACTAAATAGTTTAGTTGGTGGAGAATCGTAACATGTATCCAACTCAACTAAATAGTTTAGTCGTTGAACAATTGTCCGTGTGCGGGGCCCCTTAGTATGACGTGCAAATAATTAAAACTAAAATTAAGGTAAATTAATAGGATTTAATGTTTGATTAAAAATATGCCACCCTTAGGAAAACACTGACCCAAACAAACAATATTACTGTAAGCAAAACATGTGCCCATTTTAAAAGCCGCAAAATACACAATTGATAAATTATAAATCCCATTAGGGATCAATATATGTATATGTGTATAATTGGTGTAAATTTTGTTAAGGCGCTTGTGTCAGGCGAATAAATGGATTAGCCAATTTAAACATCCCTTCCGGCATTGTTCGATCTCGGATGAATGGCCGGAAGTGCGGTAATGGTAATCCATCATCCAAATAATGCGTAATTCGCGGTGGAACGAATTAGCGTCCGAATAAAGAAGGGACTTATATGTATATACTATATAAATACATATATATTGATGGCAGAAACGCTGTGTGTATGTGTGTGTGTGTGTTGAGCAGAAGTTTTCGGGATAAATGATTAAAAACATCCTTTTAATGAAAAACACAGTGGCGGCGGCGGCAGTGGCGTATAGAAATCGCCGCCGCCGGCACAAAGCGGAAACTCCGGGGACACAATTTTCAGTTTTATGCATTGAACACGACGAACGGGGGCGAACAGCATAGTTCATTAATGTTCAAGTCTGAACAAAATGCGAAAGTTTCTGAAAGCGCTGAAAGGCGAGATAAAGGAATAAAAGCTCCGCTGCTGGGGCACACACACACACACAGGTGCACATAATGCCCTTCTGTTTTACGTCCATTATACAAAAAAAAAAAACTTATGTTCGCCAAATGGAGGAGGTAAAAAGGTCGGTTCGCAATTAAGGGCATTTGCGATTTTTATTCAAATTGGAATTTAAGTTATATCATCTACTACTGAACTGAATTCATTTCTTAAACTGAAATACTTCGGTTGAAGTGCATTTTATTAGAAAGTTCGTGAAATAATTCGATTTCAGTGAGGGGAAGAGTGTGCTATCAAGTAGGAGAGAGGCATCGATGAATGCTGCCAAAATTTGAATTTTTAACTTTTCAGAGATGATAAATTAAGGCAGAGGGATAAATACATTGAACATTAAATATTGTTCCCCCATTAGAACACCTACAGACCGGTTTCGACCTTTCAGGTCTCATCGGTGTAGTTAGTTGCTGATGGGGATTCGGTTCAGTACAGCATTCAGGCAATAGATTCCGCCACTTTGACGTTTCTACCTTCAAATACATTGAACTTTACGTTTTTTGATAGTTTTTCTATTTTTAACACGCAAATTGTTTATTGTATAATTCAAAACGTGGCGTGCCATTAACCAGGAAGGCAGTTGCTTCAATAAATAATTTTTATTATTGTAGTCTTATTAACTATCGGCTAACGAATGCCTCCAACGCGACAACAAAAAATATTACTGTAAGATCGCGAAAATAAAAATATTTTTGTAACATCGAATAGCATTCATAGCGTAAATTTTACATTCCCGGCGCATCCACCAGAATATCAATTCATAAACGAGCTCATTTTAGTTGTTTGTAAAAATTGTAGACTACGAAAAGTATTGTTTTTTTTTTCATTGTTACAAGTTTTAACAGTGAGTTTTATTTCAAAATATAATCTATAAGATTATCGGATAAAATATATGTATAGAAGAACAATGGAAATAGTAGAGATACTGTAGATATGATTAATATTTTCGTCTAGGGATTTAGTAACGTGAAGATTAAGAAAATTATTAAAAAATCCATTACATCTTCACAAATGTAATTATTCTGTTAGACGTACTAAATGGCCATTGTTAATAACTCTCTAATGACCCCCCACAAAGCCATCTTATGTTGATGGGGAACCAATAAACGCAATAAGTCCTCTATTTTATACTGTAAATGTTATACCAAAATGCATAAACATTTATACCTTCTGTACATAAAAATTAAACTAATTAATTAATGTAGCAACATATGAAAAAATATTATAAAATAATTTTAATAGACCATTTTTTTAAACTGTTTGTATATATTTCTGTGGGTGCTAGCCATCAAACAATAATTAAAGTCTTGAAAATTAACTTTAAATTTAAGCTTGTAATCATTCGAAGTGGAAATTATTTTTGTTTGTTTTCACCCATTTTTTTTTTAATATGAAAGAATATTACAAAATGTTTTGAATTAATGGATTTTCACGTCGTCATAATCTCTAATTAATTTTAAATAATTTTGGAAAGTTTCAAATCGTAAGCAATTGTTTTTCTATTTATGTTTATGTTCTGATTAAAAAGAATGATCCCAAAATCTAGTCATGGGGTGTTTATGGATTTTTGCGACGTCATAATCTATAATTCATTTGGAGTAATTTTGGAAAGTTTCAAGTCGTAAGCAATTGTTTTTCTATTTTCTTCGAATAGCCAAAATTATTACAATTTTTGCAAGTTTACGCACTGATAAAAAAAATTATCTCAAAATCTAGTCATGGAGTGTTTATGGATTTTCACGTCGTCATAATTTCTAATAAGTTTTGAGTAATTTTGGAAAGTTTCAAGTCGGTATCAATTATTTTTCTATTTATTTTGAATCGCCAAAATTATTACAGTTTTTGCAAGTTTACGCTCTGATAAAATAAAATTATCTCAAAATCTAGTCATGGGGTGTTTATGGATTTTCATGTCGTCATAATTTCTAATAAGATTTGAGTAATTTTGGAAAGTTTCAAGTCGGTAGCAATTATTTTTCTATTTATTTTGAATCGCCAAAATTATTACAGTTTTTGCAAGTTTACGTTCTGATCAAATAAAATTATCTCAAAATCTAGTCATGGAACGTTTATGGATTTTCACGTCGTCAGAATTTCTAATAAGTTTTGAGTTATTTTGGAAAGTTTCAAGTCGGTAGCAATTGTTTTTCTATTTATTTTGAATCGCCAAAATTATTACAATTTTAGCAAGTTTACGCTCTGATAAAATAATATTATCTCAAAATCTAGTCATGAAATGTTTATGGATTTTCACGTCGTCATAATTTCTAATAAGTTTTGAGTAATTTTGGAAAGTTTCAAGTCGGTAGCAATTATTTTTCTATTTATTTTGAATCGCCAAAATTATTACAATTTTTGCAAGTTTACGCTCTGATAAAATAATATTATCTCAAAATCTAGTCATGAAATGTTTATGGATTTTCACGTCGTCATAATTTCTAATAAGTTTTGAGTAATTTTGGAAAGTTTCAAGTCGGTAGCAATTATTTTTCTATTTATTTTGAACCGCCAAAATTATTACAATTTTTGCAAGTTTACGCTCTGATAAAATAAAATTATCTCAAAATCCAGTCATGGAATGTTTATGGATTTTCACGTCGTCATAATTTCTAATAAGTTTTGAGTAATTTTGGAAAGTTTCAAGTCGGTAGCAATTATTTTTCTATTTATTTTGAATCGCCAAAATTATTACAATTTTTGCAAGTTTACGCTCTGATAAAATAATATTATCTCAAAATCTAGTCATGGAATGTTTATGGATTTTCACGTCGTCATAATTTCTAATAAGTTTTGAGTAATTTTGGAAAGTGTCACGTCGGTAGCAATTATTTTTCTATTTATTTTGAATCGCCAAAATTATTACAGTTTTTGCAAGTTTACGCTCTGATCAAATAAAATTATCTCAAAATCTAGTCATGGAATATTTATGGATTTTCACGTCGTCATAATTTCTAATAAGTTTTGAGTAATTTTGGAAAGTTTCAAGTCGGTAGCAATTATTTTTCTATTTATTTTGAATCGCCAAAATTATTACAATTTTTGCAAGTTTACGCTCTGATAAAATAAAATTATCTCAAAATCCAGTCATGGAATGTTTATGGATTTTCACGTCGTCATAATTTCTAATAAGTTTTGAGTAATTTTGGAAAGTTTCAAGTCGGTAGCAATTATTTTTCTATTTATTTTGAATCGCCAAAATTATTACAGTTTTTGCAAGTTTACGCTCTGATCAAATAAAATTATCTCAAAATCTAGTCATGGAATATTTATGGATTTTCACGTCGTCATAATTTCTAATAAGTTTTGAGTAATTTTGGAAAGTTTCAAGTCGGTAGCAATTATTTTTCTATTTATTTTGAATCGCCAAAATTATTACAGTTTTTGCAAGTTTACGCTCTGATCAAATAAAATTATCTCAAAATCTAGTCATGGAATATTTATGGATTTTCACGTCGTCATAATTTCTAATAAGTTTTGAGTAATTTTGGAAAGTTACAAGTCGGTAGCAATTATTTTTCTATTTATTTTGAATCGCTAAAATTATTACAATTTTTGCAAGTTTACGCTCTGATAAAATAAAATTATCTCAAAATCTAGACATAGAGTGTTTATGGATTTTCACGTCGTCATAATTTCTAATAAGTTTTGAGTAATTTTGGAAAGTTTCAAGTCGGTAGCAATTATTTTTCTATTTATTTTGAATCGCCAAAATTATTACAATTTTTGCAAGTTTACGCTCTGATAAAATAGAATTATCTCAAAATCTAGTCATGGAACGTTGATGGATTTTCACGTCGTCATAATTACTAATAAGTTTTGAGTAATTTTGGAAAGTTTTAAGTCGGTAGCAATTATTTTTCTATTTATTTTGAATCGCCAAAATTATTACAATTTTTGCAAGTTTACGCTCTGATAAAATAAAATTATCTCAAAATCTAGTCATGGAATGTTTATGGATTTTCACGTCGTCATAATTTCTAATAAGTTTTGAGTAATTTTGGAAAGTTTTAAGTCGGTAGCAATTATTTTTCTATTTATTTTGAATCGCCAAAATTATTACAATTTTTGCAAGTTTACGCTCTGATAAAATAAAATTATCTCAAAATCTAGTCATGGAATGTTTATGAATTAAAATCATTTGAATTGACCATTTTTCTAAACTGTTTGTATATATTTCTGTAGGTGCTATCCTTTAAACAATAAGTATACTAATGAAGCAGTTTTATTCACTTTAAATAATAGACTATTTTGGAAATTACTATTTGTATGGACGGATGTTGTAAATAAATGGCCACCCCCGCCCATCCCCCGCGTTTCGGATCCAATACACTTTTCCAGGTTTTAAAATACACCGATGGATAGATGGCCATAAACTCGGTTGGCTGCACTTGTTCATATGCAGGAAACGCCCCATCCATCTGTTTTTATTGTGTTTACAAAACCGTTCTATAGGTGGGCGCAGGGTTAGGAATATGTTCCCTTATTTATAACGTTGAGGGTTAAGCGCGAGACCAAACATCCTTTACTTTCAAACGGGCGGCGAAAAATTAACCCTATTTTTGTGGAATTTCACAAAAAACGCACACACAAACGCTGGATATATCGAGAGAACCCCCCAAAATGGCCTGTAATAAATTACGTACACCTTTTTCAAAAACCTGGAAGGGTGGGATGTATTTGTGTTGAAATTTATTTATGCAGATGGGAATGGATTAGTGTATTGCGGTTGTCTTTCTCTATCAGTTTTAAATGTAGTTTTACAGTATAAGTATTACTCACCTCCTGAAGAATTTAGGACGAGGGTCTTAAGTTTTTGATTTTATTAGTAAAAATTGATAGCTGTTGAAGTTTTTATTTTAAATTTACTTGTTAATGGTTATTTTAATATTGAAAAGACTAGAAAGAAAATTTCTATTTTGAATTTAAATTATCGTTATCTAACTCCAATTCTTTACCGAGATATTTGCAAAAAACTGCACAACTATTTTAAATTAAAAACAAAGGTTTGCCATGAAATCATAATGGCGGATATTTCATTTTGTTCTAAAAAGTGACGTTTGTGTCGCATTACGATTTACACTTTATACAAAAGAAAGAATTTCCGGAGAAGGCAATAACCAGTACTATTAAATGAATAATTACTACTTTACTCTAAATTTGAAATGTGTTACAATTGGCTGCTTTAATTGTTTTGTAATATCAATCTACTTACATTATTTTTATACGCCTTGAATAGTACTTTTCCTGCGTATTGCCTTCTCCGTAATTTCAACACTGAACAAATCACGTGAACTTATAAAATAGTTCCTGTGTAAAACCATTAACTTATAAATACTTTTTCTTGTGTAGAATACACGGCCGGTTGTAAATCGTAATGTGACATCTACCGTCACTTTTTAGAACAAAATGAAATATCGGCCATTATGATTCCATGGCTGACCTTTGTTTTTAATTCAAAATAATTGTAAAGTTTTCTGCAATTATCTCGGTAAATACTCTGCAGAAACCATTGAGTAAGGCACTAAATCATTCAACTTAAAAAGCTTTAAAAATAATGTAAGAAGACCGATACTGTCAAATAATTAGGGGAGCCAATATTAAAACATTTCAAATTTTACATGTAAATCCTTATGGCCCGTTTTGCAATTAATAAATAAATAAAGTGCACATAAAGAAGGGTGTTTTATTCATTAAGCAAATAATAATTTTAGTTAGGTCGATGGCCATTTACAGCTCTTACGAGTTTCAGTATTTATTATTAATCTTACTATTCTAAAATGTTTTTTTGAACGTACTTTTCATCCTAATTTGTTCGTGCACGTGAAAATTTATTTATATACATCGCAGTTGCCCTTTTCAATCAAAGAACCAAATATTTTACGATGCCCATTAACCTGCAAGCAATGAACCAAATTAATAAGCCATAAAAATCTAAATAATTAACACCCATCACTTCAACGCTCACATAATCCCAAAATTTATCACTAGCACCATCATAATAATTATCATCATCCACCAAAGAAAGCAAACGCCGCCCTCGAAGTAAGCAGGATTATAAACTTAAACACACGTATAAACTAGACGACAAAAAGCGCCACTCGTCGGACTTCAAAAAAGCCTCGGAAAAGTTGAAAACTCCGCACCGCATCGGCCTTTTGATCTCCCGCATTTTATTTTAACCGTCCGTTCATAATTTTAATAAATTCTTATAAACTCGCCATTATACAGTTGCCGGCTTTATATATTTTTATTTTCAAAGAAAATAACCCTCTTCTATTTCCAGCATCGATTTTGTTCGAAAAATATATATTATCGTCGCAAGGTTACCTTACGTAAATATTCTCTGTTATTGCAATATTTCCATCAAATGATTAAGAAAGAAAATAACTCGAGAATTTCTAAATGCTTGTTTCTGAATGATTTACGAATCGCGAATTACGAAAAATTTTTTTTCGCGAAGTTACATATTTGCATATTTAATTATATTTGTTGTTGAGGTTGAAGTAATTTGAAATAATTTGTTATAATTTTCCACCATAACACTGCCGCAAAAAATGTCTCAATTATTTAATTGTGACTGATTATAATACGAAGTGAATTGTAAGTATCGATTATTAAAATAATTGGCGTTTGTTGTTCAATTATTTCTATACGAATCGTTAATATTTATGACTTTTATGTGCAAAACAAATATTTTTAATTTAATTCTTATGTCATAATTAGATAAGAAATGCGATGAAAAATGAATCTTCGATAATACTTGTTTGTAGTAAATTTTCCTTCCAATCGTGTGATGTCTCAAAAAAATGGGACATTCCATTAAAAAAATTAAATTATAGGATATTTAAGAGGGCACTTAGATATTGACATTTTAAGAACACTTATTGTCAAAATTAACAGTTTCCAATTATGTTACTCATAGAGGCATCCTCTCGATACAATCAGAGGTATAAATATTATCTTTATCTTATTCTTAAAAGAAGTTGCAGACTGATTTCAAGCTGAATTTTAGTCAAAATTTAGATTTTTTTTTATTTTTGTTGTGTGTGTGTGTGTCTGTGCGCGCTGTATCTCAAAAACTAATAAACCAATTGATATGAAACTTTGAACATAAGTTTTATTTGATAATCCGAAGAACTGAGAAGCTTTTGGTAAAATTTCGTACACCGAAAGTGGGTGCAAATATTCGAAAAAATAAAAATTGCATTTATTATTAAAAATGGAAAAATGTATTTTTTTTTTGTAAAAGCTCATAACTTAGCGAAAAAAAAATTAAAAAAATTTCACCCCGTCAGTACCTTCATTCAAGTATCTATTTTAAGACGCACCCTACCTTTTTCGTTTCAGAACACGTTTCAGTCACGAGAAATCGTGACTACCGCAAAAACGCACGAGGATTTTTTCAACGCCTCCTACTTTTATAGGTTTCGATTTTTTTTAAATTTTGTTTACTGAAATGTGTGGAATAAATTTCAATCTTCCAAGTACATATGTTTCTTTTAATAATTATTACTCCAAGTTTCAACCAGAACCTCGCGAAAATCTGTGCTCGCAGACGGCTGCGCAATGCATCTGCCTGCCCCCTTAAAATTTTCCAAAATTACTAAAAATGCATTCTGGATTGGATTTTGCTTAAATCCTGATAAACTGCGATCACTGGATTATGCTATAATTCCATATGATTTTGTAAATCTCTTAAAAATTATAATAATTTTGTCGATTCCATAAAAATAGAAAAACAATTGCCATCGACCCAAAACTGTCCAAAATACTAAAAATATATGCGAAATTATGATATCATGAACATCTAGATAGATTTCGTCACTGGATTTTGTGATAATCTCATATGATCAAAGAATAAAGTTGTGAAAATTGTAATAATTTTAAAGATTTAAAAAAAAAATAATTGAAAAACAAAAGCCGTCGTTAAAAAACTGTCCAAAATCACTAAAATTGCGAGACGAGATTATTATTTTGTAAAACATACATAGAATCATAACTGTATTATAAAATACAAAAATATGTCCAGAGCAAATTTTTGGGAAAATTTAATATTTTTGATGTTTCGAAAAGAAAAAAAAATGCCATCAACACGAAACTGTCCAAAATTGCGAAACATACATTTGAGATAATTTTTTAACAATTGCTTACTGGATTTTGAGATACTTTTATATGTTCAGGAATTAAAAAAAAAAGTAATGATTTTGCGATTCTAAAAAAGCATGTAAACAATTATCATCGTCTCGAAACTGCGAAAATTTATTATAAATAAAATTTATCAGATTTTTTGATAAATTATAATAATATATAAAGACCAATGGCCTAGTCGAAACTGTTTAAAATTAATGAAATAAGACAAAAAAATTATAAATTCGTCTTTATTACATTTATTTAATGCATCTGCAACAAATGAGGTTGTCTCAAATTTATTTGTTTAAAATGACTGAAAATCCACTGCCGACCATAAAACTAGGGTCACTCCGTAATTTGAACTTTTTTTCGAAATTTCTAGTTTTTTGCGTGTTTTATTTCTGTAGTAACAATTCACCGACTGATTGCTTGAATAAAAAAAAAAGTTTTTGTTGTTCAAAGTGTACATTAGAGATTGTGATTTCATAAAAACATGCATATAATACGTCAATGGACTTTGCGACAATGTTATATGTTCATAACGTAAAACTGTAAAAAATTGCCATCATTTTGGAGAACTGAAAAATACAAAATTAAAAAACAATTACTAAAATTGCATTTGAGATTACGATTTTGCAAAAATATTTACAGATCCCATCAATGGATTTTGAGTTTTATTTTCGATTCTAGAAGCCATTACTTTGGGAAATATTTTGTTTCGGGAAGTTTAAATTAAAATGCACACTCGTTTCTTTTTACTTTCTTATTTATTTATTTCCTTTTGTTACAAATGCTTGAACAATATTTCTAAATAAGATATAAAATGGTATAATCTTACAAGAATTTAACTTTGCATTGTAACGGGCCGAGTTCATTACCAAGATGATCTTCCACTCTGGCCCAGGTTGCTGCTCTTTCAAGTGGGCTGTTCATCAAGGGTTTCCATCTTGGTCTTAGTTACAAAGTGCGAAAAAGTATTGTTATCGTGAAAATTTTGTTTAACGGAAATATCCGATTTGAGGTTTATCTCAAAAACTCCTACAGAAATTAACATTGAACATAAGCCTTATTTGACAATCCCAAGAACTGAACAGCTTTTGGTAAAATCGGAGAAAGTAACATGATGGCCACATCACCATTTTTTATCAGTAATGTAGCATACATATAGTAATTGTAAGATGTTATGAGTCAATATTCAAATTAGCCAATATTCAAACGAGTTATTCTTACTTAAGGTCTACTTTGTTAGATTCAAAAAAAATTTTTTTTTTTATTTTACATTTTTTGGAAGCTGTAGGTGTATAGAATATCATGTCCAAACGGCAAGTTGATATTTCAAATGGAAATGCTTATTAACGGCACGTATAAAGCAGCACCCCGTGGCGGGAATTTTCAAACGCGTTTGTCTCAGAACAGTGTTTTTTTTTTTATTGGTGGAAGTGACTGCGCGCAGACGGATGCAGCAATCGATCTGAAATTTTTCCCAAATACTCTAAGGACATACCCGCAAGGTTATGTAGCATGAATTTAAAAAATATATATTTATTGATTTTATATTGCATAAAAACGAGCCCCAAAAATGTAAAAAAAAATTTTTTTTCCAAACAAGCGTCATTTTGTTGTTTTTCTGAATTTTAAAATTCCATGCTACATAACACTGGCAAATGTAATAAACTTTAACACGTTATGTCGTTTTTTGATTTCACACTATTTTTGTGGACTTCCACCAGTGAGGCATGCCCGTGTGACATCCCAACATCGACGATGTGACAACATAATTAATTTTTATATAAAAATATCAAAAAAATCACAATTTGTACTTAAAAGCTTATAAAGTTTCTTGGAAAAAGATCTTGTTAAAAACTTTATTACTCGTCTCAAAAAAAAAACCGAAAATCAGGGAAAATTTAGGCCTGCAAAGTAGACTGTATCCTTAAACTAAAATTCTTATTAGGAATAGTGAATAATGAATAATGAGTACTTCCCAGTAGTATATATTAATTTTATTCTGTGTACTAGTTTCGATTTGTATTTTTTTCTACAATTCTGAAAAATGAATAATTTTTTATTTGTTTTACTCCGTTTAGATATTTTGATTATTATTATTATTAATTTAGTTTTAGATTAGTTTTTAGTTTTTCATTGAATTACCTATACCTAGCTGTATAATTTTTTTTTGTATTTGATGATGTCCTATTTTGGTTCTTCCCGTTGGACAATAAAGTTTATTATTATTATTATTATTATTTCATATGCTTAGTTTGTATTAGTAAGTTCTTTAAGTGTGTAACTTGATCATCATTACATGACCGGCATAGCCAATACAACATCTCGTTATCTTTATTGCATAAATAATTGTACGCCAAGAAAAATAACATTTTATTTAATTCGTACCGCAATGTCTTTATTATTTAATTAATTAATTATTAATGTCAAGCAACAATGACACATCATCATAAATAATTACGAAAACACGTTCAAATTATTACTTATTAACTCGCTCGCCGCCGTTATTTTTAGCGCACAGTCGATGTATTAATTGCATATCGACTTTATTCAAACAATTTACTTAATTAATATTGTGTTGCCGCATTTTCATAATGCGATTAATGCGTCAACATTTGTTCATTGCTGCGAAGGCGGAAGATCATTTAAAACTATTGACATGGCAGTTTTTACATCTGGTTATAATTGGTTAATAATTTATATAGAATTATTTGTAAACAATAATAATGGAACAATTTTTTTTTTATTAATAACTGACAGTTATTTTCTGAGATTCCTATTTACTTAATCTTTGTCCACATTTCTTGCAAAATATTTATATTCAAAATTTTGACCACATTTTTTGTCGCTTATTGTACAAGTATGGCCAAGTCTGCCGCTTCGTGTTTCTCAGTCAAAATGAAACAACAAAGCCAAATTTTTCCTGCTAAAGCACTTCCAATCCACTTGTTAGGTACATTAAATTATGGTATTTTTAAGATTTATTTGGTTCTACACAAGACGTATATTTATGACACCAAACTACGACAATGTCAAAATTATACTGGTGGAAAAAAAATAAATTTCGACGGATTTTCAATCGATTTTGATGAATCTTTGAGGGCGAAAAACTTTGAAGTGTCTTCCTTAAATGCATGCATACGAACTTAAGCGTAACCCCTTCCGCCCCTCTCTAGCGCCCCTGTGAAAAAAAATATTTTTTTCAGGAAACCATGTCTAACTTTGACTATGTGTACGAAGGCACAAAGTTATGGGTGTTTGAAAAAAAGTGGATAACAAAGCCAAACCATTTATAGTTTCTTCACCTAAAGACATCTTATCTCCAGCCAAATTACTATTTAAATGTGAACAGCAAACTCCATCTCAAACGATAATAATTTCCTTTTCAGAGCACATTCCCCACTTAAACAGTTTGTACAGACCGGAGCGCGTGCTCTTAATGTCGATTTAATTGAAATATTGAAAAAAGCCCGCGCCGGTCGTCGTCCATTGGCGTTTCCCATTGAAATTAATTAGTGTTAGGGTGGGCGCGCACGTGCCTGCCTAAATATAATTTATGGTCAGCGCGCGTGAATTGTGTTCGCGTTTTTTTGTCCTGTTTTGTTTTACACTCATTAAAGACTGAAACTTTCATTAAACAAGATCTACCGACGAACATCTGTTTTCATTCATTCATCCGGCGGCCGCGGCGGCGGGAAATAAGGAGACAAAAAATTAACAAGAATCCGAAAGTTGGCATGTCTTTAGAAGTGTGTAATACGAAACACTCGTCCGCTGCCCAATGCGCATCTCCTCTTCAAACACTCACACAAACTTCAATTTTAGCGGATGGACGTAATTTATCAGGACTGCGCTAAAATATATATTCAAAGCTTAATTACTTAACAATCCATACACCCTTTAAAAGTTCAATAATATTTTCTTGGCTATGCTATTATTGACTAAATGGTTTGCAGAAGATTTTTTTTTCGTTTTTAACAAAAAATTATTTTTATTTTCATTTGTTTACTAGCATTCCACCCCTGCAAAACCGCAAAAAAACAAAATAAAAACAACCTCTGTAGTTATTCTTAGAGATTTTGTACAGATTATAATTTTGAATGCATTTTGAGTAAATTTTGCAATTTTCAAGTCTACGGAAATTTAGATTTTTTTCTAGCCGCCAAAATTTGTACAATTTGTAACAACTTTACGCTCTATGTATGTGATTTTTTTATAATTTAATGACAGTGTTTTTGGAATCATTCACAGTTTATAACTTTGAATGCATAAGTAAATTTTTACATTTTTTTACGACTCTGCACTTTGTTTATATTATAGAATTATTTCAAAACTGTATGTTGGGTTTTTGCAGTTTTTCACAGCTCATAATTCTGAATACATTTTGAGTTATTTTGGCAATTTTCTAGTCCGTGGCAATTGTTTTTGAATTTTTTTCGAGCTTCCAAAATTTGTACAATTTTCAACACATTTGCAATCAGATTATATGGAATTACTTCAACTGTATGTTGGGGTTTTTGCAGTTTTTTACAGCTCTTAATTTTTAATGCACTTTAAGTATTTTGGCAATTTTTAAGTCGATAACAATTGTTTTTGAATTTTTTTCGAGCCTCCAAAATTTGTACAATTTTTAACAAATTTGCACTCTATTTATATGGAATTATTTCAAAACTCTACGGTGCGATTTTTGCAGTTTGTCACAGCTCTTCATTTCGAATGCATTTTGAGTAAATTTGGCAATTTTCAAGTCGATCCCAATTGTTTTTGAATTTTTTTCGAGCCTCTAAAATTTGTACAATTTTTAACACATTTGCACTCTATTTATATGGAATTATTTCAAAACTCTACGGTGCCGTTTTTGCAGTTTGTTACAGCTCTTTATTTCGAATGCATTTTGAGTAAATTTGGCAATTTTCAAGTCGATCCCAATTGTCTTTGAATTTTTTTTTTAGCTTCTAAAATTTGTACAATTTTTAACACATTTGCACTCTATTTATATGGAATTATTTCAAAACTCTACGGTGCGGTTTTTGCAGTTTGTTACAGCACTTTATTTCTTATGCATTTTAAATAAATTTGGCAATTTTCAAGTCGATCCCAATTGTTTTTGATTTTTTTTCGAGGCTCTAAAATTTATACAATTTTTAACACATTTGCACTCTATTTATATGGAATTATTTCAAAATTCTACGGTGCGGTTTTTGCAGTTTGTTACAGCTCTTCATTTCGAATGCATTTTGAGTAAATTTGGCAATTTTCAAGTCGATAGCAATTGTTTTTGAATTTTTTTCGAGCCTCCAACATTTGTACAATTTTAAACAAATTTGGACTCTACCTCTATGGAATTATTTCAAAACTCTGCGGTGCGGTTTTTGCAGTTTGTTACAGCTCTTCATTTCGAATGCATTTTGAATAAATTTAGCAATTTTCAAGTCGATCCCAATTGTTTTTGAATTTTTTTCGGGCCTCTAAAATTTGTACAATTTTTAACACATTTATATGGAATTATTTCAAAACTCTACGGTGCGGTTTTTGCAGTTTGTTACAGCTCTTCATTTCGAATGCATTTTGAGTAAATTTGGCAATTTTCAAGTCTATCACAATTGTTTTTGAATTTTTTTCGGGCCTCTAAAATTTGTACAATTTTTAACAAATTTGCGCTCTATTTATATGGAATTATTTCAAAACTCTACGGTGCGGTTTTTGCAGTTTGTTACAGCTCTTCATTTCGAATGCATTTTAAGTAAATTTGGCAATTTTCAAGACGATCCCAATTGTTTTTGAATTTTTTTCGAGCCTCTAAAATTTGTACAATTTTTAACACATTTGCACTCTATTTATATGGAATTATTTCAAAACTCTAAGGTGCGGTTTTTGCAGTTTGTTATATCTCTTTCTTTCGAATGCATTTTGAGTAAATTTGGCAATTTTCAAGTCGATCGCAATTGTTTTTGAATTTTTTTCGAGCCTCTAAAATTTGTACAATTTTTAACACATTTGCACTCTATTTATATGGAATTATTTCAAAACTCTACGGTGCGGTTTTTGCAGTTTGTTACAGCTCTTCATTTCGAATGCATTTTGAGTAAATTTGGCAATTTTCACGTCGATCCCAATTGTTTTTGAATTTTTTTCGAGCCTCTAAAATTTGTACAATTTTTAACACATCTGCACTCTATTTATATGGAATTATTTCAAAACTCTACGGTGCGATTTTTGCAGTTTGTTACAGCTCTTCATTTCGAATGCATTTTGAGTAAATTTGGCAATTTTCAGGTCGATCCCAATTGTTTTTGAATTTTTTTCGAGCCTCTAAAATTTGTACAATTTTTAACACATCTGCACTCTATTTATATGGAATTATTTCAAAACTCTACGGTGCGATTTTTGCAGTTTGTTACAGCTCTTCATTTCGAATGCATTTTGAGTAAATTTGGCAATTTTCAGGTCGATCGCAATTGTTTTTGAATTTTTTTCGAGCCTCTAAAATTTGTACAATTTTTAACACATCTGCACTCTCTTTATAAGGAATTATTTCAAAACTCTACGGTGCGATTTTTGCAGTTTGTTACAGCTCTTTATTTCGAATGCATTTTGAGTAAATTTGGCAATTTTCAAGTCGATTGCAATTGTTTTTGAATTTTTTTCGAGCCTCTAAAATTTGTACAATTTTTAACACATCTGCACTCTATTTATATGGAATTATTTCAAAACTCTACGGTGCGATTTTTGCAGTTTGTTACAGCTCTTCATTTCGAATGCATTTTGAGTAAATTTGGCAATTTTCAGGTCGATCGCAATTGTTTTTGAATTTTTTTCGAGCCTCTAAAATTTGTACAATTTTTAACACATCTGCACTCTCTTTATAAGGAATTATTTCAAAACTCTACGGTGCGATTTTTGCAGTTTGTTACAGCTCTTTATTTCGAATGCATTTTGAGTAAATTTGGCAATTTTCAAGTCGATTGCAATTGTTTTTGAATTTTTTCGAGCCTCTAAAATTTGTACAATTTTTAACACATCTGCACTCTATTTATATGGAATTATTTCAAAACTCTACGGTGCGATTTTTGCAGTTTGTTACAGCTCTTCATTTCGAATGCATTTTGAATAAATTTAGCAATTTTCAAATCGATCCCAATTGTTTTTGAATTTTTTTCGAGCCTCTAAAATTTGTACAATTTTTAACACATTTGCACTCTATTTATATGGAATTATTTCAAAACTCTACGGTGCGGTTTTTGTAGTTTGTTACAGCTCTTAATTTCGAATGTATTTTGAGTAAATTTGGCAATTTTCAAGTCGATCCCAATTGTTTTTGAATTTTTTCGAGCCTCTAAAATTTGTACAATTTTTAACACATTTGCACTCTATTTATATGGAATTATTTCAAAAATCTACGGTGCGATTTTTGCAGTTTGTTACAGCTCTTCATTTCGAATGCATTTTGAGTAAATTTGGCAATTTTCAAGCCGATCGCTATTGTTTTTGATTTTTTTTTTAAGCCTCTAAAATTTGTACAATTTTTAACACATTTGCACTCTATTTATATGGAATTATTTCAAAAATCTACGTTGCGGCTTTTGCAGTTTGTTACAGCTCTTCATTTCGAATGCATTTTGAATAAATTTAGCAATTTTCAAGTCGATCCCAATTGTTTTTGAATTTTTTTCGAACCGCCAAAATTTGTTCAATTTTAAACTTTACGCTTTTTTCACATGAAAGTATTTTAAAATTTAATGATGGCATTTTCGTGGCTCTCTTGCAGTTCATAATTTTAGATTAAATACATTTTAAGTAAATTTTGAAGTTTTTAAGTTGATGGAAATTGTTTTTATATTTTCATTATCAAATGAAATTTCGAAGTAATATTCGAAGAATATCAAAGTCGAATATATAACAACCATAAAAAGTGCACTTGAACCGTTTTACTTCTAAGCCCTTCATTTGTAAGTGTGCGGTACAAACGCATTCAATTTTTACAGTTGGTTGGGAGCAATTTTTTTAAGAAAACTCATTTAATTATTTTAGAAAAATTTTGAAGCTAGAGCTGAAGAAGACTGAATGCGTTGTTATTTAAACTTTCTTTATTCGAATGTGATTGTTAGAAACATATGTAGATTTACAAGTAAGTAATTGTCAGTAAGCTAACAACTAATTATGATAATGAAGAAAGTAAAACATCGATTATTATGTATCCATGTCCGAGTAAAATTTACATCTCCATAAAATTCCGGTAGCAAACATTAAAGCCCGACCGTGTATAACAACCAGAAGTCGTGCAGGAACTAATTTATTTATGTTAAATAGTCCGAGACCGTAAATTACGGCCATTTAACAGGTATTTAGAAAAGTGCGTACGAAATGAAATACGAGGTGCGAAAAGCGATAATAACCGGCGTCCGCCAACAATGCACCGCGTGGGCAATAAAACCGCGGCTCTTTTGTTTCTGTTTGTTGCCGCTCGTGTGTATATTTTTCACGCTATTAATAATAGGCAGGAAATTTCACGCTCCGCCGAGAAAAGAAAAAGAGTCGCGTGCGGAAAATTAGTGTTTACAAAACAATCCGATGGGAAAGTCTTGATAAATCGGAGCAATGGCTCGGAACTAATTGTTTACAAAATTGATTTAATCTTCAAATAGAATGAATTTGATAGTCTAGAACTGTTTTCCTGATTTTAATATAACTTTAATTATAAATTTTTGAGGACATTTTAATTGCGACAAAAGCATGTCTCATGTTTCTTCTTTAAATTAGTTCAGCTAAAACTTTTGGCTTCATCTTCAAAATATTTATAATTTTCAATGTCTTCACGAAGACAACATGCGTGCCTGATCTAATTTAACACCAATGCATGGTGCGCTACGCTCTCGGCCATCAAAACGGACAAAAGAAAATTTCACCAAAAAATTTTCTTCAAGCATTTTTTTTTGTTTTAGTCTAAAAGCTCATTCTGAACACTTTTTCTAAAATATTTTTGGTGGGACTTCCAGGAACCGAGATACTACCAAATGTAGCTCTAAAACCATCCACTATCAGGTGTTTACTTTGTACGGAGAAATGATTGGTCTTGCTTTTTTCGAATTCAAAATTTCAACGGAAATATCCATTTTGAGATCTCCGAGACCATTTTTGAACATAAGTTTATTTCCATATGTTATAAACGAAGAAGTTTTAAGTAGACCTCAGACTGCAATTGTACTCTGTTAGCTACTGTTATTTAAAGTACTGCTGTATATTAAGTAAAGAAGGAATTTGAAGCTTCTTCTCCGTCGCACCAAAGAGAAAACGAAATTTATGGCCGAGCGAACCGGCCGAGAGCGGGCAGTAAAGGCACTGCAGAAAAATGAGCAAATTGCAATATTGTAATGAAATTTACTGTATGAACTCGAACTATGTATCTCATTTGGAATAATGGCTGTAAACAAGGAGGGCATAATCGTAAAATAAATAAATGAATTTAATCATTTACATTTTACTGTCTAAGAATGGCGCTGTTCCACATATGCGAGCGGAATTAATAATTAGAAAACATAAATGTGCAAATGCAATTATCAATATTGCATCACAGTAAATGCGTGTGCGTGCGTGTCTTTTTCTATCACTCAATTAACGTCGGACGCGCTTTGAATTTAGAATTGAGAACGATTGTCTTGAGAATGTATTAATTGTGAATTGTCTATTGATGATTTTTATCGATTTTTTTTTCATCAATTAGTGGGATTTCGAAAAAAACGTTTATTCTTATAAGTTGTTCGAAAATACCTTGAAAGTATTTTGAAGTATTGAAACTAATTCCAGTTGAAATTAATTTTTTACAATTTTTCAAATCTCCGCGTGCAGATTTTTTCACGTCAATTCAAGTTTGTAGAGTTGCCATTTTGTTCACAGCTGTGATGTAATAACTTTTGAGGATGGATCTCAAAAACAGGTTTATTCTGAATATATTTTGAAGTTTTGAAGCCAATTCTAGATCAAATTAATTTTTTACAATTTTTCAAATCGCCGCGTGCAGTTTTCTTCGCGTAAATTCAAGTTTGTAGAGTTGCCATTTTGTTCACAGCTGTGATGTAATAATTTTTGAGGATGGATCTCAAAAACAAGTTTATTCTGAATATATTTTGAAGTTTTGAAGCCAATTCTAGATAAAATTATTTTTTTACAATTTCTTAAATCGCCGCGTGCAGTTTTTTTACTTCAATTCAAGTTTGTAGAGTTGCCATTTTGTTCACAGCTGTGATGTAATAATTTTTAAGGATGGATCTCAAAAACAGGTTTATTCTGAATATATTTTGAAGTTTTGAAGCCAATTCTGGATAAAATTATTTTTTTACAATTTTTCAAATCGCCGCGTGCAGTTTTTTTTACTTCAATTCAAGTTTGTAGAGTTGCCATTTTGTTCACAGCTGTGATGTATTAATTTTTGAGGATGGATCTCAAAAACAGGTTTATTCTGAAAGTATTTTGAAGTTTTGAAGCCAATTCTAGTTGAATTACATTTTTTACAATTTTTCAAATCGCCGCGTGCAGTTTTTTTTTACTTCAAATCAAGTTTGTAGAGTTGCCATTTTGTTCACAGCTATGATGTAATAATTTTTGAGGATGGATCTCAAAAACAGGTTTATTCTGAAAGTATTTTGAAGTTTTGAAGCCAATTCTAGTTGAATTTAATTTTTTACAATTTTTCAAATCGCCACGTGCAGTTTTTTTACTTCAATTCAAGTTTGTAGAGTTGCCATTTTGTTCACAGCTGTGATGTAATAATTTTTGAGGATTGATCTCATAAGCAGGTTTATTTTGAATATATTTTGAAGTTTTGAAGCCAATTCTAGTTGAAATTAATTTTTTACAATTTTTCAAATCGCCGCGTGCAGTTTTTTTACTTCAATTCAAGTTTGTAGAGTTGCCATTTTGTTCACAGCTGTGATGTAATAATTTTTGAGGATTGATCTCATAAACAGGTTTATTTTGAATATATTTTGAAGTTTTGAAGCCAATTCTAGTTGAAATTAATTTTTACAATTTTTCATATCGCCGCGTGCAGTTTTTTTACTTCAATTCAAGTTTGTAGAGTTGCCATTTTGTTCACAGCTGTGATGTAATAATTTTTGAGGATGGATCTCTAAAACAGGTTTATTCTGAATATATTTTGAATTTTTGAACCCAATTCTAGATAAAATTATTTTTTTACAATTTTTCAAATCACCGCGTGCAGTTTTTTTTACTTCAATTCAAGTTTGTTGAGTTGCCATTTTGTTCACAGCTGTGATGTAATTATTTTTGAGGAAGGATCTCAAAAACAGATTATTTCTGAATATATTTTGAAGTTTTGAAGCCAATTCTAGATAAATTTAATTTTTTACAATTCTTCAAACCGCCGCGTGCAGTTTTTTTGACTTCAATTCAAGTTTGTAGAGTTGCCATTTTGTTCACAGCTGTGATGTAATAATTTTTGAGGATGGATCTCAAAAACAGGTTTATTCTGAATATATTTTGAATTTTTGAACCCAATTCTAGATAAAATTATTTTTTTACAATTTTTCAAATCACCGCGTGCAGTTTTTTTTTACTTCAATTCAAGTTTGTAGAGTTGCCATTTTGTTCACAGCTGTGATGTAATTATTTTTGAGGAAGGATCTCAAAAACAGGTTATTTCTGAATATATTTTGAAGTTTTGAAGCCAATTCTAGATAAAATTAATTTTTTACAATTTTTCAAATCGCCGCGTGCTGTTTTCTTTACTTCAATTCAAGTTTGTAGAGTTGGCATTTTGTTCACAGCTGTGATGTAATAATTTTTGAGAATGGATCTCAAAAACAGGTTTATTCTGAATATATTTTGAAGTTTTGAAGCCAATTCTAGTTGAAATTAATTTTTTACAATTTTTCAAATCGCCGCGTGCAGTTTTTTTACTTCAATTCAAGTTTGTAGAGTTGCCATTTTGTTCACAGCTGTGATGTAATAATTTTTGAGGATGGATCTCTAAAACAGGTTTATTCTGAATATATTTTGAATTTTTGAACCCAATTCTAGATGAAATTATTTTTTTTACAATTTTTCAAATCACCGCGTGCAGTTTTTTTTACTTCAATTCAAGTTTGTTGAGTTGCCATTTTGTTCACAGCTGTGATGTAATTATTTTTGAGGAAGGATCTCAAAAACAGGTTATTTCTGAATATATTTTGAAGTTTTGAAGCCAATTCTAGATAAAATTAATTTTTTACAATTCTTCAAACCGCCGCGTGCAGTTTTTTTGACTTCAATTCAAGTTTGTAGAGTTGCCATTTTGTTCACAGCTGTGATGTAATAATTTTTGAGGATGGATCTCAAAAACAGGTTTATTCTGAATATATTTTGAATTTTTGAACCCAATTCTAGATAAAATTATTTTTTTACAATTTTTCAAATCACCGCGTGCAGTTTTTTTTTACTTCAATTCAAGTTTGTTGAGTTGCCATTTTGTTCACAGCTGTGATGTAACTATTTTTAAGGAAAGATCTCAAAAACAGGTTATTTCTGAATATATTTTGAAGTTTTGAAGCCAATTCTAGATAAAATTAATTTTTTACAATTCTTCAAACCGCCGCGTGCAGTTTTTTTTACTTCAATTCAAGTTTGTAGAGTTGCCATTTTGTTCACAGTTGTGATGTAATAATTTTTGAGGATGGATCTCAAAAACAGGTTTATTCTGAATATATTTTGAAGTTTTGGAGCCAATTCTAGATAAAATTAATTTTTTACAATTTTTCAAATCGCCGCGTGCAGTTTTTTTACTTCAATTCAAGTTTGTAGTTTCCATTTTGTTCACAGCTGTGATGTAATAATTTTTGAGGATGGATCTCAAAAACAGGTTTATTCTGAATATATTTTGAAGTTTTGAAGCCAATTCTAGATAAAATTAATTTTTTACAATTTTTCAAATCGCCGCGTGCAGTTTTCTTAACTTCAATTTAAGTTTGTAGAGTTGAAATTCTGTTTATAAACATTTTTTGGTAAAGTCTAAAATAAAAAGTTACTTCAAAATTTCGATACTAATGTCATCCCACAGGTATCCAATTTGGGCCTGCTCATATTTATAATTCCTATTAACGATATATTTGATGATATAAGTTGCTGATTTCAAAAATGAAGAAAAAATTAAGGGATGTAATTTAGTGTTTGTCTTTTCATAATTACATGATTAAATGGCACTAGAAATCGGTCGTAGCTGAATGCCTCATCTGGCTAAGATACATTTCTAGAACATCCGCGAATTCCTTTCAACCATCTTCTACTATAACTTGTTGCAGATACATTAAATATTTTGTTATTTAACATAAAATACAAAACATTTTCAATGGCCATTTGTAACTTGTGCATCGAGGTGCAATAAATTGTATTACTAGTGCAAAACATTAAAATTTATCCGATCCTTCGATATCCTTAAAACCTTTTATATATAAATAATCCCCACTGTTCACTTATTACTTCCTAATATTATTTTAAAATCTCATTAGCCCCCCCACATAAAAAAATCAAGTGGCACAATAGACGACGACTCTTGACTTCATTTTGCGGTTCGATTCTCCCCGGGAACACACACACACATACACACACAGAGAGGAAAGTGGGATTCGAATGAGCGCAGGACTCATTAAGGAGATGGAGAACAGGAGAAAATCCTTTATGTAGCACGTGTAGAAAAATGGAGAATAAAAAAGATATCCACGAATGAATAATGAAAACTCGACCGCAGGGCGGCATTGTGTTTGCCTGATTAGGAAGGCCCTTGAGGCCGCGGAGGCGGCCATTATTACAACTGAAGAGGCCAACTCGTACTGGAGGGCCACTTCTGCTGCCCCCAGAGTTTTTTTTTTATTATTTTTTTTTTTAGAGTTTTAAGTGCGCACCGGAAAAATAATCATCCGCATCGCATTGTTGCGCCCTTACCCTATCGGATTGCGCGCGGCGCGATTGTCTACCGTTGCGCACCGCGGACGATTGTTATCTTGGTTTTCATTGGTCTCTTGGCAGCTTCATCTTGATTATATTTTAATTAAGGGTTGTAGCTGATGCATATTTTCGAATTTAACAATAGAAAGATTGCGTTCGATTGAAAACGACAAAACCTTTAAAAATCACGAAATTAAGGAATTCATTTTGTTGGTGCACTGAATGACTGTAATATTTATTTACTGTATGAAACACTGAAAGACTTTAGTTTTTAATAATGGCAAGCGTATTTACCGAAACTGCAGTCAACTATAGTCTGTTCACTGGAATCTGGCGGTCGTAAAACGGTTGGTCCGCCCTGAGGATCGAAGAAATGGCATTGGTGGTTTGTCTAATTACATCTCATACATTTATTACTGTCCTTCGCTCCTATTGTTAAGTGATTTTGACCGTTGAGATTCGCTACAATGACAGATACATTTTTTTCACAACTGATAACTAATATTGTGCAATTTTCAATTCATAATTTTGAGTTTCGATCAACGCCATTTTGTTTTCAACAAATATTTCTTATTGATTTTTCCGGAATATTAAAGATACTTCATTTCTTAAGCGATTTTGACAGTTGAGGCTAGCTACAATGACAGATACATTTTTTCACAACTGATAACTAACATTGTGCAATTTTCAATTTATAATTTTGACTTTCGATCAACGCCATTTTGTTTTCAGCAAATATTTCTTATTGATTATTCCGGAATATTAAAGATGCATCATTTCTCAAGCGATTTTGACAGTTGAGGCTAGCTACAATTACAGATACATTTTTTTCACAACTGATAACTAACATTGTGCAATTTTCAATTTATAATTTTGACTTTCGCTCAACGCCATTTTGTTTTTAACAAATATTTCTTATTGATTATTCAGGAATATTGAAGACTGATCATTTCTTAAGTGATTTTGGCAGTTGGGGCTAGCTACAATGACAGATACATTTTTTTCACAACTGATAACTCAAATTGTGCAATTTTCAATTCATAATTTTGACTTTCGATCAACGCCATTTTGTTTTCAGCAAATATTTCTTATTGATTATTCCGGAATATTAAAGATACATCATTTCTCAAGCGATTTTGGCAGTTGGGGCTAGCTACAATAACAGATACATTTTTTTCACAACTGATAACTAATATTGTGCAATTTTCAATTCATAATTTTAAGTTTCGATCATCGCCATTTTGTTTTCAGCAAATATTTCTTATTGATTATTCCGGAATATTAAAGATACATCATTTCTTAAGCGATTTTGTCAGTTCAGGCTAGCTACAAAGCCAGATACATTTTTTCACAACTAATAACTAATATTGTGCAATTTTCAATTCATAATTTTGACTTTCAATCAACGCCATTTTGTTTTTAGCAAATATTCCTTATTGGTTATTCCGGAATATTAAAGATATATCATTTCTTAAGCGATTTTGACAGTTGTGGCGAGCTACAATGACAGATACATTTTTTTCACAACTGATAACTAATTTTGTGCAATTTTCAATTTATAATTTTGACTTTCGATCGACGCCGTTTTGTGTTCAGCAAATATTTCTTATTGATTACTCCTGAATATTAAAGATACATCATTTCTTAAGCGATTTTGACAGTTGAGGCTAGCTACAATGACACATACATTTTTCTCACAGCTGATAACTAACATTGTGCAATTTTCAATTCATAATTTTGACTTTCGATCGACGCCATTTTGTTTTTAACAAATATTTCTTATTGATTATTCCGGAATATTAAAGATACATCATTTCTCAAGCGATTTTGACAGTTGAGGCTGGCTACAATAGCAGATACATTTTTTTCACAACTGATAACTAATATTATGCAATTTTCAATTTATAATTTTGATTTTCTAGCGACGCCATTTTGTTTTCAGCAAATATTTCTTATTGATTATTCCGGAGTATTAAAGATACATAATTTCTCAAGCGATTTTGACAAATGAGGCTAGCTACAATGACAGATACATTTTTTTTTCACAACTGATAACTGATATTGTGCAATTTTCAATTCATAATTTTGACTTTCGATCAACGCCATTTTGTTTTTAACAAATATTTCTTATTGATTTTCCGGAATATTAAAGATACACCATTTCTTAAGCTATTTTGACAGTTGAGGCTAGCTAAAATGACAGAAACATTTTTTTCACAACTGATAACTCAAATTGTGCAATTTACAATTCATAATTTTGACTTTCTATCGACGCCATTTTGTTTTCAGCAAATATTTGTTATTGATTATTCCGGAATATTAGAGATACATCATTTCTTAAGCGATCTTGACAGTTGAGGCTAGCTACAATGACAGATGCATTTTTTTCACAACTGATAACTAATATCGTGCAATTTTCAATTCATAATTTTGACTTTCAATCGACGCCATTTTGTTATCAGCAAATATTTCTTATTGATTATTCCGGAATATTAAAGATACATAATTTCTCAAGCGATCTTGACAGTTGAGGCTAGCTACAATAACAGATACATTTTTTCTTGACAACTGATAACTAATATTGTGCAATTTTCAACTCATAATTTTGAGTTTCGATCATCGCCATTTTGTTTTCAGCAAATATTTCTTATTGATTATTCCAGAATATTAAAGACACATCATTTCTCAAGCGATTTTGACAGTTGACACTGGATACAATTTGTGCAATTTTCAATTCATAATTTTGAATTTCAATCGACGCCATTTTGTTTTCAGCTAATATTTCTTTTTGATTATTCCGGAATATTAAAGATACATCATTTCTTAAGCGATTTTGACAGTTGAGGCTAGCTACAATGACAGATACATTTTTTTTCACAACTGATAACTCAAATTGTGCAATTTTCAATTCATAATTTTAAATTTTAATCGACGTCATTTTGTTTTTAGCAAATATTTTTTATTGGTTATTCCGGAATATTGAAGACTGATCATTTCTTAAGTGATTTTGAGAGCTGGAGCTAGCTACAATGACACATACATTTTTATCACAACTGAAAACTAACATTGTGCAATTTTCACTTAATAATTTTGACTTTCAATCGACGCCATTTTGTGTTCAGCAAATATTTCGTATTGGTTATTCCGGAATATTGAAGACTGATCATTTCTTAAGTGATTTTGACAGTGGGAGCTAGCTGCAATGACAGATACATTTTTTTCACAACTGATAACTCAAATTATGCAATTTTCATTTCATAATTTTGACTTTCGATCAACGCCATTTTGTTTTCAGCAAATATTCCCTATTGGTTATTCCGGAATATAGAAGACTGATCATTTGTTAAGTGATTTTGACAGTTGAGGCCAGCTACAATGACAGATACATATTTTACAGAAATGATTATTTCGTGTCCTGGCGCTTTTTTATTATTAATTTGTTTAAGTACTTCCTTCGGTTCCTCTCCTGTTAAATCTTCTAAGTGGGTGTTGTTTTCCTTGCTTCTATTTTGTTATTTTAGATCTTCTCCTCTTATTGTTTTTTTTTTCAAAATGTTCCCTCTATCTCTCCAATATGTTTTCTCCTGTTTGTCTCGTAGACGTTTGAGGAGTATTTGATTTCCCCGTCTGCAGTTTTTTAACAAAAATCATGACTCTATATGGAGTCCTTAGGAAAATGGTATAAAAAAAAAATCAAAAGGTAGATTACGGGACCTGATAAAATATATGACGCCATATGACATTTGTGGGAAAGAAAGGGTTAATAGTTGTAATTTTCTTAGCTTTACCACAACTTTTAGTTCTTCTTCTATTAATTTGTTAAATCTCTCTGTAGTCTTTTATTTGATTGCAATGCTGCACTTCTTCTTCTTTAATATCTCCTCTCTTCCTGGTGTCCCTTCTCCAGTCTCTATCAGGGTTTTCTTCTTGCCAGTACTCCTCTTTCATTTCCATTTTTTTTCCACCTCCCTTATTCCTTTTTTTTGTTTCTCTAGTGTTTCCCTCCTTTTTATCCCATCATTTCTTTCACCTCCTCTATCACTTTTCTTTTATGCCTATGACCTTTTTGGGGTTGTCTTTTTTATCCATTTCTCTTTCCACCTCCTTTATTTCTTTTTGCGTTTTTCTCCCGTGTTTTCCTCCTTTTTCAGATCATTTCTTTTACATCCTCCAACGCCTCTCTCTCTCTCTCTCTCTCTACCTTATGTATATAACCTCTTTTGAGGTCTCCCCGTATTTTAATGCAGCTTCTCTTTGTCTCCTCAGTTACTAGTAATCGATTCAATTTTTTGCTTCTGTTAAGTATTTTAACGTATTCAATAAGTAATTTGTTTCAATTATTCTTGCAACTATGGTTTTACCTCCTCCAACGCCTCTCCATCTCTTTCTCTTATGTCCATGACCTCTTTTGAGTTGTCCTCGTATTTTAATTCAGCTTCGTTTTGTATCCTCGGTTGTTCTGGTAATGGTTTCACTTTTTTGCTTCTGTTAAATATTTTAATGTATTCAATAAGTCATTTGTTTTTAATTATGTTTCATATGTTAAATGATTGTTTATTGTTGCAGGTGAGTGTGATTTTCTTTCATCCCCATGAGGTTCTTCTTAATCAGTAAGCGCCAAGGTAAGCTCTTAATTTTTATGTATTTTCAATAAGTTGCAATTTTATAGTCTTCTTCAGATTTACTTTCATTCATCATTTTCGAAACTTCAAACTTGAAAATCATTTATATTGATCAAATATTTAGTGTTTCGAATATGTTTTATACAGTCATTAATTGTGACTATATTCTAAACACTAAAGATTAATACAATTTAATCTATAAAAGTAAATCTAATAAAACTACATCGTAAAGACAAGGAATTATTATTTAATAAGGTTGATGGTGGAAGCCATTACTTTGTGATATATTGTGGTTGGGAACTTTTCAATAAAATGCACTTTATTATTTATTATTTTTGCGACTATACACTGGTGGAAAAAAATGAAATTTTGACCATTTTCACGACTCCATACACATCGTCAAAGTTCTCCATGGTTTCTTAAAAAAACTTTTTTTTTCACAGCGGTGCTAGAGGGAGGCGGAAGGGGTTACGCTTAAGTTCGCATGCGTGACTTTAAAGAAGACACTTCAAAGTTTTTCGCCCTCAAAGATTCATCAAAATCGATTGAAAACACGCCGAGTTATGGCGGTTTGAAAATGGTCGAAATTTCACGAATTTTCAAGTGTTTCATTTTTTTCCACCCGTATAGTTTCGACCCTTACAGGATCATTATCAAACAGAATTATTATTTAATATTCATGGGTGCATTCTATTTTTGTTTGATATTTGAGACCACCAAACTAATACAATCAAAAACGATTATTTTCATTTCTATTTCAGAATATGATAGTAAGAAAATATTCATTGACAGCTTGAGAAACTGTATTTATATAATAGACGCCTCTGTGCCCATAAAAATTTCACTCCGGCGCTCACCGTATATATAAAAAAAATAATTAATTTATTGTTAATGTCCGCCTGTCGTTTTTATTTCCAGCTATTACAATAAATATTTCGAATTCTATACTCCAGCGAAAGAGCACTAATTTTAGACACGCTTAACTCCACTCTTGCATAATCCCATCTCCTCCTCCTCCTCCCGTGAAACGGATTAATTATTACAACAATCAGTGCTTCCTTATTCAGATGAGGAATTCTATTCCATATACGATGGAGAATGCAAAGTGGAAACATTAAAACTTACTGGTGCTTGTCTTGTATATTCGCGTATTTGGATGATGATGATAATAATGTTGTGCGCTCGAGCCGGATAACTTTCCTTTTATTATCACGGTTGGTTGGTCGGATGGCGATACAAAATGTATTGCGGTGAAGTGGTGTTAAGGATAATGAAATGGTATTATTAATTTTTGAGCTTATTTGGTCTAGTAAATTATTGAATTCGTAATAATTTTGAAATAATTATGGTATGTACTATAAATTCACAACCGACGTGACAACGCAAGAGATAGCTTAAAGGAGGAAAATGCCCATAATTTCTCTCGTTCTCCTAGTTCTAAAACCATCCAAGGTTGTAAGACTGATGTTATAGATTATAAGATAGATTATTAAGTAGAAATGGTCGATGAGATTATGAGAACTTTCTTATTTTTATAAGATGTGAGGCACATCATTTTGTTTCTGGGTTGGCCATGCCTGAGAGAGAGAGAGAAACATAGCAGTCATGTCTGAGATTCATTCATTTTTTTAAATCTAATTCAATAGTCTCATGACGTAATAATATGCGACGTACCTCATTTTTTTCACAGCTAACTCTAAAACAATATTTTGTGGCTCACACGATTATCACGGTTCCTGGTAGTCCCACAAAAAAATTTGTTGACAAATAGTGTTCACAAGTGTCTCTTGGACTTGAAAAAAAAAATTGAAAATATGATTGACTACGACGTGAAAAACCAGGCTGTCAGTTTATTCAAGATGACACAATAGCGGCGGCTCGTGGATCTTCGTAGAGGCGGCTAATATAGATATCTCGCTCGTGCTGCACTACTTACTCTTTTAGACGAAGCAGATATTCTGCTGCTGTTCAAAAGTTCTTCTGTAGCCTCCTGGCTGAACATCCACAAGCCGCCGGTGCATATGTAAAAAAATGCAAAACAAAAATTTCCTTAACCCTTTCGGCCCTGGTGGTGGCAATTTCCACCGCAACATTTACATGTCTCTACTTACTATGACAATCCATATTTCTGCTGTTTATCACTAGATGTCGCTTCAACAAAGCCTCACTAATTAACTCCAATACTAATTAATCAAACCAGTTCAAATTTATTAATTATGGTCTTAAGAAGCTCCCCATCAATAATAATTAACAAAAAAAATGTTTTTTTCAAATTTAAAAATCCAGGGCTCAAAGGGTTAATCAAGGTGATTCTGAAAAGAATGGACCCGACCGTATATAACAATTCCAATCACACTTGAACACCCGCGGGCAGAAAAACGGTTTTCGATCAATTACCCGGTCGCGCATGTTGTGCACGCGCCCGCCAGACTGCCTCTTCTGCCTTTCTTCGCCCAACCTTTTCAGCACCGATATTTCTTCTCTAGGAAGGCACTTTTCACCTTGGCGGGCAGTCGTCACAAAGGCGCGCCCCGGAACGGGGATTACTCGACGGCGGCGGCTCCCGGAAGGTGCCGTTACAACTGCTCCGTCGGATGGATTAAAACGGCTTCAGGACATGTCGAGGAATCAATGTGGGGCATTAACGCAATCCCGCAATTGTCTGGCGACCGGTCGAAGAGACGCGAACAATTTTAAAGAAGGGCGACGGTTTTTAAAAGATATATATTACGTCTGCTATTAACGATTAACGAAGCCGTCTGCTGCTGTAATTTTATAGCTAAGAATATCAATTTGAAATAAGGTGTTCAAGAATCTGATACAATAATGCCACTTGTGGACAGGGGCGGCTCGTTGTATAAAGCCAAGGAGCCATGGCACTACCTCTAATTTCAAACTCAGCAAGAACTTGTAATTAATTCCTAAAACACTTTTTCGCCAGTTACTTTGGTCTAGGAAGATAAATCGTTTCTTTTTCTTTCTTTAAAAAAGGAGGGGGGGTTATTGTATACGTGACTCTACCAACAACATGTTCCACGAGCCGCCACTGCTTGTGGATGTCTATTACCGCCTATTACTAATGAATACATAATTTACGCGTTAAAGGGTCATGCCTGATCAGAAATTTCGAAACATCGATTTTTGGGTTTTGATATTTTCAGCAAGTACAATCTTTAGAGAATAATTTTGAAAAGTTGGACTTAGTCCGATTAAAATTGACGGAGTTACAGGCGTTCAAACTTCGCAAGATCGAACGGAGTATTGAAACTTTTTGTCAACACCGCATTTTCAAATTCGGTGACCACGATATCTCGAAAACTACTGCACGTATTATTTTCAAACTTGACACGTTTATTTAAGATATACATAATAGGCCTATGAGTTGAACGACGGAATTTTTTCGACACAGTTTATGAGTCGAGCGATAATTTCATCCAAAACCTAAAATCTAAATTCTAACTTTGAACGTCCGCCATTTTATCCCAGATAAATATTTCAACAAACTGTTCGTTCAATCACTGGATACTTTAATATACTACAGAAAACTTTTTACGTTTTTGATTTCTGATAATCCAAATCCGAATAGCTGTGGTCACCGTGAAACTAGTTTTTTTTTCAACGGCCTTCGGGAGGATGGCCGTATCTTTTCTTGTTACTAATATTTTTTCTTGTAAAGTTTATGTTACATTCATGAAAATACTTGCTACCACATAGACCAACTTAATTTTAAACAAGTTTAATATTTTATGTAAAAAATTACAAAAATCACATATTTTTCGGCTTCCTGATATGATGGTAATTTTTTCAGAATTTTCGACTATACTCTAATTCAAGTTTCGAGTGTTGCCATTTTGTTTTCAGCCAAGGAATATTAACTATTTATCAGTGTGTTGAAACTACGTTGTTTCTGAGATGATGTAGACATTCTGACGCAAATTCCTGAGCGAAAATTTGTCCCAGAATTTTTTTAATCATGACATGCAATTTTCGACTATACCCGAATTCAAGTTTCGAGTGTTGCTATTTCGTTTTCAGCCAAGGAATGTTAACTATTTTTTAGTGTGTTGAAACTACATTCGTTCTGAGATGATGTAGAAATTCTGAAGCAATTTTCTAAGCGATAATTTGTTTCAGAATTTTTTTAATCGTGACATGCAGTTTTCGACTTTACTCGAATTCAAGTTTCGAGTGTTGCCATTTTGTTTTCAGCCAAGGAATGTTAACTATTTTTTATTGTGTTGAAACTACATTCCTCCTGAGATGATTTAGAAATTCTGAAGCAAATTCCGTGAGTGATAATTTTTTCAGAATTTTTTTAATCGTGACATGCAATTTTCGACTAGACTCGAATTCAAGTTTCCAGTGTCACCATTTTGTTTTCAGCAAAGGAATGTTAATTATTTTTTAGTGTGTTCAAACTACATTCCTCCTGAGATGATTTAGAAATTTTTAAGCAAATTCTGTTAGTGATAATTTCTTCAGAATTTTTCTAATCGTGACATGCAATTTTCGACTATACCCGAATTCAAGTTTCGAGTGTTGCCATTTGGTTTTCAGGCCAGGAATGTTAACTATTTTTTAGTGTATTGAAACTACATTTCTCCTGAGATGATTTAGAAATTCTGAAGCAAATTTCGTAAGTGTTAATGTTTTCAGAATTTTTCTAATCGTGACATGCAATTTTCGACTAGATTCGAATTCAAGTTTCGAGTGTTGCCATTTTGTTTTCAGCCCAGAAATGTTAACTATTTTTTAATGTATTGAAACTACATTCTTTCTGAGATGATTTAAAGATTTGGAAGCAAATTCCGTAAGTGTTCATGTTTTCAGAATATTTCTAATCGTGACATGCAATTTTCGACTATACTCGAATTCAAGTTTCGAGTGTTGCCATTTTGTTTTCAGCCAAGGAATGTTGACTATTTTTTATTGTGTTGAAACTACATTCCTCCTGAGATGATTTAGAAATTCTGAAGCAAATTCCGTGAATGATAATTTTTTCAGAATTTTTTTAATCGTGACATGCAATTTTCGACTCGACTCGAATTCAAGTTTCCAGTGTCGCCATTTTATTTTCAGCAAAGGAATGGTAATTATTTTTTAGTGTGTTCAAACTACATTCCTCCTGAGTTGATTTAGAAATTTTGAAGCAAATTCCGTTAGTGATAATTTCTTCAGAATTTTTCTAATCGTGACATGCAATTTTCGACTATACCCGAATTCAAGTTTCGAGTGTTGCCATTTGGTTTTCAGGCCAGGAATGTTAACTATTTTTTAGTGTATTGAAACTACATTTCTCCTGAGATGATTTAGAAATTCTGAAGCAAATTTCGTAAGTGTTAATGTTTTCAGAATTTTTCTAATCGTGACATGCAATTTTCGACTAGATTCGAATTCAAGTTTCGAGTGTTGCCATTTTGTTTTCAGCCCAGAAATGTTAACTATTTTTTAATGTATTGAAACTACATTCTTTCTGAGATGATTTAAAGATTTGGAAGCAAATTCCGTAAGTGTTCATGTTTTCAGAATATTTCTAATCGTGACATGCAATTTTCGACTATACTCGAATTCAAGTTTCGAGTGTTGCCATTTTGTTTTCAGCCAAGGAATGTTAACTATTTTTTATTGTGTTGAAACTACATTCCTCCTGAGATGATTTAGAAATTCTGAAGCAAATTCCGTGAGTGATAATTTTTTCAGAATTTTTTTAATCGTGACATGCAATTTTCGACTAGACTCGAATTCAAGTTTCCAGTGTCACCATTTTGTTTTCAGCAAAGGAATGTTAATTATTTTTTAGTGTGTTCAAACTACATTCCTCCTGAGATGATTTAGAAATTTTTAAGCAAATTCTGTTAGTGATAATTTCTTCAGAATTTTTCTAATCGTGACATGCAATTTTCGACTATACCCGAATTCAAGTTTCGAGTGTTGCCATTTGGTTTTCAGGCCAGGAATGTTAACTATTTTTTAGTGTATTGAAACTACATTTCTCCTGAGATGATTTAGAAATTCTGAAGCAAATTTCGTAAGTGTTAATGTTTTCAGAATTTTTCTAATCGTGACATGCAATTTTCGACTAGATTCGAATTCAAGTTTCGAGTGTTGCCATTTTGTTTTCAGCCCAGAAATGTTAACTATTTTTTAATGTATTGAAACTACATTCTTTCTGAGATGATTTAAAGATTTGGAAGCAAATTCCGTAAGTGTTCATGTTTTCAGAATATTTCTAATCGTGACATGCAATTTTCGACTATACTCGAATTCAAGTTTCGAGTGTTGCCATTTTGTTTTCAGCCAAGGAATGTTAACTATTTTTTATTGTGTTGAAACTACATTCCTCCTGAGATGATTTAGAAATTCTGAAGCAAATTCCGTGAGTGATAATTTTTTCAGAATTTTTTTAATCGTGACATGCAATTTTCGACTAGACTCGAATTCAAGTTTCCAGTGTCACCATTTTGTTTTCAGCAAAGGAATGTTAATTATTTTTTAGTGTGTTCAAATTACATTCCTCCTGAGATGATTTAGAAATTTTTAAGCAAATTCTGTTAGTGATTCTTTTTTTCTAGGATTTTTCTAATCGTGACATGCAATTTTCGACTATACCCGAATTCAAGTTTCGAGTGTTTTCGAGCCATTTGGTTTTCAGCCCAGGAATGTTAATTATTTTTTAGTGTGTTGCAACTACATTCTTTTTGAGATGATGTAGAAATTCTGAAGCAAATTTTGTAAGTGTTAATGTTTTCAGAATTTTTCTAATCGTGACAAGCAATTTTCGACTATCCTCCAATTCAAGTTTCGAGTGTTGCCATTTTGTTTTCAGCCAAGGAATGTAAACTATTTTTTAGAGTGTTGAAGCCACGTTCCTTCTAAGATGATTTAGAAATTCTAAAGCAAATTCTGTAAGTGATAATGTTTTCAGAATTTTACAAATCGCGACGTGCAAATTTCGACTATACTCCAATTCAAGTTTCGAGTGTTGCTATTTTGTTTTCAGCCCAGGAATGTTAACTATTTTTTAGTGTGTTGAAACTACATTCCTCCTGAGATGATTTAGAAATTCTGAAGCAAATTCCGTGAGTGATAATTTCTTCAGAATTTTTCTAATCGTCACATGCAAATTTCGACTATCCTCCAATTCAAGTTTCGAGTGTTACAATTTTGTTTTTACTCAAGGAATGTTAACTATTTTCTAGTGTGTTGAAACTACATTCCTTCTGAGATGATTTAAAAATTCTGAAACAAATTCCGTAAGTGTTAATTTTTTCAGAATATTTCTAACCGTGAAATGCAATTTTCGGCTATACTCCAATTAAAGTTTCAAGTGTTACAATTTTGTTTATAGTCAAAGAGTATGAACTATTTTTTAGTGTGCTGAAACTACATTCCTTCTAAAATGTTATATAAAAAAATTCTGAAGCTAAGAAAAATCGAAAATGGAAAAAGTCGAAAAAATCAACTCTTTTGATAATCATCGCAGACCTTTATGTAATACCTTTTTCTTCATCAGAAGAACAAGCTAAATCAATTGTCGTAACAAAATTTCATCCAGGAGATAATGCAAAAAAATTAGCAAGTCACCATGAAAATTTTGAAAAAAGTCGATTTTTTCCGACTTTGAACGGCCGTAGCGGCTAAACGAAGAATCCAAATAGAACGCGGATTTCAAATCTGTGCTCCTCGGGTGCAAGTTAGTCGAATTTAATTAAAATTGTGGATTTTTAATTTTTGTCGAAAATGTGAAATTCGATAGAACAGTCCCCGCTTCTTACTTTTATCCAAAAATTGGCTTTGAAATGATTTCCTGAAGAAACCAATGGTTCGATTCGGTGTTTCTATACTTCACTAGAAATATTCCTTCAAGACGCTTCAGAAAATGTACTTTCTCAAGAACAAATGTCAATTTGAAGCCCATGATGCGCCAGCAAAGAAAACTCGAAAATGGAAAATATCGAAAAATCAACTCTTTTAATAATCAACGTAGAGCTTCATGCAATACCTTTTTCTTCATCAGAAGAACGAGCTAAATCAATTGGCGTTAAAAAAATTTCATCTAGAAAAAAATGCAAAAAAATTAGCAAGTATGTCGGAAAATTTTGAAAAAAGTCGTTTTTGCAGACTTTGAACGGCCGTAGCGGGTAAACGAAGAATCCAAATCGAACTCGGATTTAAAATCTGTGCTCTTTGAGTGCAAGTTAGTCGGATTCAATTAAAATTTGGGATTTTTAATTTTTGACGAAAACGTGAAATTCGGTGTTCCTCGTGTGCCAATTAGTCGGATTTAATTAAAATTGGCGATACAAAATTTTCTTACTTTTCCTCAAAAATTGGCTTTGAAATGATTTCCTGAAGAAACCTATGGTTAGATCCGAGGTTTCTTTACATCACTGAAAAGATCCCTTCAAGACGCGTCAGAAAAATGTACTTTCGCAAGAACAAATGTCAATTTGAAGCCCGTGACGCGTCAGGAAAAAAACTCGAAAATTGAAATTGAAAAAGTCGAAAAAATCAACTCTTTTAATAATCATCGCAGACCCTTATGTAATACCGTTTTCTTCATCAAAAGAACAAGCTAAATAGTTTGGCGTAACAAAATTTATTCTAGGAGAAAATGCAAAAAAAAATAGTGTCACCATGAGCATGTTAGAAAATTTTGAAAAAAGTCGATTTTTTCAGACTTTGAACGGCCGTAGCGGCTAAACGAATAATCCAAATTGAACGAGGTTTTCAAATCTGTGCTTCTTATACGTCAATTAGTCGGATTAAATTAAAATTGGCGATTTTTAATTTTTGTAGAAAACGTGAAAAACTATCTTGCGTTTACTCAAGAATTGGCTCTGAAATTCTTTCCTGAAGAAACCACTGATTCGATTCTGGTGGTGTGTAGGCACGTTGTAGTGGTAAGATAGTTCAGATAAAACATCAGTGCACTAAAAAAAGAAATTTGTTAAGACTAGTACTTACATATTGCATGATATGCAACGAAAATTTAAAATTATGGTATCAGTAGGCATGGGGGCACCTTGGACGACCTTGTGTGAGCTCTTAGGCCTTCCAAAATGTCCGCCATGAGGGAGTGAGGGAAGCATCCTATATCTCCAGGGCTCATCCCCGCATCACCGCCACCTATACCATATCTGTTGGGTGCATCCCTCTATCTGCCCCAGGCACCCCTTATCACCCTGACATATCCGGTGTACGCGCACCTTTCCCGCAAATCCCCAGAAGAGCCTATGAGTGCGAGTAGTGCACTTCCTGTTTTGAAAGAGTGGGATGCAGATAGTCTATAACAGTGGTACCAATTGAATTCTTATCACACATACATAAATGCAGGCGCGTCTCACACACACACACACATACACGCATTCAATAAGTTAATACAAAATGAAAATAGAAGTTTTACTTAACTACTGAAAAGTGTAGATGTTTTGCTGTAACAGCGACAAAACGTCGCGGACAAAAATGATCAAAATCTAACATTGTCTAGAGACCAACGGTTCCCAACTTTTTCAATTCTCGGCGCCCTTGCTGAATCCAAGTTTTCCTAAAACGGCCCCTATCAAATTTTAAAGCCTGCCTTCCACCAAGAACGGAACGTAAAGTATTTGAATAGAGAAGAACCCCTGCGCATGAATGAAAAGTGATTTGATGCCGTTAGTGTTTCATTGGTATAGTTGACCGAAATTCTTATACCGAGATCGGTATGCGTGCTACAGATAAGGAACGTTTGGAACTCCTGAATAATATCCAGAAAATGGGTACTTAACCCGCCAATGGTGACCTACTGGTCTATGAGATCGGGTGTGTTAAAAAAATTCGAATAACTTTATTCTCCGTTATTGTTTTTTGTTGCAATTTCGAGTAGCTGCCGCATTGCAGAGCTTAAATTGATTCAATATCTTTGTTTTATTGTCAAAGAGCATAACTTAAAAAAAACATGAACTATTAGTAACATATTTAGAAAAATCTTCACTTGAAAACCCCGGTGCGTGAGACCGGCGTCACCATTGATCAAAGTCAAATTTGCATCACCACTGGAGGGTTCAACAAATCCAAATTTCTGATATAACAAATGCAGTTGACGCAGCATTCCATACAAGACCACCAGGTGAACAATCAATAATTGGAATTTATTTGACAGAAAAATTATTTTATTAAAAATCAAAAAAATACGCTGCAATAAGTTGATTGTTTACAAAGTAAAAACTGATGCGCCCAAAAAACGTCGAAAGGTCCGTAACCTGTTTAAGGTAATCTGGGTTCAAACACCTGATTAACCGGTTCGATTTACACTCACCATAAATGCCACTCATTAATATCATCTATAAAATAACGACATCACGATAACAATTACTTAATACGAGCCGCTGATATCACTCCCAGCATAACTGGATATAAATAACGCATAAAATAAATTGCACCTTTTCTCTCCTCTCCTCTCTCGTCTCGTCTCTTCGTCGTCGTCCTTTTCTTTTCCTTTTTTTCCGTCGTCGTCACTTTGAATATTTTAATATCGCCATCCTGTCTCGTCTCGGGGTTATAATCATTGGAAACAACTAGTTCGAAAATCTCCACTAACAGTAAATAAGATCATTTTCCGCTCTTTAATTCGTACCGTTAATGGCAGCGCCAATATCTTCGGGATGGTATTGGTTTCCCTTTATTGGCTACCAGTGGAATTTCAGAGTTGATACAGGTTCTGCGCTTTTATGGTTGGCCATTTGCGGTGTAATTTTATTTTTGCGCAGATTACCTTTTCATTTAAAATTATTTTATTTTTTCGCCGGAGCGCGCGCTCTCTCGGACCTTTTCTCGTTAATCGGCCAGGAATGTCGCCCTATTTAAAAGTATCTTCTCGACATAACTTTTTAATTGATGATTACGTTCGACGTGAGTGTAATGTATGCATATTCGATCTCGTTTATTTACATTCGGCTGGATTATTGAAGCTCGCGTATGAGGAGTTAGAAGATAACCTGCAACATTGTATTATCTGAAATACTATGTGGATATTGCACGTGTAAGTGCTTCAGTGTTCAATCGATGTATTCCAGGGAAATTTATTAAAAGGAACGGTAGCCATCAAGATATGGTTAATTAAACGTGCCTCATGTTTAAACCATCGGCCTTCGTATCCTGTATATGTGGTTATGCAATTTATTCTGCACCATTTCTAAGATTTAAATATTTCACGCTCACACTTGATTACAATTTAAATTTGATTTATTTTGTAAAGGCTTTTGTAAATCGGTTTAATAACATATCTACGCCTCCTATCAAGGACCATAATATAGAAGGTAATTCAACTCAAGAATTTTAACTTCTGGATCTGGGCATGTACGGAATTTTTAAAATGCCAACAGCGGTCTGTTTTGAGATCTGCAGTCGAAACCGTTTTTACAGAAAGACTTGTTGTTTAGTACTATTATTTCAAAAATTATTTTTACTAAGAACATTTCGTATATTATCTTATAATGAGTGGTGTTTACAAGAATAGCTAAAAGTATTCACACCAGGATAATGTCTCTTTTAATTATGCGACGTGAAAGCAGTAGCAGGAAAGCACAAACACATCGAGAGGAAACGGCACACGAATAAAACAAGCGACACTAGACACATGTTCCTCCTTTTGTTTACAATCTACCGAGAGCGCACACCTTCGTCTGGAACAAGTACATCTCACCAACACACAAAAAAAAATCCAAAAGGGATGTTCACCCTCCCTCGTTTATATTTTTAATAAATAAACCACCACGTCTGGACAATAACCACAATCATCCGAGAGGCAATTAAAGCCGCGGACTAATTTTATTTATACCCGGCCGAAGAAGAAAAAGAGCAAGAAAAGCCGGGCATTCTGCGCGCAATAAGCCGAGGCCTAATTTTATTGCTATATTAAAAGTTAATTAAAATATATCCTCAAGTTGTGGCGACTCTTAATTCCCCTGATGTTTATCTACGCTTTACATAAATCTATAAAGAGCTTCCGATGTAAATGAAAGAGGGCTCTCCGCGTGGAATTAACGTCGATCGGACGAAATTTTAATTACACTGTTTAAGTGCTTATAAGCATGGGAAACCGATCGGTCCATGAATATTCATCGTTCTTCAACTTCACTCATGCGAGAAGGTGAAGAATCGGAACGTAAAATTACGCCTGGATCTAAGTTAAAAGCGTTTTCTTGGTGTTGCGTCTGCATCGCCTTAAAATATCGATGGATCACAGAGTGCTCTGCTTTTTTTATACAACAAAAATGTGATTCAAATATTTTAACACTTGACAAATTCACAGATTCAGGATTTCAATTCAAAGAATCACATGATTACCATATATGCTGTTGAGCTGAACAAAATAAACGAAAGAACGAATCGTGAAAATTCTTTCAGCAAAGTGTTACATTCATCCGAAAGATGTAGATAAGATCAGCGAATTATTTTTTTTGGTTTTCAGAGGATTGCACTTGAACGGATGACTGAATTTGTTAAATTCTTCCAGCAACGTGATGCACCCATCGAATAGATGTAAATAAGCCCAAAAAAATAAATTTGTCGTTTTTTTAATAATTTTTGAGGATAACTCTTGAACGGATAGATATACAGGATTGGACGAATGTGTCGGATTTCTGTGTTTTTCTCATTACTTTTAAAAGAAATGTGTATAGTTTTATTTATTACATTTGATTTTCTACAGGTGTCCTATTTTTCGAGTTATGACGTCATCGGCTCCCTGTATATTTTTATATTTTCGAATAGACACTTTTCAAAATTATTCAATGCTGTAGGGTTTGGTGGGCATGCGACTTTTTTAAATATTAAATTAAATAATTCCACATCGAGTTGGCTTTTTACAACTTTTCACACTATTTTCTGACAAAACGCGAAATTGTTTTTATATTTCCTGTCACTAACAGTCTCCATGTGAAATATGAATATTACTGTTCAATTGTGGTTGAACTAACAGAAAGTGAAAAAATTACGTTGTTAATGATGGTTAGTTTTGGACATCTCTAAACGATGCATGCAATATTTTTAATGCAACATTCCCTGATAGAAATTCTAATATTTCTAAATCAACATTTTCAAGGGTTAAAAAAATTTTGTACGAAATTCACAAATTTCATTTTTTATTATTTTATTTATTATATAAAACACCACAAGTCGCACACCCATCAAACCCTACATCATTGTAATTGTTGAGAAGGTGTCTATTTGAAAATGTCAAAATATACAGGGTGATTCAATAAAAAAAAACTTCCGATGTTGTCATATCTCGAAAAATCGGGTAGCTGTAAAAAATCAAAATACGTCACTGTATAGAATAAATAAAATTGTACATATTTATTTTTAAAGTAATAAGAAAACAACAGACGTTTAGCCAGAAATTAGGTGTTCCGACACATTTGCCCAACCCTGTATATGAAAATTCTTCCAGCAAAGTATCGGACTCACCGAATAATTGTTTAAAAGATTAATCATTTAATTCGCTGTTCAATGATCTTGTGGTTTTGAGATAACTCTTGAAGAAAATTTTTGGTCGAAATAAAAAAATATTTAGGCCAAAAATTCAAAAATTTGGAACAAGAAAATCAAAAATCCTCGTCTAAAAAATAGAAAATTCAAGCAAAGGAAACATAAATGATTTCTCATTTTCATCCACAAAAACGACTTTTCAGCTCAAAATAAATTGCCGACCAGAAACTCAATCAAAATCGCCCATGAAAAACGATAAATAAGGTTAAAAAATCAAAAATGCGGTACAAAAAATAGAAAATTTTTATAAACAAATCGAAAATGAAGGAAATTTAAGCCAAGAATTTTTGGTCCAAGTAAAGAATATTTAGGCCAAAAATTAAAAAAATTGGAACAAAGAAATCGAAAATACTGGCTATAAAAATCAAAAATCCTCATCTAAAAATAAAAAATGCAGACTAAAAAAATAGAAAATACAAAGAAATCAAAAATCCTCGTCTAAAAATAAAAAATGCAGACTAAAAATGAGAAAATTCAAGCAAAGGAAAAATAAATCATTTTCGATTTTCATCCGCGAAAATGACTTTTTAGCTCGAAATAAGTTTCCGACCAGAAACTCAATAAAAATCGCCCATAAAAAACAATAAATAAGGTTGAAAAATCAAAAATTCTGAACAAAAAATCGAAAATTTTTAGAAACAAATCGAAAATGAAGGAAATTTAGGCCAAGAATATTTGATCGAAATAAAGAAAATTTAGGCCAAAAATTCAAAAATTTGGAACAAAGAAATCGAAAAACTTGCCAAAAAATTAAAAATCCTCGTCTAAAAATAAAAAATGCAGACTAAAAAATAGAAAATTCAAGCAAAGGAAAAATCAATCATTTGCCATTTTCATCCACAAAAATGATTTTTTAGCTCAAAATAAGTTGCGGACCAGAAACTCAATTAAAATCGCCCATGAAAAATGATAAATAAGGTTGAAAAATCAAAAATGCTGCACAGAAAATCGAAAATTTTAACAAAAAAATCAAAAACAAAAGAAATTCAGGCCAAAAGATAAAAGAATTATAAAAAAATAATCGAAAATGCAAGGTTAAAAATCTAAAGTATAGACCATTAAAATTAATAATTAAGGCTAAAATATAGCAAAAAAAATCAGAAATTTAGATCAAAAATTGAAAACCTATGCAGACCAATTTTTGACCAAAATAAAGAATATTTAATAATTCAAAAATTTGGAACAAAGAAATCGAATATACTGGACAAGAAATCAAAAATCCTCGTCTAAAAATCAAAAATAGAGACCAAAAAATAGAAAATTCAAGCAAAGGAAAAATAAATCATTTGCCATTTTCATCCACAAAAATAACGTTTAGCCCAAAATAAGTTGCCGACCAGAAACTCAATTAAAGTCGCCCATGAAAAACAATAAATAAGATTAAAAAATCAAAAATGCGGAACAAAAAATCGAAAATGTTTACAAACAAATCGAAAATGAAGGAAATTTAGGCCAAAAAATCAAAAATTTAGAAAAAAATAATAGAAAATGGTTAAAAATCTAAATTATAGACCATTATAATCAATCATCAAGGCTAAAATATAGCCAAAAAAATCGAAAACTTGAGACCAAAAATAAAAATGCAGACCAATTTTTGACCAAAATAAAGAATATTTAGGCCAAAAACTCTAAAATTTGGAACAAAGACAACGAAAATATAGGCCAAAAATCTAAAATATTTGTCAGAAAAAAAATATGAATTTAGCTTGTTAATATAAAGATCGTTGTCATAGTGAAGGTAAATACATATTTATCCACTTGCGGCAAGCATATCATATGCTTTTGCATTAGTAAATGGCATTTTTCTTCAATATTTTTACGAATTTATAATAATACTTTTCGAAACAGGAATTGTCTAACGCAAAAAAATCACAACAAACGCCAGAACACTAATAATTAATTGTCAGCCATCTTGAGCATTTGTTTCTTGTATTATATTTCATGGCTAGTACGATATAAAATGTTTATTTATCTAAAAATAAAGCTTCGGGCCAAAATTTGCTTTTAACGTTATTTGGAGTAGTTCTAGGCATTAGATAAAGTGTGAAGGGAGGTACGGAATATGCCGAATGAATTTTAAATATTACTAACCCAACTTATATACCTACGAAAGTAATAAAAACCATAATTTTTTTAAATAAAGTGTCAAAAATGATTCTTTTTGCGATAACTCTGAAACGAACGAAGATATCGAATTGCCGTTTTCACATTTTCACTTAAAAATTCCATCTACTTTCCCTTTATCATATCAGAATTATACCGTATGGTTTAAGTTTTCGTGTCAAAATAAAAAAAATGTTATTATCCCAAACTGCGCCCTCTAGCAATTTCATTCGGAACTATCGTGTGGTGCTAGACATGACAGTTAAAGATACTTACATTTCTCTTTCAAACAAGCCTGAGTTTGCTAAAATCGGATAAGCCGTTTAGAAGATACAACGATTTAAATAATGCATTTAAACATTCAGGAGCCTCACTCTTATTAATATCGGTACGCCAATGAGCCTCAGATATAAATTATGCGGATTTTCAGGCTTTCTAATGATGTTTTTACAGTTATAGCTCAATATGAGAATTTTTAGAGTAATCCTTAATTTTATTATTTACTCTATCAATTGTGCCCCCTTGCTGCGAAATGCGGAACTTAAAAATAATTTCCAGGATTTCTCAAGGTCAGTTTGGTACATAATTTGTTTTCTTGAGTTTCTATCTCCAGTAGTTTTCGAGATATAGCCGGTGGCGATCCTTAATCAAACACCCAAGTTGAATGATCTTTGTAGTACTTAATTTTGTAGAGTTATGAAAAGCTTGAATATTTATTTATGCAGGCTACTTTTGGTCTTTATTTAATTTATTGAACGGTTATTGTTGCAGAAGTAAAGATTTTCAATGTTAATTATCGTTTATTGAAGGAAGAGAAAGCGATAATTGACATTGAAAATATTTACTTGTTGCAAAAGTAAATTAAATTAAAACGAAAAATAGCTGTTCGTAATTCTGCAAACAAAAAATGATGGCTCTACCATCAAAACGTTCCAAAAGCCGCCACTGGTTTCAGCTATAGTCAGCTATAGGAAGAAATGAAAAATAAATCGACAAACCAGAAGTTATCACGGACTACAGTAGAGGTAAGAGCTTCATTGATTTGTGAGATTAAGTAGAGTCTTAGAAGAGGAGTAAAGTTATATCGGAAACTTGCTTTAAACCTACCAAAATAATCTTTGTTATAATTCTATGATCCATCTTTATTTTTTTTTTATTAACTATAATCAATAGTTTTATTCTACTATTTATATGCCTTTTGTTTGTATTCTCTCTACTATTTTGAGTCGGGTGTTGTACATGAGCTACAAACGCTAGTGGTGATTACCTTCCGCCTACAATTGAACAAGCCAGAGTACGCATTTTTATTTAGAAGACCAAAGCCGTGGTTATTTTGGATGCGACCAAGTACTCGGAATTTAGCCAATAGCTTTCAAGAAATAAGATAGTGGTCAACGTGTTACGTTCGGAGTTGCTAAATTAAGAGACCGGACGTCTAGAAAAGAATTATAAAAGTCCTAAAATTCCACGCGGTGTGTGTTAGTTTCGAGTTGATGTATATCCAGATGAGCGTGGGACATCATAATTTAATTTAATCGATCAAAACATTATGCGTCGCAGTCGGCCGGTTTTATAAATAAGTCGGAGGGGCTCTCTGCAGCCCGCGCCGGCGATGGAATTGGGTGATAAATGTGGCGTGGTTGTTTTATTAAAATTGGAGGAAGTTGTAACTATTAGTCTTGGTCACAATGGCGGGCTGTGCCTAGAATATCCAAGAATTCGGCCAGGCATATATTATGCACATGCATCTAGCCATCCTATCTGTGAATGAACTTTGGCAAGGTGGCCGCGCTCTTCTCGCGCTACTCTCCTCTTCCGGGTGGAGGCCGAGATTATGAATGAACATCACGCGACAGATTTAGCCTCTGGAACTAGAGCTATTCATGTCCGCGGAGATGACCCCGTCCTCTCGCCCCTCACGCCGCCGCTGCTGCTGCCAGTTTGCCTCTCTGTCCGGGCACTTATTTTATCCCGGGCATATCTCTCTACTCTTTCGTTTCTTTTATTTTAATCGAACGCATCTGCGTACGTGCTAGTACAATGGTATCAAACCCTAAGTACTTACACCAAGAGACAAAATACAGTCATTTGCAGTTGAATATGAGAATAATGCAAGTTAAAGATTAAGTGCGATATTTAAGTACTTACACCAAACGAAAAAATGATGATGTGGCCATCATGTTACTTTCTCCGACTTGATGGTATCATTTATATTTACGCTTTCATGGGTTATTTTCAATTTTAAATGTACATCGAACGTTTCGTAGACTCGGATGAAACTGACGTTTAAAACGTCAAAATTATGAAAGATAGAAAAATTATACTTCAAATTCAAAAACTAAGTTTACTCAGAAACTAAAGGAATTTCGAAAAAAAAAATTGTTTATAAGTTGTTCATTTTAGCATTCTCTACAATTATTATTAACATAAATTTGCTGTAACTATTATAGTTTTATAATTATAAACCAAAAAATTTAAAAAAAATATATTTTTTTTTCTCGAATAAAAATGATTTTATGAAAAATGTTTTCAAGCAAAAGATGTTCGTTTCTTTGTTCTCTTCAATATTTGTTTAAATGTTTTTGTGATATTTTTCATGTTTAAGAAAATATTGGCAAAAAACAAAAAACAGTTAAGGTAAACACCCACTTCCGGTGTACGAAATTTTACCAAAAGCTTTTCAGTTCTTCGGATTATCAAATAAGACGTATGTTCAAAGTTTCATATCAATTGCTCTATTAGTTTTTGAGATACAGCGCGCACAGACAGACACACACACACACACACACACACACACACAATTATTTTTTTTTCTCCAGAAATTGTTGAAATGGCACATAGGGACCCCAAAACGAATATTTCCGTAAAAAAAATTGAAAAAAAAATGGTGATGCGGCCATCATGTTACTTTCTCCGACATGATGGTATCATTTATATTTACGCTTTCATGGTTTATTTTCAATTTAAATCATATTTTAAATGTACATCGAGAGGATGACACTGACGTTTAAAACGTCAAAATTATAAAAGATGGAAAAATTATACTTCAAATTCAAAAACTCAGTTTACTCAAAAACTAAAAGCATTTCGAAAAAAACTTATTCTTTAGAAATTGTTCATTTTGTAATTTTCTACAATTATTATTTACATAAAGTTGCTGTAACTATTATCGTTTCATAATTATAAACCAAAAATTAGAAAAAAATTAATAAATTTTTTTCTCGAATAGCAATGATTTTATGAAAAATATTTTCAAGCATAAGATGTTCATTTCTTTGTTGTCTTTAATGTTTGTTTAAAAAATTTTGTGATATTTTTTATATTTAAGAAAATATTGGCAAAAAACAAAAAACAGTTAAGGTAAACACCCACTTCCGGTGTACGAAATTTTACCAAAAGCTTTTCAGTTCTTCAGATTATCAAATAAGATGTATGTTCAAAGTTTCATATCAATTGCTCTGTTAGTTTTTGAGATACAGCGCACAGAGACAGACACACACACACACACACAGACACACACACACACAGACACACACACAGACACACACACAGACACAAAATTTTTTTTTCCAGAAATTGTTGAAATGGTATCTAGGGACCCCAAAACGGATATTTCCGCAAAAAAAATTTTTGAAAAAAAAATCACGATCACAATACTTTCTCGTACTTCGTAACGGAGAAAGTAAAAATCACGATCACAATACTTTCTCATACTTCGTAACGGAGAAAGTAAAAATGGTGATGTGGCCATCATGTTACTTTCTCCGACTTGATGGTAGTCATTTATATTTACGCTTTCATGGTTTATTTTCTATTTAAATCTTATTTTAAATGTACATCAAGCAGTAGACTCACATGAAACTGACGTTTAAAACGTCAAAATTATAAGATGGAAAAAATATACTTCAAATTCATAAACTCAGTTTACTCAAAAACTAAAGAGATTTCGATCAATTTCAACAATTTCCGGAAAAAAAAAATTGTGTCTGTGTGTGTGTGTGTCTGTCTGTCTGTGTGTGTGTGTGTGTGTGTGTCTGTCTGTGTGCGCTGTATCTCAAAAACTAATAAAGCAATTGATATGAAACTTTGAACATACGTCTTATTTGATAATCTGAAGAACTGAAAAGCTTTTGGTAAAATTTCGTACACCGGAAGTGGATGTTTACCTTAACTGTTTTTTGTTTTTGCCAATATTTTCTTAAACATGAAAAATATCACAAAAACATTTAAACAAATATTGAAGACAACGAAGAAATGAACATCTTTTGCTTGAAAATATTTTTCATAAAATTATTGTTATTCGAGCAAAAATTTGATTATTTTTCTTTTTATTTTTGGTTTATAATTATGAAACGATAATAGTTACAGCAAATTTATGTTAATAATAATTGCAGAGAATGCCAAATGAACAACTTATAAAGAATAAGTTTTTTTTCGAAATCTCTTTAGTTTTTGAGTAAACTGAGTTTTTGGATTTGAAGTATAATTTTTCCATCTTTCATAATTTTGACGTTTTAAACGTCAGTTTCATCCGAGTCTACAAAACGCTCGGTGTACATTTAAAATATGATTTCAATTGAAAATAAACCATGAAAACTGAAACATCAAGTCGGAGAAAGTAACATGATGGCCACATCACCATTTTTTTAAGTTGTCACCGGTCTAGTTGCCTTTCTACGTTCAAACCAGCGGTGGCTCGTGGATGTTCGGCGAAGAGGCTACGGAAGGAAATTTGACTAATACAGCAGCGACATATTTACATTGGTAAATCTATAAAGATGGGAGAGTTAAAATTTCCATATTTTTAAATAATGCCTTTGTATCTGCTCTACAGGGTGTCCCATTTTAATTTGCCACTACAAATATCTCGAAACCTGAGCAACATGGAAAAAAAATGTTTCAGATAAAAGTTGAAGGGTTTGGAGAGGGCCATATGTTGGTATCCTTGAAAATGACCTTGGCATTAATTTTCAAGGTCAGAAGAAGGTCAACTTTAATTTTTCAAATAGAACCCCATATTTTTTATTGCGGGATCGTATTCTACGGGAAAAAACACAAACTTTTGTGGGAAACGTTTTTTTTTAAATGCTTTTTCTAAGAGCTTTTTTTTACGAATTTTGTCCGTCATGTTGTTTGAAATCTAAGATGAATCCAGGCTGTGATTCATGCATTACCTTCGGCATTGACGTCACCCGATGTGCACCATGTGGAGGTTGCCGATGGGACTTTGCACATCATTGGCCCTAAAAAGGGCCGATGGTTTCAATGGCTGGATGTTCGATCTCGTTCTGAAATCAAATGCTCGATCAAGTGTCCATTCTCGTCAATGCACTTCTGTACCCGCTGGCGAAAGTTTATTTAAACATTTCGAAGGTTTGGATGGAAATTGCTCAAAATGCAGCCCTAATCCTCTCCTTCATGTTCTGCACTGTTGTCGTACGAATTAATTGAAAAGTTTGAATAGTGATGAAACGTAATGCCATCAGACGTCGCGTCGCGCAGAACACCTAACGCCTCGTCACGTTGTTTTGGTGCTAATGCTGAGGGTAATGCATAAATCACAGCTTGGATTAATCTGAGATTTCAAACAAGATGACGGACAAAATTCGTGAAAAAATTTAAAAAAAGCATTAAAAAAAACATTTCCTATAAAACGTTCGTATTTTTTCCCGTAAAGTACGATCTCACAATAAAAGATAGGGGGCTCTATTTGAAATATGAAAGTTGACCTTCTTCTGACCTTGAAAATTAACGCCGAGGACACCAACATACCGGGTGACCCAGAGTTCTGTAAAAGCCCCATAACTTATTTGCTATTAGAGATATCGACTTATAGTTTTCTTGAACTGGTACCCACACTTATTCTACATATTTTAAAAATATGTATGTTTTTGTAAAGGGTGACCCAATATACATAACAGAACTAAGTTATGTTTTTTTAAATGGAACACCCTATATTTTATACTTTATTTTCAACCCTCTTGAGAAGCTGATAAAAATAGTATAAGATAGTATGGGTCTGTTATGGACGGTTGGTTAGTTATGGGCAAATTTGTGGCAAAAACATGTACACATTGAAAACATTGCAGAAGCGTTCCTAGCAAAGATAGCATCATTATTTATACACTAGAAAATTTTCCACATCATAAAGAATAATACACATCGGCTTTGGTTCTCTTTTATTCATAGTGCTATACAGGGTGTCAACATACGCAAAACAATGGATAACTATTTTTTTTCAAATGGAACACCCTATATATCTTGCCACCAATGCATGGTATTTTTAATAAGCTTTCCAATAATATATAGTTTGTATAACAAAATATTAAGGATTCTTGAGATTTATCAATAAAAACATATTTGTTTTGTCACCTTTTGCTGATTTTTGTATTTTCAGCCAAAACTATGCATTTTCATGAAAAATTATAAGAGACCAAAGTTGTAGAGCGAACAATTTCCGATCGATATAGGTCTTCCAACTTTTAGATAATGCGTGCATTGTCCGCCAGAGCGCGTAAAATCGTGACCGTATATGCATTTTAGCGTTTTCTTTTCAATTTTTTTATTAATTAATTGCACTATACTTTATTTTCCGCACCCTCAAGCGGAAAAACGAGAAATTATAAGAAAATTAAAATGGCCCATATTGAATGAAAATGTTCTGCTCTACAACTCTTAATAGAAGCAATTTTTGCCAAAAATGCATAGTTTTCCCTAAAAATGTAAATTGAAAATGTATGTATCAATTTTTGCATGCTTCAATGGTTTTTTGAATTTTTAGCGAAAACTATGCATTTTGGGCAAAAATTGCTTATTTTAAGAGTTGTAGAGCCGAATATTTTCAATGGATGTAGGTCATTTGAATAATTCTATAATTACCCGTTTTCCTGCTAGAGGACGTGGAAAATAAAGTATAGAGCAATTAATTAACAAAAAAATTGAGACGCACTCTGGCGGGCAATGCACGCATTATTGGAAAAATCGAAAGACCTGTGTCGATCGAAAATTTTCCGCTCTACAACTTTGGTCTCTTATTATTTTTTCAGAAAACGCATAATTTTGGCTGAAAATCCAAAAATGAGCAGGAGGTGACAAAAGAAAAATGTTTTTATGGATAAATCTCAAGAATCCTTAATATTTCATTATACAAATTGTACATCATTGGAAAGCTTATTCAAAATCCCATGCATTGGTGGCAAGATATATAGGGTGTTCCATTTGAAAAAAAATACTTATCCATTATTTTGCGTATGTTGACACCCTGTATAGCAGTATGAACAAATAAGAACCAAAGCCGATTTGTATTATTCTTCATGATGTCGAAAATTATTTAGTGTATAAAAAATGACGTTACCTTTGCTAGGAGCGCTTTTGCAATTTTTTCAATGTGTCCTTGTTTTTGCCTCAAATTTGCCCATAACTAACCAATCGTCCATAATAGACCCATAGTATCTTATACTATTTTTATCAGCTTTTCAAGAGGGTTGAAAATAAAGTATAAAATATAGGGTGTTCCATTTAAAAAAACATAACTTTGTTCTGTTATGTATACTGGGACACCCTGTAGAAAAACATATATATTTTTAAAATACGTAGAACAAGCGTGGGTACCAGTTGAAGAAAACTAGAAGTCGATATCTCAAATAGCAAATAAGGTATGGGACTTTTACAGATCGCTGGGTCACCCGGTATGTTCCTCTCCAAACCCTACAACTTTTATCTGAAACATTTTTTGCCATGTTGCTCAGGTTTCGAGATATTTGGGGTGGCAGTTTAAAATGGGACACCCTGTATATCCAACATGAGCAAGTATTCGGGTAACTCGTCGTTAAGGTTTAAAAATACGCTGTAGTCGAGGCGAGTGACCCCATATTAGTCCGCAATAACTGATCAAAGATGGAAATTTGCAAAATATGATGTCTTTAAGACCTCCAATGATACCGAATGTGACAAGTTTCGTAATAAGTAAATACTGCAGCACAATTTCTTTGCAAGCTATTCAGCATTATGATTCCAAGATTTTCCGTGTGAGCATTTTTCAGTGCGAGCAATTTTCATGTAGGTAATTATCACTGTGCATTATTTTCAGTGTGCGGAGTTTTCCGTGTGAGTGGTTTTCGTGTGCGGAGTTTTTGCTGTGCGCACTTTTCTGTGCGAAGTTTTCATGTTTTCGCCCCTTATCCCAGACACTCGGTATATGCAAGGGGAAATAGAAAATAAATTCTTCACGTCGAAAATTTGTGGTCTGTTGGACCCACAGTGTCCGTTAAGGGTTAACATTCAATTGATTTAGGATTAATTTAGGGTTAATGGCGATCATAATAAATCGACATTTTTTTTAATACTTACACACTCACCCTGTATAAATTTCAATTAATACGGCATATGAATAGGCCGCGGCAATAATGTCCATGGTGTACCCGAAGTGACATGTACGGGGCGACGCCGACGCCGACGCTGACTAAAGGTGACGGCGGCATTCAGCAAGTGACAATGCAGAGTGTCAATGCCTAATGCACAAAGTCATTAATCACCCGGACCGACTGACTCGAGTCGCGACCCGAGAGATAGCGCGCCCATCTGCCCATCTGCCGATAATCACTCTCACGTTATCTCGCTGCACGCTTCCTCAATCACCAACCCCGCTGACGTATCGCCGAAAAAAGAAAAAAAAAACCGAACCCCACAGGCTTGTAAGAAGACCAGAAACGGAATTGGATACCGTTTCCCTGGTATTTTTTTCCTCTCCCGAAAACACATTTTCACACATGCATACTTTAACAAAAACTCCATTACATCTGAAGTCAACTATCTTCAGTTTAGGTCAATTTTACTCTAATGTAGATTAAAAAAAAAAACATTTTACACCGTGTTCGTGATCTGAGTGAGGTAACGTATAACATATAAACATTTAATTTGTTTTTTACTTTCTCCGTTACGAAGTACGAGAAAGTATTGTGATCGTGATTTTTTTTTCAAAAATTTTTTTTACGGAAATATCCGTTTTGGGATCCCTAAATGCCATTTCAACAATTTCTGGAATTTTTTCTCTGTGTGTGTGTGTGTGTGTGTATTGTGCGCGCTGTATCTCAAAAACTAATAGAGCAATTGATATGAAACTTTGAACATACGTTTTATTTGATAATCCGAAGAACTGAAAAGCTTTTGGTAAAATTTCATATACCGGAAGTGGGTGTTTACCTTAACTGTTTTTTGTTTTTTGCCAATATTTTCTTAAATATAAAAAATATCACAAAAACATTTAAACAAACATCGAAGACAACAAAGAAATGAACATCTTTTGCTTGAAAATATTTTTCATAAAATCGTTGCTATTCGAGAAAAAAATGTATTAATTTTTTTAAATTTTTGGTTTATAATTATGAAACGATAATAGTTACAGCAAATTTATGTAATTAATAATTGTAGAGAATGCCAAAATGAACAACTTCTAAAGAATAAGTTTTTTTCGAAATCTCATTAGTTTTTGAGTAAACCCAGTTTTTGAATTTGAAGTATAATTTTTCCATCTTTCATGATTTTGACGTTTTAAACGTCAGTTTCATCAAGTTTACGCAACGCTCGATGTACATTTAAAATATGATTTCAATTGAAAATAAACCCATGAAAACGTAAATATAAAGTCGGAGAAAGTAACATGATGGCCACATCACCATTTTTTAAATTACATAACTGCTGAATGCGTTGTTAGATTTTGATTATTTAAACGTAAAAATGTAGCAAATTTAACACATTTAAAAAAATTATTAGAAAATTTTCATCTTAAATCAATTACCAAAATCGCAAATTTTTAAATCAAAAGAAAAAATCGTATTTAAAAAAAAATCATATAACTGTTGGACGCGTTGTTGGATTTTAAAAATGTAGCGAATTTAACGCTTTTTGAAAAATCATTCGAAAATTTCTACCTTAAATCAACGTATTTGCCAAAATCTCAATTTTTTTAATAAAAACAAAAAATCGTATTTTTTATAAATTACGTAACTGTCGAACGCGTCATTAGATTTTGATGATTTAAACTTGAACATGTAGCGAATTTAATACTTTTTGAAAAATCATTAAAACATTTTCATGTTAAATCATCGCAAATTGTCAAAAACGCAATTTTTTAAGTCAAAACAATTTTTTTTAATTAGGTAATTGCTAAACGCATCTTGAGATTTTGATTATTTAAACGTGAAAATGTAGCGAAATTAACACATTTTAAAAAATCTTTGGAAAATGTTCATCTTAAATCAATGTAAATTGTCAAAAATCAAAACTAAAACATCGTATTTTTTTAAATCATATAACTGTTGAACGCGTTGTTGGATTTTGATTTTTTAAATTTGAAATTCTAGCGAATTTATCAATTTTTGAAAAGGTTTTGGAAAATTTCCCCCTTAAATCAATGCAAATTGCCAAAATCGTAAATTTTTAAATCAAATCAAGAAATCGTATTTAAAAAAAATGTATAACTGTTGAACGCGTTGTTAGATTTTGATGATTTAATCGTGAAAATGTAGCAAATTTAATACGTTTTGAAAAACCATTGTAAAATTTCCATCTTAAATCAACGCAAATTGCCAAAAATTCAAATTGTCAAAAAACGCAAATTTTCAAGTCAAAACAATTTTTTTTTAATTACGTAACTGCTGAACGCGTTCTTAGATTTGATGATTTAAACGTGAACATGTAGCGAATTTAACAGATTCTTAAAAATCATTGGAAAATTTCCACCTTAAATCAACGCAAATTGCCAAAATCTCATTTTTTTTTTAAATCAAAACAAAAAATCGTATTTTTTTATAAATAAATAAAATAATAAAAGTAAATAAATAATTAAATAAAGGAACTTCATAAGCGTTCAAATCGGTAATTGGGTGGACAATTTTCATGAAATTTTTCAGAATTTTTCATCAACTTGTTCGTCAGTGTAAAAAAAAGTGTTTAAAAAATCGATTAAAAACTTTTGGATTTTTTTTAGGGTTTAAATGACCTTAGAAAAAAGATCAAATATGTAATTGCATGGACTATTTTCATGATTTTTTTCAGAATGTTTCATCCCATGGTTCGTCAGTAAAAAATAATGTTTAAAAAATCGATTTCAAAAACTTTTGGAATATTTTAGTGTCTAATTGGCCTAAAATGACCTTGAAAAAAATTGGTCAAATGGGTAATTGGGTAGACTATTTTCATGATTTTTTTCAGAATTTTTCATCCACTCGTTCATCAGTAAAAAAATAATTTTCAAAAAATCGATTTACAAACTTTTGGATTTTTTCCAGTAACTAAATGACCTTGAATGACTTTGGGAAAAATTGATCAAATGGGTAATTGGGTGGACTATCATAATTTTTTCAGAATTTTTCATCCACTCGTTGGCCACTATAAAAATAATGATTAAAATTCGATTTAAAAAGTTATGTTTAATGACCTTGGCAAAAATTGGTCAAATGGTTAATTGGGTGGACTATTTTCACGAATTTTTTCAGAATTTTTCATCCACTTGTTTGTCAGTATAAAAATTATGATTAAAAAATCGATTTAAAAAGTTATGTTTAAAATCTTTTAAAATTTTTTCTGTGTCGAAATAACCTTAAAAGACCTTGGAAAAAATTGGTCAAATGGTTAATTGGGTGGACTATTTTTATAATTTTTTCAGAATTTTTCATCCAATAAAAAGTCAGTAAAAAAATAATGTTTATAAAACCAATTAAAAAACTTTTGGATTTTATTTTCATTATGGTCGGTCTATATGACCTTGAATTACTTTGGAAAAAACTGGCCAAATTGAGCAATTCATATGAGACTTTGAACGTAAGTCTTATTTGATAATCCGAAGAACTAAAAAGCTTTCGGTAAAATTTCGTACACTGGAAATGGGCTTTTTGTTTTCTTCCAATATTTTTTTAAATATGAAAAATATCACAAAAACATTCAAACAAATATTGAACACAACAAAAAAATGAACAAGTCTTGTTTGAAAATATTTTTCGTAAAATCATTGCTATTCGAGAAATTTGTTTTTTTTCATTTTTGGTTTATTATTATGAAACGGTAACAGTTACAGCAAATTTATGTTAATAATAATTGTAGAGCATACCAAAATGAACAACTTATAAAGAATAAGTTTCTTTCTAAATCTCTTTGGTTTTTGAGTAAACTGACCATTTTCATCTTTAATAATTGTGACGTTTTAAACGTCAGTTTCTTTGATTCTAGAAAACGCTCGATGTACATTTAACATATGATTTAAACTGAAAATAAACCATGAAAGCGTAAATATAAATGATACCATCAAGTCGGAGAAAGTAACACGATGGCCACATCGCCATTTTTTACTTTCTCCGTTACGAAGTACGAGAAAGTATTGTGATCGTGATTTTTTTTTCAATTTTTTTTTTACGGAAATATCCGTTTTGGGGCCCTTAGATGCCATTTCAACAATTTCTGGAATTTTTTTTTTGTGTCTGTGTGTGTGTGCGTGTGTGTGTGTGTGTGTGTGTGAGTCTGTGCGCGCTGTATCTTGAAAACTAATAGAGCAATTGATATGAAACTTTAAACATAAGTCTTATTTGATAATCTGAAGAACTGAGAAGCTTTTGGTAAAATTTCGTTCACCGGAAGTGGGTGTTTAACTTAACTGTTTTTTGTTTTTTGCCAATATTTTCTTAAATATGAAAAATATCACAAAAATATTTAAACAAATATTGAAGACAATAAAGAAATTAGATTATTTTGTTTGAAAACATTTTTCATAAAATCATTGTTATTCGAGAAAAAAATGTATTACTTTTTTTTCATTTTTGGTTTATAATTATGAAACGATAATAGTTACAGCAAAATTATGTTAATAATAATTGTAGACAATGCCAAAATGAATAACTTATAAAGAATAATTTTTTTTCGAAATCTCTTTAGTTTTTGAGTAAACTGAGTTTTTGAATTTGAAGTATAATTTTTCCATCTCTCATAATTTTGACGTTTTAAACGTCAGTTTCATCCGAGTTCGATGTACTTTTAAAATACGATTTAAATAGAAAATAAACCATGAAACTGTAAATATAAATGATGATATCATCGGAGAAAGTAACATGATGGCCACATCACCATTTTTTTATTTATTCCTACTTCAGTGAACTGAGCTGTTGGCTGGAATTAGGCGCCTCCGCCACCGGGGAGATCGAGCAAGTTCCGACTTGTCACAAGGTGCTCGACTAAAAGGTAATCAACCCCCTCATGTAAATTTCAGCGGATTTAATGCACCACGGTATAATCGCGTTACCATTGAGTCTCTTAGGAACCAACAAGTTAGTCGGAGCCGTTTCCCCGTCTTCGGCAGGAGGATCATTTGTCTGGCGCCAAACGGGCTTCAAACAGATCCTCATTATAAAGTTCGCCTTCAACGTTCATAAAATATGAAGGAGCCGCTGCCTGGGAGTGAGGGAGCGGGGCCGAATATAATCCCATGTTGTTACGAGGATAATGCGGTTAACCCTTTAACTAGGGGGTCGCGTTTCCCTTTGATATTAATACACTCAAACAGGGATAACAGCCAACAGAGAGAGAGCTAATGGCACACAGTGTATCTATTAGCGAGTAATTATTTCGGAATTTTTAAACGCTCCATTATTAATGCGGGTTAATGATGAAAGTGAGCGGTAAAACGAAATTTATGGCTGCAGCTTCTCGTTTTATTATAAGCGTAGGACACGAATAATAACATTAGAACTTACAAATAATATATGCACCAATCTTAACAGTTGTAAAAATAGCGTTTTATCCCCGCGTTCCTCCAACATTTTAAAATCAATTTTTATTTTTAAATGATCAATAGAAAAAAATTGAGGTTAAGTTTGAGCAGGTGTACGGTTCGGATGAAAAGCCAAGTTTATCCACTAGTATTTTTATTGCAGACAAATTAAGCGCGTAAAAATTGAAATGTTTTGCAATTTTTTCCCGTATTATTAGAGCAATAATAATGAGGAGTCCGCAGGAAGTTGATGGAATGGAACAAACGATCACGCCGTGCGTCCGCCGTGCCACCCGTGTCTTCACCGTGGCAAGTCGCCAGCTATAAACAAGCAAACGGTTAACCGGCATACACACGCATCTATTTGTCTTCTCAATCAGCTAAGAAGAAAGAGTGACCATTCAAGATCTCCGGATGAAGGCGGCCATTATTTTATCACAGATTGTTGACAATGTGCCGGCGATAAAGAATCGGAGTTAATTAGGCCCGACTTCAAAAGCTCGTTGACAATCGGCGACGATTCTTAAAATAGGCCGGTGTTTAACCCTAACCGTCCGGTTCCCCTGCACTCCACGCACACCGGCGACTTCCGGCAGGCCGAGTGCCAACACTGACAATGGAAATCCCTGCAGAATCCCCCCACGTGCATACCGGGGAGGATCGAAATAGCCGCCGCTCGGACGCAAACAACACTTACTGTTTCTTAATGAAGCCCCTGGGTAACTTCACGAATAAGCTGTACTTTATTTATTTACTCTAAAACTGCCATGCAAGAAATTAATAAGAGCAATCGAACTGTCCAATTTGATAGATTTAATAAGACAAAGCAAAGCCGTGACAGGTGCATCGGACGAAAATTGGTTAAGCAATTTACGAGTAGTTTATTAGGTGTTAGCTGATGGACCGTCGTCCAAATTCCCTTTGTCCCATCAATCACTGCGAGCGTGCCGAAACACCACCAGTCTTTTTTGTCCGCGTCCGCGCGGAATGCGACCCGAAAGGCCATCCTTTCCGACCTGCCAAATTCCCGACGTTGATCACTCACTGTGTTTCAATTCGGTGTTTCAGGAATATCCGTGTTTCAGTTTCAGCCGGAGGAGGAGAAAATATTTTAAGGTCCCCCGGTCCTGAATGTGTACACTTTTACGGCGCGCATTCTTCCTTGCGACACCTGAGTTCGTTTTATGACGCCATATTCTTATATTTTATTCGCCGCCTTATCGCATTTTATGAACATCCTTTCGAAATGGCACCGAGTTATATCGACAATAAAGGAACAAGAACTTTAGAGTATTTGTTCAAATGGACTCGCCGCGTATATAAAATGTATAGAATAATTTATTTCCTGCCGGCGACCATGTGATACACATATATCCACTGGCACAGTGGTCGCAAACTTCAATTAGTTTCTTTTTTTTTTATTTATACCCGGATTTCTCTTAAAAAAGGACACAATATGATACCTATTTTCCCACGACACAAAAATAAACCCATCAATTAAATACGTTAGAACAGTGATGGGGAAACTACGGCCTGCGGGCCAAGTCCGGCCCGCGGACAGGTTTAATCCGGCCCGTTTAAGAGTGCCGTCGTGAGAATGTTTGAATGCGTTCTTACTTCGTAATGTGACGACCTGCGTAAAAATTACCTGCGGCGATATTCAAAACACAATAGTATTCTGGACAAATCCATCCGACCTAAACAGATGACTCATCTTCGCTCGAAACTTCCAGACACTCTCGCAGGTAGGTATAAATACAAGTGAGGCCGCCCGAAGATCAGTTAGTTAGCGACTTAATCAGTCATCTGCAACGACCCGCTGTGACTCGAGTAATTGTGAGCATTAGTTAGCAGTAAGCTTTCGTCAATTGCGTTTCTGTGTGTTGTTCTCCGTAGTAGGTAACGTCTAAAATGGATGTTAAAAAAAGAAAAGTGGATTCAGAATGTCGAGTTTTTAAAGAAGAATGGACATGGAAATATTTCTTTACTTTATTTAAAGAAAAACCTGTGTGCTTACTTTGCAATACAACTGTTGAATATAACATTCAACACCATTTCAAGAGCAAACATGAAAACCACTCCTACTCATCGTTAAGTGAAGAGGTGAAAAAAATTAAATCGAAAGATTTAATAAAAAATTTATCAAGTCAACAACAATTATTTCAGAGAGCTAATCATTCTCAAAGATGCGTTACGAAAGCCTGTTATGTGTTGGCTTATAATATTGCTAAATCTAATAAAGCATTTTCAGATGGTGAATTTATAAAGCAGTGCATGATAGATGTGTGCGATATTATGTGCCCTGACAAGAAAAAGGATTTTCAGTCACTGCCTCTCTCAAGAAGAACAATCACCGAGAGAATTGACAATATTGATAAAAATCTAATTTCACAACTGACTACAAAAACTCAAAAATTTATTTTTTATTCAATTACCATGGATGAAAGTACAGATATCAGCGATACTGCACAGTTACTCATATTTGTAAGAGGAATCAACGCCCACTTTGAAATTACAGAAGAACTTGCAGGGCTGCAGTCAATGAAAGGAACAACGACTGGTGCCGATATATTTTGTGAATTTGAAAATTGCATCGATAAACTTCGTTTACCTATTGACAAGCTATGTAATGTAACTACAGATGGTGCTCCTAATATGGTTGGAATCAATCAGGGATTTGTTGGGAAATTTAATTCTAAGTATCCGGAAAATGATGTTTTTTGCATTGCCTTACACATCAGGATGCTCTCTGTAAATCGGCTTTAGATATTGACCATATACTTAATATTGTTGTAAAACTTGTAAATATGATTCGTTCCAGAGGATTATTGCATCGCCAGTTTCAACAGTTTTTGGAGTCCGTACATGCTGAGCATTCCGATATCCTGTATTATTCAAAAGTTCGTTGGTTAAGTGCTGGAAAAGTATTTGAAACAATTTGGGATTTAAAAGACGATATTGAGAATTTTCTTCTTGATAAAGACATTTATAATCAATTTAGTCTTAGAAAACGAAACGTGGCTTTCTGATTTCGCTTTTTTCACAGACCTCCTCGTACACATGAATAAACTTAATCTCAAATTGCAAGGAAAAAATCAGTTTCTTCGCGATATTTGGCAATACCTGAAAAGTTTCAAATTACAGTTATTATTATTTGCTAATCAGATCTCTAAATCTGATTTTTCTCATTTTCCAAGAATACAATCTTTAAAATTCACTATATCAAACAATAAGATTAAAAAATACGAAATTAATTTGAGAAAACTATCTATAGAATTTGAAAGGAGATTTCAGGACTTTAGAAAAATGGAACCAGAGTTTAGTATTTTTGCGACCCCATTCAATGTTAATTACGAAGAAGTTGATGCAAAATTTCAACTTGAGTTAATAGAACTGAACTGTAATACTCTCCTAAAACAAACTTTTCATACAGTACCATTACTAGAATTTTATAAAAATTTAAGTCCAGATAATTTCCCAAATCTAATTACTCATGCAATGAAGATAATGACAATGTTCGGCTCATCTTATATATGCGAACAAATCTTTTCAACAATGAAGCTTAGGAAAACTTCTTTAAGAAACAGAATTACAGATGAGCACCTTTCATCAGTTTTAAGAATTTCTGATCTAGAGCTGGCCACATGGACATGCATCCCAGGCCAAAAAAAAAAGAATTTCTGCTTCGCAAATGGAACCGGACTATGATGAAATTTTGATGAAACAGTCTCAATTTCATTTTTCTCATGCACCATCAACCAGTAATGACACCAGAAAATAAAGTGATAATACTTCACATCAAGAACTACACTAAATTCATTTTATATTTTATGCTTATAATTTTGTTACCTTTTGCTTTTTACTATTAAAATAATAAGTGTATGTAATAATATATGTATATGTTTATAGAACACATAAATTTGTTAACGATTAAGCATTATTCTTTGGCCCGCTACGATTGTCTAGTTATTACAAATGGCCCGTCTTAAAAAAAGTTTCCCCACCACTGCGTTAGAACATTCACAATTTTACACATCTGTGAAAAATCCAATATTATGCATATGATATGCGTACTTATAAGGCGTGTGTACTCATATTTGACAGTTATATTGATTTTGTTATATTGTGAATAAAGTAATTGTTTATTAAGGTTATGTTTGTGACTAACTTTAATGGATAGCCCAAGCTAAGTTTGCCAATATTTTCATAAGTTTACTCCAATGGAGGTTTGAAAATGATCGAAATTTCACGAATTTCTAGTGTTTTATGTTTTTTTTACTTTCTCCGTTACGAAGTACGAGAAAGTATTGTGATCGTGATTTTTTTTTCAAAATTTTTTTTTACGGAAATATCCGTTTTAGGGTCCCTAGATGCCATTTCAATAATATCTGGAAAAAAAATTTGTGCTGTGTGTTTGTGTCTGTGCGCGCTGCATCAAAAACTAATAGAACAGTTGATATGAAACTTTGAACATCCGTCTTATTTGATAATCTGAAGAACTGAAAAGCTTTTGGTAAAATTTCGTACACCGGAAGTGGGCGTTTACCTTAACTGTTTTTTGTTTTTTGCCAATATTTTCTTACATATGAAAAATATCACAAAAACATTTAAACAAACTTTGAAGACAACAGAGAAATGAACCTCTTTTGCTTGAAAACATTTTTCATAAAATCATTTTTATTCAAGAAAAAAAATTATTATTTTTTTAATTTTATGTTTATAATTATAAAACGATAATAGTTACAGCAAATTTATGTTAATAATAATTGTAGAGAATGCTAAAATGAACAACTTCTAAAGAATAAGTTTTTTTCGAAATCCGTTTAGTTTTTGAGTAAACTGAGTTTTTGAATTTGAAGTATAATTTTTCCATCTTTCATAATTTTGACGTTTTAAACGTCAGTTTCATCCGAGTTTACATAACGCTCGATGTACATTTAAAATATGATTTCAATTGAAAATAAACCATGAAAACGTAAATATAAACGGCTATGACACCATCAAGTCGGAGAAAGTAACATGATAGCCACATCACCATTTTTTTTCCTTCAGTATAGATATGAGCCGCTTGGTCTTGATTTTTGTATGTGACACTCCTGATGCACCCAGTCCTCGCTTTGAGGTTTTGAGTGTGGATTTTGAAAGTTAGTTTTGGATCGAATATTATACCGAAATATTTGCAACAAGGAGAACGTGGGATTGACTGATAATTTTGAATGATGATCTATGTGCGCGATGAAAAGGAAGTAGGAGATGGGATTTATTGGGATTTATGTTTATTCTCTATTTCACAAACTACTACAAGTCTAGTAAGTGCCTTGTGTAGAGTGGGAACATGCACTACCAAAGTAGTATCGTCTGCATATAGGAGTGGATAAACCAATGGGTTAAAGTACTGCGGGTTGGGGTTGTGGATGTCGTGAACATAGATATTGTAAAGGATTAGTGATAGGTGGAGCCTTGAGGAACCCCTAGCTGGGTAGCAAAAGCACGGGATATGGTATTTCGGATTTTAACTCGCAGGAGCTTAATTAATAAAAAGCTGTCAATTAAGACGAGGAGATGTATTATTTGCGTTTTAAAATGCTGATTCTCTGAGAAGCGGGCAATGCCCGGTGTGTGCACACAATGTGACAGAAAATATTTCAGAAAATTCCTTCGGATTTGTTGAACTTCAGTGAAGATTTTTTATGTCGTTTCATATTTTTCAAGTTTTTTTTTGTACGAAATTTTACTAAAAGCTATTCAGTTCTTCGCATTTGTCAAATAAGACTTGTGAGATATAGCGGGTCCAGGACAAAGTGCCGAATGCCCAAAATGCCGAATCTGTATTTGGCCCAAAGTGCCGAACGATGCCAAGCGACGTCGCATCGTTTGTAAACAAAGCATCGGACCCGAATGCGAATCGGCAGTTTGGATATTCGGCACTTTGTCCTCGCACCGACTTATAAGTAAGGCCCAAACTGTCGAATGCCAGCCGATTCGGCACAACGTCCTCGCACGCACCCTATTCTTTATAAGTTGTTCTTTTCGGCATTATTTATAATAATTATTCGCCGTTTCCTTATTATAAACCAAAAATGACGAAGAACATTTTTTTTTATAACACATTTTAAGCAAATATTTTGAAAAAAAAGATATTTATTTCTTTGTTGTGTTCAAGATTTGTTTAAATGTTAAGAAAACAAAAAAACTGTTAAACTAAACACCTACGAAATTTTACCAAAAACTTTTCAGTTCTTCGGATTATCAAATTATGTTCAAAGTTTCATATCAATTGCTCGATTAGGTTTTGAGATACAGCGCGCACAAACACAATACTTTCTCGTACTTCGTAACGGAGAAAGTAAAAAGTATGTAAAGTTTACTTTTTTAGCTCTTGATAGATGGCTGTATAATCGTCAATATTAATTTTTTTAACATTTCTGTTAGTAATCCGACGTTATTATTATTATTATTAAAAAGTTATGGAGTAAGAATTTCAAATATACAGGTGGGTCATTTTGACCGTGTGGTACGAGGTCCCCCACCCCGTATTATAGGGATACTTGATCTTCTTGATTTATAGCAAGTTCTTGAACGGTATATAAATCAAAATTCTAGAAACACTTTTCGCGTGTGCACAATATTTTGATCCATGGCGCTATTGGATCATGCTCAAATCCAATTGCATTTCCGCATTAAATGTGGCGCACATTAGCGAAGGCGGTGGGCCGGACACACTCGTATTTACGATTTGCGAAAAATTCACATCCGCGGATTCATATGCTGCCAAAGTTTTCCCCATTTTGCTGACGCAATCACTTCAAGCACTTGTGCGTAATATCAAAGGATATAAAAAAAAATTATTACCGCCATCATATAAGAATATAATTTATGATAAGTGATAATTTATAAAGACAACGCAGAAATTTTAATGCAATTAATAAAATATATTTAAGACTTATACAAAATATGTACAATATAATAATGCCTTTATTTTTATAAAAGAAAAGTAGGAATTTTTTCTACGCGTTTTATATTTTTTTCTGCGATGTTTTCATTCAAGTTCTCAAAAAAATAAAACTAAAATTTTCAAAAATTCAGATCTCCATTAGAAATTGTTGAATTTACAAATTCCAAACTGATTTTGAATAAGCGATACTTCGACCATTGAGGATATTGTTTTAGGGAATTTTTTCTGCGCGTTTTATATTTTTTCTGCGATATTTTCATTCAAGTGCTCAAAAAATTAAAACGAAAATCTTCAAAAATCTATATCTCTATTGAATATTGTTGAATTTACAAAAACCAAATTGATTTTGAATTAGCTATACTTTGGCCATTGAGGATGATTTTTTATGGAATTTTTTCTACGCGTTTTATATTTTTTTCTGCGATGTTTTCATTCAAGTTCTCAAAAAAAAAACTAAAAGTTTCAAAAATTCATATCTCCATTAGAAATTGTTGAATTTACAAAATCCAAATTGATTTTGAATAAGCGATACTTCAACCATTGAGGATATTTTTTTAATGAATTTTTTCTACGCGTTTATATTTTTTTCTGCGATGTTTCCATTCAAGTGCTCAAAAAAATAAAACTAACATTTTCAAAAATTCATATCTCCATTAGAAATTGTTGAATTTACAAAATCCAAATTGATTTTGAATAAGCGATACTTCGACCATTGAGGATATTTTTTGAAGGAATTTTTTCTACGCGTTTATAATTTTTTCTGCGATGTTTTCATTCAAGTGCTCAAAAAAAAATAAAACTAACATTTTCAAAAATTCATATCTCCATTAAAAATTGTTGAATTTACAAACTCCAAATTAATTTTGAATAAGCGATACTTCGACCATTGAGAATATTGTTTTCAGGAATTTTTTCTACTCGTTTTATATTTTTTCTGCGATGTTTTCGTTCAAGTGCTCAAAAAATTAAAATGAAATTCTTCAAAAATCCATACCTCCATTAAAAATTGTTGAATTTGCAAATACCAAATTAATTTTGAATAAGCAATACTTCGACCATTGAGGATATTGTTTTAAGGAATTTTTTCTACGCGTTTTTTATTTTTTCTGCGATGTTTTCATTTAAGTGCTCAAAAAATTAAAATGAAAATCTTCAAAAATCCATATCTCTATTGAAAATTGTTGAATTTACAAAAACCAAATTGATTTTGAATTAGCTATACTTTGGCCATTGAGGATGATTTTTTATGGAATTCTTTCTACTCGTTTTATATTTTTTCTGCGATGTTTTCATTCAAGTTCTCAAAAAAAAAACTAAAATTTTCAAAAAATCATATCTCCATTAGAAATCGTTGAATTTACAAAATCCAAATTAATTTTGAATAAGAGATACTTCGACCATTGAGGATATTGTTTTAAGGAATTTTTTCTACGCGTTTTATATTTTTTCTGTGATGTTTTCATTCAAGTGCTCAAGAAATTAAAACGAAATTCTTCAAAAATTCATATCTCCATTAAAAATTGTTGAATTTGCAAATACCAAATTAATTTTGAATAAGCAATACTTCGACCATTGAGGATATTGTTTTAAGGAATTTTTTCTACGCGTTTTATATTTTTTCTGCGATGTTTTCATTCAAGTGCTCAAAAAATTAAAACGAAAATCTTCAAAAATCCATATCTCTATTGAAAATTGTTGAATTTACAAAAACCAAATTGATTTTGAATTAGCTATACTTTGACCATTGAGGATGATTTTTTATGGAATTGTTTCTACGCGTTTAATTTTTTTTTGCGATGTTTTCATTCAAGTGCTCAAAAAAATAAAACTAAAATTTTCAAAAATTCATATCTCCATTAAAAATTGTTGAATTTGTAAAATCCAAATTGATTTTGAATAAGCGATACTTCGACCATTGAGGATATTTTTTTAAGGATTTTTTTCTACGCGTTTCATATTTTTTCTGCGATGTTTTCATTCAAGTGCTCAAAAAATTAAAACGAAAACGCGCAAACAAAATTCCATAAAAAGTATCCTCAATGGCCGAAGTACGCTTATTCAAAATCAATTTGGTTTTTGTAAAATCCACAGTTTGGAATGGAGATATGGATTTTTGAATGAAAACTACGTAGAAAAAAATTAAATGCCGTGTCGTGACAATTTTTGGAATTGCGGGGGCTGTTATGAGAGAAGATGAGTATCAAGGATGTCGAAGATACAGGTTCGATGCTGATTATAAAAATACCCACTTCAAATACTAATAAATCTCGAGCGTTCCTTGTTGACGGCGACACTAATGATACCAAAAAAATGATTGACAGTTACAGAAGATACGTTTTACTTCGTCCTCCATAAACTATCCATCAACGATTATCTGTCTATTACCATAATGGGAAGTGTTCAGTCCAACCCATTGGAATTAACACCGTTGGAAAAGTTCCAAGCCAAATTGCTAGTTATCTTCGGTTAGCAAATCCGAACGAGTTCACTGGCCACTTCTTTCGAAGATCTTCGGCCACATTTCTCGCAGATGCTGGAGCAGACATTTTAAACTTAAAACGACATGGCAGTTGGAAAAGTTCCACTGTAGCTGAATCGTACGTAGAAGAGTCAATAAATAACCAAACTTTTCGAAGAGGAGTCTCCAATAACAGTGCTTGTTCTTCTACGGGACAATATGTAGAAGATTCAATAAGTTTGCGCGAAATTACAACTAATCAAGTAAATATTACTGGTTGTTGAAATTAAGTAATATTAAAAATGTTTCACCACGTGATAAACGAGAACCAAATTCAACAAAAAAAAAAAAAAAAATCAAGTAAATATTCCAAATGTTCTTCCTGAAACTTCTTGTTCGACGACGCCAAGGATTATCATAGAAAATTGCTTAAACTGCAAAATTGACATTGACGTACATTACACAATTTTATTTAATGCAGGTAGAAGCAATTACAACAGAGCAAAACTTTTGCAAGTATATGTGATCATATTAATAATCATGCGGTTGTGTGATGAAGGTGGGAGGTTGCGAATCGAACCCTTCTCTTACGCATACTTTCAAAAGTTTCGCTGTATTGTAATTGCTTCTACTAGCATTAAATTATATCTTCAGAGTTCTTAAATCTGCCTTTTCGTTCATATTATAGATTTTAATAATTATTTGTAATGATTTAATAAAAATTTAAGTTTTTCGTTGAAATGTTGTTCTGTAATATTTTCATCTGTCAAATTTGACATTTCCGTGCCATAAAAACAGTTTTCTAAAAAGTCACTTTTGCAACGAAAATTGAAGTAAAAACTGCCTACTTTTAATGCGATCGTAGATAAAATTACTTAAAGCATTATATTTAGACAAACTGTATTTTAATTCATACATCATTAACTGACAGAAGTATCTATTATTAATGTAACGTTCATTATTTTATCGAGGTTCAGGTCGGTACTAATTAATGGAGATCGCTTAATTACAACATCGCTGGATGAGAAATAATGATCAATAAAAATGAAAATCAACAGGAGGCGTAATTTAGTTTCTGTGGGTCGGGAATTATTCGGCCGAAGATAATGTTAGAAAATTACAAAAATTACTTAATTTCCGCTTTTTTTAATTAAGTCGCAGTAGACGAAGCGATCGTTATTACGAAATTAAAACGTAAGTATTTAATATGTCGGTGATTTTGTTTGGGCGCAAGTATGTACATCTTTTACCGGTGTATACTTAAATCAATCAGATGAATTTGAAAAAAAGAATATTATGGTGTAGATACATTTTAATAATAATAATAATAACACGAAGAATCCTATTATGATTATACATAAGTTCGTTCAAAAGGAAGTTTCACGGCGAAAATTTTCCCGATGGAAAAGAAGTGGTTCTCTCTGCGACATGAAAAATGCATTTATAATTCGTATTCTTAGTCGGATTACAGCGAGCGCGTCGCTGAAGCCGGCGACTGAAAGAACGGTTTCCGCGCGGTGGAGCTTTTTCAAAGTCTTCCGCCCCATAAAGAACATCCGCGCTTTCTACTGAAAGCTTTGTGAGTGTTCTTAATGTTATATATCTATACAGAGATGGACTTTTATCTCATTAAAAAAAAAACGCGTGGCTTTCTCAGTCTCTCCTCTCGCACAATGGTCTTCGGAGGGAGGGGGGCTCTCGGCGGGGCCCCTGGTACCTCCTGTGAAGTTTTATAGTATTGATGTTAAACACACATGGCGACGCCAATTACAACTTGCCATTTTCGGGATGTAATTTGCGTGCGTTATTTGTGTTTCTTGGCTAACGAGGTACTCGTATAAAAGCGTTTTATCGTAATTATTTGCTATTGGAGTAGGCCGTGATTTCGAATCATGCGCGATTTTACGGTGATTTGAAACTATTTCTTAGAAATAGTGGATAAACTAGTTTTTCAAGCTTAAGTTGCTGTATGTGAAATAGTGAAATAATAAATTAAAAAAATTAACTGGTGACGAACGTCGTAGGTGCGTAGCCTATTAACCAAACAAATTTATTTGATCCGATCAGGAGGGGTCGGATCAAATAAATTTGTTTGGTTTGTCTTCTGGGCCCCAAAACCGCCACCTCTCTCAACAGTGCAGAATGAGGTGAATTAATTATTTCGAATCGTTTTGCTCAACCCCCGCGTTGGGGAACTTCGGGTATGTAATCTGGTGGTAACCCCAGTTTCTGAATCTGACATCTGTCAAATTTGACAATGCACTATCAATGCATTCCTTAATTTGCTGTTTGGAAAGCACTCGGACGTTAACAGGAAGAAGCTTATTTTTCTTCATAAATTTTGGTCCCCCAAAAATTATTTGGTGAGCGTCTGAGAAGCGTCTACACATTACAAACCAACATACAAACAAAATTTAGGCCAGTACTGATAGGGGTTGTTTTGGTCTTTGGCACCCCGTTGCGCCTGATGCGGCCGACTGGGTGACCGAAATGTTACCAAACTTTGATGGTCTGCTTCAGATAGAACGCTTAATGATTTCCCAAAGTTTCATTGTTCTAACCCTCCCGGAAATATACTTTTTTTTAAATTGATTTTCAGGAGAAAAATTTTCAACGTTCAAAAACAACAATAATTCAAATATTCATATCCCAGAAATATATACTTTTTTAATTGATTGTCAGGAGAAAAATTTTCAAAGTTCAAAAACAACAATAATCCAGATATTCATATCCTGGAAATATTTTTTTTTTTAATTGATTTTCAGGGGAAAAATTTTCAACGTTCAAAAACAACAATAATTCAAATATTCATATCTCGGTTAATAAGCGGGCTATTTTAAAAATTCAAAGTTTTTTTTACGTACACGCAATACCGCAATGATAATCCATCGTTAGATTCGTGATTTAAAAAGAATTTAAAAAATTTAGTGAAAACGATCGAAAATATTTACCGGCAAAATAAATAGAAGTTTAATTAATTTTTAAAATTAGAAGGAGGAGTCGAATCAAGAAATTTTATTTGGAGTTTCTGTTGGGCTCGAGACGGGCTTTCTGGTGGTGTATTCAGATTTCCGATCGGACAAAAAAAATGTTGTGCCCCGCTGCTAAATTTCGCTTCCCCCTTCCGTATACCACGAAAAGTAAAAATGTGATCGAAAAACTTTATGGGGATGTTTAATACGGATTAAATAGACGATTGATATGCCGTCGTCGGATTTTTAATTTTCGAAATTTTTTTTTTTTTTTTTAATTTAAAAAAATCCCCGGAAACTAATCGAAAATCGGCCGTAGATCGTAAACGGTGCGCCCTGCAAAAAATATAGCTCTTACCTTTTCGGCGCAGAATGCAATTCAAAACGGCATGCCGTTTAAATTTCTCACGTTGGATTAAAAATGGCCGCTGTAGGTTTTTTTTATTGAAATCGGGGGTAGTTTTCTTTGAATAACTCCTCGAGGGTTAGAGATATCAAAAATTCGTAAGAGACATAAAATGTAGAGGGGGCCTAAAATTAAAGTCGTAATCGTAAGGGCAAGCGCGCCCTTTTTTCCGGAAGCGTCCGAAATGTGATTTTTTAGAAAAACGGCTGAGGGGTTGCAACCGCAGGTCGCACCCCAATTTTCCGTAATAACCTTTGTGTCCCAATGCATTGGGGATTTTTCTAGCCTAGTCTCGGTTTTCCAGCTCAAAAATCCAGGGAGGAGATAGTTTTGGCGTGAACCTCTGCATCATCAAAGATCGATTTTCAAGAAATCACCCTGTAGTAATTGGGTAACTTAGAAAATCGCGGATTTCACGGGCCCCTTGAGGACGTTTGCGGCTTTCGGGAAAAAAATAAAAATTGTAAAAAAATTTTTTTGAGGTGTTGGCAAAAAAATTGTAATTTTTTTTTTGAGGTGTAGGCAAAAACAATCTAAAAAAAATATTTTTATATTTTATCTCGCACTTTGGGGCTCTTGCGTTTAGGAGTATGTAGTAATTTAAATTATGTGAATAACATGTTGGACAAATCTAAAGGCACGTATACACGAGCTTTTGTATATGAATAACATGTTGGACAAATCTAAAGGCACGTATACACGAGATTTTTTATATGAATAACATGTTGTACAAATCTAAAGGTACGTATATACGAGATTTTGTACATGAATAACATGTTGGACAAATCTAAAGGCACGTATACACGAGATTTTGTATATGAATAACATGTTGGACAAATCTAAAGGCACGTATACACGAGATTTTTCATATGAATAACATGTTGGACAAATCTAAAGGCACGTATACACGAGATTTTTTATATGAATAACATGTTGGACAAATCTAAAGGCACGTATACACGAGATTTTGAATACGAATAACATGTTGGACAAATCTAAAGGCACGTATACATGAGATTTTTTATATGAATAACATGTTGGACAAATCTAAAGGCACGTATACACGAGATTTTTTATATGAATAACATGTTGGACAAATCTAAAGGCACGTATACACGAGATTTTTAATATGAATAATATGTTTGACAAATCTAAAGGCACGTGTATATAGTGGCGGCTCGTGGAATATGTTGATGGTCAGCCACTTCTTCAATACACCCCCCCCCCAGGAGCCGCCGCTGCCTTGAACGAATGATGAATGAAAATGAAAACAAAATAATAAAATTAAATAAATAACCTGAAATGAATACAAAACCCTTGAAAATACAGGTAAAAAATGTAGGTGGCGAAATCTAAAATAAAGGACAAAAATCAAAAACTTTGACCACAAAAAAAATTCCTCAAAAAATAAAAAAATTCCGCGTATAATTAAATCATTGACATGAGCAAAGGTCAAAACTAGTTGGAGAGACAAATAAAAATAGTGAAACAAAATCAAGTGTTTTAATTAATAACAATTATAAATAATTCAGGTTAAAAAATCTAAAATGTAGGACAAAAAATCAAAAATTTCGACCAAAACGTCGTGCCAGAAAATTGAACAATGCGGAAATAACGAAAATTCCAAAAATGTAGCTCAAAATAAAGAATTATTTATTTATATGCGAGATTTTTTTCCGGTATTTACGAGTTTTGTTTGTTAAAATTTTCGATTGTTTGGTCTGCATTTTTATCTTTAGGCCCAAGTTTTCGATATTTTGTCTAAATTTAGGACAAAAGGTCAAAAACTCGGGTCTAAAAATTAAAAATGCAGACCAAGAAATCCAAAATTACAACAAACGAATTGAATATTATGGCGAAAAAATCAAAAATTTAGAACAAATATAAAACATCGGCAATTTTTTTTTTTTTAATGGTCTAAAAATAAAAATGCAGACCAAAAAATTGAAAATACAATAATTTGCCATTTTCAGCCCTAAAAATAACTTTTTTTAGCTTAATATAAGTTCGCACAATAAAATCAATAATTCAAGTTAAGAAAATCTAAAATATGGGACAAAAGATAACAAATGAAGACCAAAAATCTAAAATTCGTACGTAGAAATCAAAGTGGTGGATCAAAAAATATTTTTTTTAACAAACAAATCAAAAATTTAAGTCGAAATAAAGAAAATTTCGGCCAAAAGAACAAAAGTTGAATACAAATATAGGCCAAAAAAGTAAAAATCTACAATATGGCATAAAAAGGTGAAAATTTGACAAAACATCGAAAATGGGCGTAAAGATAAAATTTGCAGACAAAAAAATCGAAAATTCCCACAAACCAATCGAATATTTTGGTCAAAATAAATAAAAATAAAAAAAATACAGAAATCTAAAATATGGGCTAAAGAATCAAGAATCCTGATCTAAAAATAAAAACGCAGACAAAAAAATCGATAACTTAGGGAGAAGCAAAATAATTTGCCACCAAAAATAATTTTCTGACCAAAAGTTCGAAAATAATAGCTAAAAAAATAAAATAAAAAAATTCACAATATGAAACCAATAATCCAAGTTAAAAAATCTAAAATATAGGATAAACAAAATAGACAAATATTCGATAAAAAATTTAGACCAAAAATCTAAAATTCTGGCCTAAAAATGAAAATGGTGGACCAAGGGAGAAAAATTTTAACAGAAAAGATAAAAAAAAATCTCGCACATAAATCAATAATTCAGGTTATAGATATTTTACCCAAAATCAATTCGAAAATTTGAAACTAGAATTCAAAATTCGGCCCGAAAAATTTTAACAATTAAATCGAAAATTTAGGTCAAAATAAAGAAAATTTAAGGCAAAAGATCAAAAATTGAAAATACAAGTCAAAAATCTAAAAATTAAAAATTCGGCGGAAAAAATCATAAATTCGGACCAAAACGTCGAAAATTTAAACAATTAAAATTAAAAAAATGGTGATATGGCCATCATGTTACTTTCTCCGACTTGATGGATCATAGTCATTTATATTTACGTTTTCATGGTGTTTTGAAATCATATTTTAAATGTACATCGAGCGTTGCATAAACTCGGATGAAACTGACATTTAAAACGTCAAAATTATGAAACATGGAAAAATTATACTTCAAATTCAAAAATTTGGTTTACTCAAAAACTAACGAGATTTCGAATAAATCTTATTCTTTAGAAGTTGTTCATTTTGACATTCTCTACAATTATAATTAACATAAATTTGCTGTAACTATTATCGTTTCACAATTATAAACCAAAAATTAAAAAAAAATTAATACATTTTTTTCTCGAATAGCAATGATTTTATAAAAAATATTTTCAAGGTAAAGATGTTAATTTCTTTGTTGTCTTCAAAATTTGTTTAAATGTTTTCTGATATTTTTCATGTTTAAGAAAATATTGGCAAAAAACAAAAAACAGTTAAGGTACACCCACTTCCGGTGTACGAAATTTTACCTTTTTAGTTCTTCAGATTATCAAATAAGATGGATGTTCAAAGTTTCATATCAATTGCTCTATTAGTTTTTGAGATACAGCGCACACACACAGAACCACACACACACAGACACAAAAAAAAAAATTCCAGAAATTGTTGAAATGGCATCCAGGGACCCCAAAACGGATATTTCCGTAAAAAAAATTTTTGAAAAAAAAATCACGATCACAATACTTTCTCGTACTTCGTAACGGAGAAAGTAATAAAGAATATTCGAATTACGGAGTATTGATATAATTAAATAAATAATGGAAGAAGATTCTCCGTATATAGCTGAATCAAAAGTGTGAACATGCCTCTGACAAGAATCGAACCTGCTGGGGGTTGTAGGTAGTGCCATGGCTCCTTGGCTCTATATAACGAGCCGCCCCTGCGTGTACACAAGATTTTCCATATAAATAACATGTTTGATAAATCTAAAGGCACGTGTACACGAGATTTGCCTACTGTAATTTTTATTTTGATATTTTGCATTTGAATTTAAATCACTGAAATACAATTAAAAAGTGATAGTAACTAGAGTAAAAATTGGTCTTTCTGGGAGCGTGAAAAATTGGAAAGTGAGTTAACCTTCCATAAACTATGCTAAGTCCAACTTAACTAACTCCGTAGACATCGTCAAAGTTTGACATGGTTTCCAGAAAAACTTTTTTACAGGGGCGCTAGAGGGGGGCGGAAGGGGTTACGCTTAAGTTCACATGCATGACTTTAAAGAAGATACTTCAAAGTTTTTCGCCCTTAAAGATTCATCAAAATCGATTGAAAATACTCCGAGTTATGGCGGTTTGAAAATGGTCGAATTTTTTTTTCCTTCAATATACAATCAAAATTCTACAATATTTTCCAATTCAAAAATAGTACACAATTTGTGAGAAAATACTTATTTCCACTTGCCTACGAACTATTTCAATTATCCATTTTACGAAGTATAATAAATCATTATGATGTTTCATTGTAAGAAAAAAAAACACCTGACGTATTGACATCCTGCCCATGCCCAACAGACAGGCCTCTCTTACGGGCAATTAGAAAATGAACATCAAGACCTGTCTATTTACCCAACAAAATGAATCCGGTGATCAATTGAGTCGTGTTATTGGGTTACTAGCCGAGCAATAATTAAAATTTCCTCATTTTCCATCCATTATCTGGCCGATCTATCTGAAAGCTCGGTGATTATCGCAAGGAGGAACGAATTAAGATAATGCCGATAGAGAGGGCCCCGTTAATTTATGCAAGAGCTTAGGCAATAAATCTCAATTAAAAGAAAATTAGCTCGTATGTGTGGCTGAGGCACGACACGAAAAGAGTGCGCAGGAGAGAGATGACTGGAAGCATCACTTTATCATGTATTGATCCCGGCAACAAGATACTGCTAACGCATTAAAGCCTTTTTCTTGGGGGTTTTGCAGGAAGAGCGAATTCACACCATTAACAACTGGCATTTATCTGGTTAATTGAGAAAAATATTAAAGCATGGATATTACTAATTGCTTCTGTTAATTATTTCATTAATTTGTTACATTTGCCTACATAAACCTTTTAAATATTACAAAAGACTGTTTAATCAATTAAAATTTGCGATTTGAAAATTTTGACGAAAACTATCCAAGGGTCCCCCCTTCTTACTTTTGCTCAAAAATTGGCTTTGAAATGATTTCCTGAAGAAACCACTGGTTCGATTCGGGGTTTCTATGCATCACTGGAAAGATCCCTTCAAGACGCTTCGGAAAATGTACTTTCGCAAAAATAAATGTCAATTTAAAGCCCGTGACGCGTCCGCAAAAAAAACTCGAAAATGGAAAAAAACGAAAAGTCTTTTAATAATCATCGCAGACCCCTATGTAATACCTTTTTCTTTATCAGAAGAACGAGATAAAACGATTGGCGTTAAAAAATTCCATCCAGAGAAAATTGCAAAAAAGTTAGCAAGTCACCATAAACTTTACGGAGAAATTTTGAAATATGTCGATTTTTTCAAACTTTGAACGGCTGTAGCGGCCGAACGAACAATCCAATTTGAACGCGGATTGCAAATCTGTGTTCCTCGTGTGCCAATTAGATTTGAATAAAAGTGGCGATTTTTTATTTTTGACAAAAACCGGAAATTTTATCCAAGGGTCCCCCCTTCTTACTTTTTAACAAAAATTGCATTAAAAATGATTTCCTTAAGAAACCACTGGTTGGATCCTAGGTTTCTTGACGTCACTCGAAAGATCGCTTCAGAAAATGTACTTTCGCAGGAACAAATGTCAATTTAAAGCCCGTGACACGTCAGCAAAAATACTCGAAAATAGAAAAAATCGAAAAAATCAATTTTCTTAAAAATCATCGTAGACCTTTTTTTTCATCAGAAGAACGAGATAAAACGATTGGCGTTAAAAAATTTCATTCAGAGAAAATTGCAAAAAAGTTAGCAAGTCACCATAGACTTTACGGAGAAATTTTGAAAAAAGTCGATTTTTTCAAACTTTGAACGGCTGTAGCGGCCCAACGAACAATCCACTTTGAACGCGGATTGCAAATCTGTGTTCCTTGTGTGCCAATTAGTCGGATTTGAATAAAATTGGCGATTTTTTATTTTTGACAAAAACCCGAAATTTTATCGTAGGGTCCCCCTTACTTTTTAACAAAAATTGCATTAAAAATGATTTCCTGAAGAAGCCACTGATTGGAACCGGGGTTTCTTGACGTCACTCGAAAGATCGCTTCAAGACGCTTCAGAAAATGTACTTTCGCAGGAACAAATGTCAATTTGAAGCCCGTGACACGTCAGCAAAAAAACTCGAAAATAGAAAAAATCGAAAAAATCAATTTTCTTTAAAATCATTGTAGACCTTTATGTAATACATTTTTTTTCATCAGAAGAACGAGATAAAACGATTGGCGTTAAAAAATTCCATTCAGAGAAAATTGCAAAAAAGTTAGCAAGTCACCATGAACTTTATGGAGACATTTTGAAAAAAGTCGATTTTTTCAAACTTTTAACGGCTGTAGCGGCCGAACGAAGAATACAATTCAAACGCGGATTGAAAATCTGTGTTCCCCGTGTACCAATTAGTCGGATTTGAATAAAATTGGCGATTTTTTATTTTTGACAAAAACCCGAAATTCTATCCAAGGGTCCCCCCTTCTTACTTTTTAACAAAAATTGCATTAACAATGATTTCCTCAAGAAACCACTGGTTGGATCCGGGGTTTCTTGACGGCACTCGAAAGATCGCTTCAAGACGCTTCAGAAAATGTACTTTCGCAGGACCAAATGTCAATTTGAAGCTCGTGACACGTCAGCAAAAAAACACGAAAATGGAAAAAAATCGAAAAAACCAACTTTCTTAAAAATCATCGTAGACCTTTATGTCATACCTTTTTTTTCATCAGAAGAACGATTGGCATTAAAAAATTTCATCGTGGAAAAAATGCAAAAAAATGGCAAGTCTCCATGAAAATTTTGAAAAAAATCGATTTTTCCAGACTTTGCACGGCCATAGCGGGTAAACGAAGAATCCAAATCGAACGCGGATTTCAAATCTGCGCTCCACGGGTGCAAGTTAGTCAGATTCTATTAAAATTTGCGATTTTTAATTTTTGACGAAAACGCGAAAATCGATCCTTTCGACTTTTGCTCAAAAATTGACTTTAAAATTATCTCCTGAAGAAACTACTGATTCGATTCCGGGTTTCTATACATCACTGGAAAGATCCCTTCAAGACGCTTCGGAAAATGTACTTTCACAAGAATACATGTCAATGTAAAGCCCGTGATGCGTCAGCAAAGAAAACTCGAAAATAAAAAAAAATCGAAAAAAACAACTTTTTTAATAATCATCGTAGATCATTAAAGTGTACCTTTTTTCATCAGAAAAACGAGAGAAATCGATTGACGATAAAAAAATTCAGCTATCTAAACCAGCAAAAAAAAAACAATTTTTAGATTTTGAATGGCCGTATCAGCCAAACGATGACTCCAAATCGAACGCAGTTTGAGTGTTATATAATTTATATTCCGCATAAAATCTGTCCCGGTAAAGGTAAAAATCAATCCTTCTCCCATCATTACCCCCATTTTATTTTCATTAAAGACTTCTTCAGACGTCTGGGTCACTACGGCACCTTCAAGCGTCAGGCGTCCGACTCGATTATCCAAAGACCCCGAAGAGGAACTGATCAATTAGCCGTACGGATAACTGTGCCGGTGATAATCATCCTGGACACTGTATAACAAGACAAACGGTAATAGTTGGGCGCCAACGCAAATCGTCGATTTCTTCCAATTAATCCGTAATATTTCACACCCGCTACTTTCGCCAGCCTAATTGACGTCGACAACCAATTAGAGGAAACCTATAATTACACAAATCACCCATCAATTATCATTGCCTAATTTACATTATTAGCATTTGTGCTCGTGTTTTGTGTGATGCGGCAGAAATTGAACGTAAAAATCGGCTCGAGCACAATTATGACGCAATAAATTGACGCTTAATTATATCGGACAACTATACATTGAGATAATTAGATAGGTAATATCGATCATATGTAATACGCGATGATGCATTGGAACAACTTGACTTGCGTTTATATTCATTACAACCCTTATAATTCCACGTGGCCATGTGTTCTGCATTTTTAATGAAATCTTGCAGTTATTTACTAATTAATGTCCATGTTAATCACGATAGCGTCGACTTGTGCGATGGGACAGATGATGATTTAGAAAATTTGTGAATTGAATAAAGCGGGTATTTCATATTACTTCGATGATCCACTCCAACTCAAAATCGCAACACTCTGAACTTGAATTTGATCGAGTAAAATCTGCATCTCGTGATTAAACAAATCCTTAAAAATGTATCACCCGTGGAATCAGCTTAAAAATTTTGAAATCATATTTTTAATATACCAAAAAATAATTGACGCAACATTACTGTAATTAAAATAGCAGCAATCTGGACTTTATTTTGAGAAAGTGAAATTTGCACCTCTCGATTAGAAAAAAACTAATTCATGAGTTATCCACCCCTAATCTGTAGTATTTTGTAATTGTTTTTTTTTATGCACTGACCATATTAACTAATTTTTTTTTGTTGCAGGTGAGTTTTTTTGTAACGATGGCGTCGCTCTTTGGCAGTTATTTGAAAGATGACAAAGGTAAGCTTGGCTTTGCTTATGCTTTTTGAATTAAAAAATATATCATTCAATTATTGCGTTACGTTTACTATATCAAATTGTTTTGCATATGACAAATTGAGTTCGAAAACTCTGACACATTCCTTTCCTATTTTAAAATTAATTATAATTATTGTTAGCGGAAATGCCAAATATTGTAAAATGTAAGGTAAATGAATGTGAAACAATGGTTTTGATTTTGGATAAAATATGCGTTTTGAGACACGCAAAAACTACTCTAGTATTGCCTCAATTCATAATTGTTTTGTTTATTTCAAAACAGATTAATCAGAGAATTATAAAATAATTGTACAATATCATTATATTTAATTATCAAATTATTTCATTTATGGCGAATAGAGTTTAAAGAATTTGATTAATTAAAACACTTGGTTTTGTTTCACTGCTTTTAAAGAAACTTTAAAAAAGTACAATTTCGAAAAGACGTAAACAGATTCGATTAATAAATAGAAAAATATTTAATTTCAATATAAGGGCCTATTGTGGCTCCAACGAGAACCAGTGCCACAATGTTTTTTTTAGTAAACAGGTATAATAAACTATTTTATCTACTTTGGAATTATTTTCAAATAAAATTATGATTTTAACACCTGGTGAGTTTTGATTATAGTTTGTGGCAGTTTTAAACAAATTTTTAATTATCAATATTACATATTAAAACATGTTTCGGAAAGTGCTATTATTTTACGATATTTCCAAAATTCAAATTATTTTATTTTACTTTCGATTTTTTATATTATTTAATTTCATCCCATATGTGCACTAAATCTAAATCTGTAATACCGTTTTCATCCACATAAAAGCTTTTACGCAAATTTCTTCGATTAATAACATGCATGCATTTTTCGTTTCCACATTTCAAATTAGGATTGTTGCCACTCTGTTTTCACCTATGTTATTGCAATTGTTTTTCTAGGATATTATAAATGCATTGTTGATTTACAGATTTTGAGCTTTTGAAGCAAATTTCTTTAATTATTAATTTTTTACAAATTTTCAAATCGTTGAATGCATTTTTCGTTTCCACACTTCAAATTAGGATTGTTGCCACTCTGTTTCCACCTATGTTGTTATTGCAATTGTTTTTACAGGATATCATAAACGCATTGTTGATTTACAGATTTTGAGCTTTTGAAGCAAATTTCTTTAATTATGAATTTTTTACAAATTTTCAAATCGTTGAATGCATTTTTCGTTTCCACACTTCAAATTAGGATTGTTGCCACTCTGTTTCCACCTATGTTATTGCAATTGTTTTTACAGGATAACATTAATGCATTGTTGATTTACAGATTTTGAGCTTTTGAAACAAATTTCTTCAATTATAAATTTTTTACAAATTTTCAAATCGTTGAATGCATTTTTCGTTTCCACACTTCAAATTAGGATTGTTGTCACTCTGTTTCCACCTATGTTATTGCAATTGTTTTTTCAGGATATCATAAATTCATTGTTGATTTACAGATTTTGAGCTTTTGAAGCAAATTTCTTCAATTATTAATTTTTTACAAATTTTCAAATCATTGAATGCATTTTTCGTTTCCACACTTCAAATTAATATTGTTGCTACTCTGTTTTCACCTATGTTATTGCAATTGTTTTTTCAGGATATCATAAATGTATTGTTGATTTACAGATTTTAAGCTTTTGAAGCAAATTTCTTCAATTATTAATTTTTTTCAAATTTTCAAATCGTTGAATGCATTTTTCGTTTCCACACTTCAAGTTGGGATTTGTTGCCACTCTGTTTCCACCTATGTTATTGCAATTGTTTTTACAGGATATCATGAATGCATTGTTGATTTACAGATTTTGAGCTTTTGAAGCAAATTTCTTTAATTATTAATTTTTTACAAATTTTCAAATCGTTGAATGCATTTTTCGTTTCCACACTTCAAATTAGTATTGTTGCCACTCTATTTTCACCTATGTTATGGCAATTGTTTTTCCAGGATATCATAAATGCATTGTTGATTTACAGATTTTGAGCTTTTGAAGCAAATTTCTTCAATTATTAATTTTTTACAAATTTTCAAATCGTTGAATGCATTTTTCGTTTCCACACTTCAAATTAGGATTGTTGCCACTCTGTTTCCACCTATGTTGTTATTGCAATTGTTTTTACAGGATATCATAAACGCATTGTTGATTTACAGATTTTGAGCTTTTGAAGCAAATTTCTTTAATTATGAATTTTTTACAAATTTTCAAATCGTTGAATGCATTTTTCGTTTCCACACTTCAAATTAGGATTGTTGCCACTCTGTTTCCACCTATGTTATTGCAATTGTTTTTACAGGATAACATTAATGCATTGTTGATTTACAGATTTTGAGCTTTTGAAACAAATTTCTTCAATTATAAATTTTTTACAAATTTTCAAATCGTTGAATGCATTTTTCGTTTCCACACTTCAAATTAGGATTGTTGTCACTCTGTTTCCACCTATGTTATTGCAATTGTTTTTTCAGGATATCATAAATTCATTGTTGATTTACAGATTTTGAGCTTTTGAAGCAAATTTCTTCAATTATTAATTTTTTACAAATTTTCAAATCATTGAATGCATTTTTCGTTTCCACACTTCAAATTAATATTGTTGCCACTCTGTTTTCACCTATGTTATTGCAATTGTTTTTTCAGGATATCATAAATGTATTGTTGATTTACAGATTTTAAGCTTTTGAAGCAAATTTCTTCAATTATTAATTTTTTTCAAATTTTCAAATCGTTGAATGCATTTTTCGTTTCCACACTTCAAGTTGGGATTTGTTGCCACTCTGTTTCCACCTATGTTATTGCAATTGTTTTTACAGGATATCATGAATGCATTGTTGATTTACAGATTTTGAGCTTTTGAAGCAAATTTCTTTAATTATTAATTTTTTACAAATTTTCAAATCGTTGAATGCATTTTTCGTTTCCACACTTCAAATTAGTATTGTTGCCACTCTATTTTCACCTATGTTATGGCAATTGTTTTTCCAGGATATCATAAATGCATTGTTGATTTACAGATTTTGAGCTTTTGAAGCAAATTTCTTCAATTATTAATTTTTTACAAATTTTCAAATCGTTGAATGCATTTTTCGTTTCCACACTTCAAATTAGGATTGTTGCCACTCTGTTTCCACCTATGTTGTTATTGCAATTGTTTTTACAGGATATCATAAACGCATTGTTGATTTACAGATTTTGAGCTTTTGAAGCAAATTTCTTTAATTATGAATTTTTTACAAATTTTCAAATCGTTGAATGCATTTTTCGTTTCCACACTTCAAATTAGGATTGTTGCCACTCTGTTTCCACCTATGTTATTGCAATTGTTTTTACAGGATAACATTAATGCATTGTTGATTTACAGATTTTGAGCTTTTGAAACAAATTTCTTCAATTATAAATTTTTTACAAATTTTCAAATCGTTGAATGCATTTTTCGTTTCCACACTTCAAATTAGGATTGTTGTCACTCTGTTTCCACCTATGTTATTGCAATTGTTTTTTCAGGATATCATAAATTCATTGTTGATTTACAGATTTTGAGCTTTTGAAGCAAATTTCTTCAATTATTAATTTTTTACAAATTTTCAAATCATTGAATGCATTTTTCGTTTCCACACTTCAAATTAATATTGTTGCCACTCTGTTTTCACCTATGTTATTGCAATTGTTTTTTCAGGATATCATAAATGTATTGTTGATTTACAGATTTTAAGCTTTTGAAGCAAATTTCTTCAATTATTAATTTTTTTCAAATTTTCAAATCGTTGAATGCATTTTTCGTTTCCACACTTCAAGTTGGGATTTGTTGCCACTCTGTTTCCACCTATGTTATTGCAATTGTTTTTACAGGATATCATGAATGCATTGTTGATTTACAGATTTTGAGCTTTTGAAGCAAATTTCTTTAATTATTAATTTTTTACAAATTTTCAAATCGTTGAATGCATTTTTCGTTTCCACACTTCAAATTAGTATTGTTGCCACTCTGTTTCCACCTATGCTATGGCAATTGTTTTTCTAGAATATCATAAATGCATTGTTGATTTACACATTTTGAGCTTTTCAAGCAAATTTCTCCAATTATTAATTTTTTACAAATTTTCATATCGTTGAATGCATTTTTCGTTTCCACACTTCAAATTAGGATTGTTGCCACTCTATTTTCACCTATGTTATGGCAATTGTTTTTCCAGGATATCATAAATGCATTGTTGATTTACAGATTTTGAGCGTTTGAAACGAATTTCTTCAATTATTAATTTTTTACAAATTTTCAAATCGTTGAATGCATTTTTCGTTTCCGCACTTCAAATTAGGATTGTTGCCACTCTGTTTCCACCTATGTTATTGCAATTATTTTTACAGGATATCATAAATGCATTGTTGATTTACAGGTTTTGAGCTTTTGAAACAAATTGCTTCAATAATTATTTTTTTGCAAATTTTCAAATCGTTGAATGCATTTTTCGTTTCCACACTTCAAATTAGGATTGTTGCCACTCTGTTTCCAACTATGTTATTGCAATTGTTGATTTACAGATTTTGAGCTTTTCAAGCAAATTTCTTTAGTTATTAATTTTCGCAATTAATATCGCGAATGTATTCTTAAGAAATGCCGTGCCAGAAGTAAATTGGCACCGTTAACCGCGCGCTCGACGTTACGCTGGGGAGCAAAAGTGCATTAGATTTTTCTCTACTTAAACTTACGCATTGTTTTAACATTTAAAATGACGTTTTTACATTGAATTAAAAATTCTTGCTGAGCTCAAAACTAGAGGTAGTGCCATGGCTCCTTGGCTCTATATGACGAGCCGCCCCTGCTTAGGAAACTTTGCGGGAAATGTAAAAATTGTAATTGTAATTTATTACTCATATCGTTAGAACGTTCTCCGTGGCGGAAATTCGAAAAATAGTTAAAACTGAAGAACAATAACAAACTGTCAATAATATGTCTATTGGCAACTTCGCGTATGAAGACCTAACTATCTGCAAAATTACATTTTTTTCATAGCCGTGTTGGTACTTTTCACTTTCTAGTGTTTGTCACTAAAGATGTCAAAAAAGTCTAAACTATGAGTAGATATGGGATGCATGTTTTTTACTTACTGATTAATAGTCTGTCTTCCACAACAGAAGCACCTTCCTCGTATTTTGGCTGATGGTTGTTCCTCATCCTGTTCTTCTTGGGACCAAGAAAACGTTGAGCAGCTTGAAGTAATCTTTTTAATTTAGGCTTTCGCAGAAATATGCGCCTTCATTAAAGCTTTAAAAATAATGTCTTCTGAATTTTTTGTGGAGTTTCTATATGAGCAGACTTGCTACGTTCAAAAGCACAGAGAAATATTCCCTTTGTCCAATTCGTCCAACTACAATTGTCATGAATGCTCGAAACTGCTTGTAGAAAGCACACTGAAGTATAGCTGTCCCAAAATGTCGTGACACATTGCGCAGTGAACATCTTAAATTTTAAGAGAGGAGAAGCCGGAAACTCATAAATATTCAGCGAGCGCCGCCGAGTGAATATAAATATCAATTCGGTGATGCGGCGGCGCGTAGATTTGTTATTGCGTTCTCTCACTCTGCGCAAACTTTGCCCCCAGGTGTTACGACAATTTGGGACGGCTCTAACTACACCTGTTTGTCATGGATGATTTCTTCAACAGATAACAAATAATTTATGTTTCTAAGATTTCGTACTTGGTTTTTGTAATACAGATTTTTTGTTAAGGCAAGCACCTAAGACACACTTATAATAATTTGTTAAATAAATATATTACCGCTAAGAATAGTACATATTTAATGATTCGAACAAATATTTATATGTAACCTTTATTTTGGTATTTTAGTCTAGGAATAATTTTAGATAGATTTAAGATATTTTGCTAATCTCTGCTGTCTAATATATCTCTGACGTATGTAAAACAATATTAATGGAGCAAAATAAATGTTCTAAAAATAAAGTAAAATAAATAATTGCGTGATCTTAACGCGATAATGGCACGCGTTTAAAATGGCTCAATATCATTACTTTTAAGTAATTAGCGTTTATAACTAATGAGTGAAAACTCGATTATATTTTATTTTCAAACATACCCCTATATGAATTTAATGCATCCATTGTACGCACGCTCCTGCCTTAATTGGCGACTATCATCAACAAATAAATAATACGTGAAATTCCTTCATTTCATAATCACGCCACCATGACCAGATGCATCTACATATCGCAATTATCACCATGCATTAAGTATACTCATCACAATCTTAAGACAAAAAATTAACAGGCTTATTTAGCGACATGTGACTATTAATAATATCACATACCATTAACTCCTGGTTAACATTCGATTAATTTCCATGGTGGCTAAAGCATACGAGCAAATATTCATTACCCCCATTCGACTAACCTTAGGTTTATTGTTGAAAAGAAATGATCTGATAAATGCGGAAAAATCTCCAAATGCAGCTGCGTTTTGTTTAATTATGTATAAATACACAGCTTTGGTCATCTGGTGGTTAGATGAAAAACTGTTAGATTTTTTCTAATTATAATTTTCCGTCATACCCTCATTTTGATATTAGATTGATCCCTTTCGGCATAATAATCATTAAGTTGCAGATGCTTTATAGTTTTGTTGCATTCGTATCGTGATGAATAATTAGATCAACTAAGCGCGGTGGATTTGCAAATAGATGCAAAGAGAGTTCCGAAACATCTGCTTCATACAGCGAGTCATTCCCTAAGCATTAATATTATTATGTTCAAGAAGTAAACATTGATACTCACTTATTCAGTTTATCATTATTATATTGGTTTGTGAAATATGGATGATAAAAGTTCTTTATTCTGAGAAAATTGTAAGAAACCACTGGTGAGATTTGGGGTTTCTGTACGTCACTTGAAAAATCCCTTCAAGACCTTTCAGAAAATGTACTTTCTTAAGAATAAATATCAATTTGAAGCCCGTGACGCGTCAGCAAAGAAAACCCGAAAATGGAAAAAATCGAAAAAATTAATTCTTTTAATAATCATCGTAGACCCTTATGTAATACCTTTTTCTTTATCAGAAAACCGAGCTGAATCGACTGGCGTTAAAATATTTCATCTAGGAAAAAATGCAAAAAAATTGGCAAGTCACCATGAATATTTTGAAAAAAGTCGATTTTTTCAGACTTTGAAAAGCTGTAGCGGCTAAACGAAGAATCCAAATCGAACGCGGATTTCAAATCAGTGCTCCTCGGGTGCAATTTAGTCAGATTCTATTAAAATTGGCAATTTTTAATTTTTGACGAAAACGTGAAAATCGATAGAAGGGTCCCCCCTTCTTACTTTTGCTGAAAAATTGGCTTTGAAATGATTTCCTGAAGAAATCACTGGTACGATTCCGGGTTTCTATACATCACTGGAAAGATCCCTTCAAGACGCTTTAGAAAATGTACTTTCGCAAGAACATATGTCAATTTGAAACCCGCCACGCGTCAGCAAAGAAAACTCGAAAATGGAAAAAATCGAAAAAATCAACTCTTTTAATAATCATCATAGACCCTTATGTAATACCTTATTCTTCATCAGAAAAATGAGCTAAATCAATTAGCGTTAAAAAAATTCATCCAGGTAAAAATGCAAAAAAATTGGCAAGTCACCATGAACATGTTCGAATATTTTGAAAAAAGTAGCTTTTTTAGACTTTGAACGGCTGTACCTCGGGTGCAAGTTAGTCGGATTCAATTAAAATTGGCGATTTTTGATTTTTGACGAAAACGTGAAATTCGAAAGGGTCCCCCCTTCTTATTTTTGCTGAAAAATTGGCTTTGAAATAATTTTCTGAAGAAACCACTGAGTCGATTCGGGGTTTCTACACATCACTGGAAATATCCATTCAAGACGCTTCAAAAAATGTACTTTCGCAAGAACAAATGTTAATTTGAAGCCCGTGACGCGTCTGCAAAGACAACTCGAAAATGGAAAAAATTGAAAATAAATTTTCTGGTTCGATTCGGGGTTTCCATACATCACTAGAAAGATCCCCTCAAGACGCTTCAGAAAATGTACTTTCGCAAGAACAACTTAGAAGTTAAATAAGTAACTTGTTTAATTTTATAGCCTAGATAAAACTTATATTGTAAATTCCTGAAACTTTCAAATTTTAAAATGATTATTAACAGGGCCGGATTACCGTCTAGGCAAACTAAGCAGTTGCCTAGGGCCCCGTAAAGATTCGGGGGTCCCATTTTATTTTCCGATTATCTCTCGCACTCAAAAATAAAAATTTGTGAAGTTGGTAGACGATCGGAATCGTATAACAACCTAAACAAATAATGGCGATGTGGCCATCATGTTACTTTCTCCGATCAAATTCTAATAGTCAGCTTACTCAAAAACCAAAGAGATTTCGAAAAAACGTGTTGTTTCTTCTCTGCAATTTGAATTTAAGTTAATAAACAAGATGATTTGATTTTTTTAGGAAAAAAAAGCTCAATTATGTGCCAATAATGTTAAGTCTGCATTTACGTCAGTTTTTGAAAAATCATTTTTGAAAATTGAAATTATTGGGTTTGATGGTGATTATCTACAAAATTCAATAATTAATGTGATTTGATTTTTCTAAGATATTAAAACCCAATTATTCCACAATAATGCTGTTAAAGTTGTAAGTCTGCATTTGTCGTTAAAAAATAAATACTTTTTCGATTTTTGAGCTTTAAAAATGATCATTATTGAGTTTGATTTTGGTTATTAAAAAAACTAAATAATTAACATGACTGATTTTTTTTATAATATCAAAGCCCAATGATTCCCCAATAATGTTATTACAGTTCTAAGTCTGCATTTAAGATTTTGAGAAATACTTTTTCGATATTTGAACATTGAAAATAACAATTCTTGGGTTTTTGAAGGTAATTATCTTGAAAACTAAATAATTTGTTTTTTGGTTTTTCTAGAATGATTCCCCAATAATGATGTTAAAGTTGGAAGTCTGTATTTACGTCAGTTTTTGATCAAATCAAAATCAAATCAATACACTCTGGATTTTTAAGCTTAAAAAATGATCATTCCTGTGTTTAATTTTGATTATCTAGAAAATTAAATAATTAACAAAGTTTGATTTTTATAATTACTAAATCCCAATTATTGCCCAATAACGATGGGTAAGCTGAAAATCTGTATTTAAATCAATTTTTGAAAAATCAATACTTTTTCCATTTAGAGCTTTAAAAATGGTCATTCTGGGGTTTGATTTTAATTATTTATAAGACTAAATAATTAACTTTTTTTTACTTAGGCTTAGACATTCAGTCACACACGGCTATTATAATTAACATTGCTTAAAGCCCAATAATAATAATAATTATTATTATAATAATTATTATTATTATTATAATAATAATTATTATTATAATAATAATAAATCTTTATTGCCACGTAGGCCACGAGATAAACAGTACAACATTAAAATAAAATAAAATAAAAAAATGTGTTACAGTTTCAGTGGATGTGTGCCAATGATTAAGATGGTTTAAAAACAAATCAATACTTTTAATTTGAACCGAGCATTGAAAATCGCAATTTTTGAATTTGATGGTGATTATCTAGAAAACTAAATAATGAACGTTGTTTGAATTTCTTACAAAATTAAAGTCCAACTATTCGCTAATAATGCTGTTAAAGTTGGAAGTTTATATTTAAGACAGTTTTTGAAAAAAAAATTATTTTTGAAAGTCGAAACTTGTAAATTTTCGGTTTGATGATTATCTGAAAAGCTAGGTCCTTAACGCACATGGTTATTCCTTAATATCAAACCCTTATCATTGATTACCAATTTTGTGAAAGTTTGAACTTTTTTTGAATTTGTTTCCGGTTCTGATTAATGCTTTATTGAAAATCGAAAAAACGTTATTCAAAACCCCTAAAAATAGCCATTCTTGGTTCGATCGTGCTTATCTGAAAAACTCAATGTTTAACACGTTTCGATTTTCAATAATATTAAAGCCAAGTTATTCCGAAATGATGCTGTAAAAGTTGAAAGTCTGCATTTCTTTTGGTTTTTGAAAAATTCGATTTTTGAGCGTTGAAAACACACATTTTCGTGTTTAATTGAGATTTAATGAAAAACTAGGTAAATAAAGTGCACTGATTATGCTTTGATATTCAAGCCTGATGATTTTGGAATGAAATGAAATGCGTTTTCAGTTTTAAAAAAATTACGCTTTTTTTAATATTCGAACGCTTAAAAATGCTCTTGCTTGGGTTTGATAGTGCTTAGCTGGAAAATTAAATGATTAACATGCTTGGATTTTTCTAGAATTTCGAATCTCAATTATTTAAGGTCGGGTTGTAAAAAATTAAAGCTTCTTCGATTTTTGAGCTTTGAAAATGGCTATTTTTGGCGATTGACTCAAAAAATACCTAAACCTTATCATTTTTGAATAATTCTTTAAAAGTTAGATGTTGATTTGTTTGTTGAAATTTTGTTGAAAAAATATTTTCAAACAAAAGATGTTTATTTCTTAGTTGTCTTCAATATTTATTTAAATATTTTCGTAATATTTACAATTTTTAAAAAATTATCGGAAAAAACAAAAACACCCACTTTCAGCGTACGGAATTTTACCAAAAGCCGGATTGTCAAATAAAACTTATGTTCAAAGTTACATGATAATTGCTGTATTAATTTTTGAGATACAGCGCGCGCGCACACACAAACAGTCAGACACAAACATTTTTGTTTTCCAAAAATTGTTAAAATGTCATCTAGGGACCCCAAAAAGGATATTTCCGTAAAAAAAATTTGAAAACATTTTCTCGATCACAATACTTTCTCGTACTTCGTAACAGAGAAAGTAAAAATTTAATGTCCTAACTGAGCTCCAAAATGTAACTACAAATAACGTTGATTCTTTTATTGAACATTTGAATGTGTACGACAACGATCTAAATTTAAACGAATTATTTCAACTTAAAAGTTTTATGACAGACGATTTTATGTTACATACGACGGAAAATACATAATTTTATCATCGAAAATTAATTGACTTCTACTTTTCCAAATTTATCAGGATATATTTGACCTTAGCTGTTGGTAACGCAAGCGGGGAAATATCATTTTCATCTCTGGAAATAATTTAAACTAATAAATAATAATAATAATTTAATTTAATTTAATCTCCGCTGTACAATAAATCAAGATAAACTTACAGATATAGCTTTATTAAATATTGAAAAACAGTTACGAAATTAACCACAAATCTTTAATTGCCGATTTTGTAAACCCGAAAGTAAGAAAAGCACCAATTTGATTTTGTGTTACTTATATTTGTGATTTTGTATTTCAATGTATCATTGCGATTTGAATTTTTTTTTTTGCAATAAAACTGTCTTTCGAAACCTTTATAAATAAAAATAAATATTTAATTAGTTTGGATTAATTCTTAGAAGGGGCCCCAGGGATAGATTTGCCTAGGGCCCCATTGTACCTTAATCCGGCCCTGATTATTAATATACGCTAACTTTAAATATTCTACCAATTATCACGATGAAGCAAAATACCCAAACTGAACTGACATCATTAACGCAATACAAAATATTACTCTCGCATAATTAACTTCTAAACCGAAACTTGAAAGTGCTGCATACGTTTTTTTTTTTTTTAATGTATACATATAAATGCAATTGAAAATCCTGCAAGGGAGCGGCAACGTCTACTTTTGCGGCCTTTGAAATCTCGCAACTTATATGATATAATAATTTTCATCCTAATTGCTCCACTCAGATGCACAGCGTTCCACATTTGCGATAAAGCGATAAATCAGCAACATTGTGACACAACGAGAGATCTAAAACCGAATCGATACTTCTTCGCCACTTGCACAATCGCGGAATCTCGACAACTCAAAATTGGTATCATAACATGTTATTACCGATATACATGCATACAGCATACCGAAATAAATATCGGACAGTCTTCTTGGAATACTAAAAAGATTGCATCTATTCGATTAATTAGCCCTCAAAACTTCCAGCCAATAATTACTTTCAAATATATTATAATATACATGAACAGTTAATTGATCAAAACTTCTCGCCAATTTGAAGTTCTAAGACTGATAATTATTTTCAAAAATATGATAATATACAGGAACACTTGGATAATCAAAACTTCTAGCCGATTTGAAATATTATTTTCAAAAATATTATAACATACAGGAAAAGTTAATAAAATGGTCATGAGTGACGTGCAAGTTTAAATAAATTCTCCGCGTTTCAAGATCCTTTTAAGACATATAAAATTCAAGCTTACTATCACTACCAATCACTATCACGTCTAATATCCATTTATATAAACAAATTTTATGTTCGATTGTACGGAAATAGTAACTTTGTCGGTTTCTTTTTAGGCCAAAAAGGCGTATATTTCGTACAAGTCCCATAATTGATAAAGGAAATTGGACTCTTATGTCACTGTTAGAAATGACAGATTTGAATTTTGGTTAGAACACCTAATAAATACAATACAAATTACTAATGAAAAGAGAGATCAACTATAGTAGTAGTTTATAGCGATAGTACTTACTAGAAAAACGGTAGAATAGGTGTACTAAGATACTCGTTTCAAAACCAAAAAAAAAAAAATCATTATTGCATCTCAGGTTACAACAGGTCACACGATAGACGTACGTACGTAATAATAAACATTTTATTCCGAGGCAATTTAGCGAGAGAGAGCGAGCGAGAGAGAGAGAGAGACCAATTAAAACAAATTAAAAACGCACCGTTCACGCGAAAAATAACGACCGAGAGATGTACTGTTACTGGTCGCAGGAAATTAATGGTGGCAAGAAAAAATAATGAAAAGTAACGCACAAAAAAGAACGAGCCGGCCGTGCCGGCCAATTTCGTGAAGTCATTTCAGGCACGTCAATCCTGTACATTGTGCGGTGCTGTGCTTCCTGCAAGAGGAGAGAAGAGAAGAGAAGAAAAAAAACGGAGAATTTTTGACGCGACGTTAATTTGGATCCGAAAACGTTACGTGAAGAGCAAGTTTTCTCACCGCCTTTTTTGATATTATGCCATCATGTAACGTCAACTCGTGTTACTGTTACACAGAAAAGGTGCCGTCTTCTTCCTCTCTTCCATTATGTGCGTTTATTTGTTGGAATTAAATGTTCCATTAACATAAGTGCGAAGCGTGACGTGTTTTGCTATTTTTCAGTAATATCGAATTAATATACAATCTAACTCGACCAAACCAATCTTCTTCAGGAATAAATATAATAAATACTATCGCTATAAACCATCTTTTTCATTATATATTTATATTGACGTTTTCATTAAACATTTTTCTAAATAAAAAAAAAATAAAAATAGGATAATATAAACCATGTTTATTTATTTATTTATTTATTTAAATCAAATACCCAACAGACCCACAGGTCCAGTTACAGGGGTGATATATACAAAGTAACAGTAAAAAAATTAATATCAAAGTTAAAGTTAAGACTAACTAAAATTACAATCATATCTATAAACTAAGTTAACTAATCGTTACAGTAAAATCAATACATTAAAAAAGAAAGGTTATGAAATTCATAATTCTGCTTTCAAACTTTTCTCTCGTAATGTAAAAACCTTCATAACGTTACTCGTGTCGTAAATTACTATTACAATACTTGTAAATCAAAATGAAACGATTTTTCTAGTACCAAAAATGACAATTTTTAAATGTATGAATGGACCAATTTCAAGTGTCATAAATGACAATTTTTAACTTACAAAATTTAATAATCAATTTATAGAGTTGAAAATAGTAATTTTTGGTACTAGAAAAATTGTCAATTTTCCAATTTGACAGTTAAAAATAGTCGTTTTGGTTCGTGAAAAAGGTCACTTTTCAAAATTAAAATTTTCATGATTGTCAGTTGACAATGACAATTTTTCTAGTACCAAAAATGGCAATTTTTAACTGTATAAATTGACCAATTTCAAATGCCATAAATGGCAATTTTCATGTGCAAAAATGATCATTTTTATACTGCCAAAAATGACAATTTTCAACTGACAAAATTTAATAATCAATTTATAGAGTTGAAAATTATCATTTTTGGTATTAGAAAATTAATCATTTGAGCACTTGGGAATTGTCCATTTTCACAGTTAGAAATTATCTTTTTGGCTCGTAAAAATGGTCACTTGTCACAGTTGAAAATTTTCATTTTTGTCAGTTGACAATGACAATTTTTCTAGTACCAAAAATGACAATTTTTAACTGTATAAATTGGCCAATTTCAAGTGCCATAAATGGCAATTTTCATGTGTCAAAAATGACCATTTTCAAACTGCCAAAAATGACAATTTTCAACTGACAAAATTTAATAACCAATTTTAATAATCAATTTAAAAGAGTTGAAAATTGTCATTTTTGGTACTAGAAAATTAGTCATTCGACCACTTGGAAATTGTCTATTGTGACAGTTAAAAAATGTCTTTTTGGCTCGTGAAAACGGTCACTTGTCACAGTTGAAAATTTTCATTTTTATCAGTTGACAATGACAATTTTTCTAGTACCAAAAATGACAATTTTAAACTGTATAAATTGACCAATTTCAAGTGCCATAAATAGCAATTTTCATGTGTCAAAAATGACCATATTCAAACTGCAAAAAATGACAATTTTCAACTGACAAAATTTAATAACCAATTTTAATAATCAATTTATAGAGTTGAAAATTGACATTTTTGGTACCAAAAAATTTGTCATTCGAGCACTTGGGAATTGTCCATTTTGACAGTTAAAAATAATCTTTTTGGCTCGTGAAAATTGTCACTTTTCAAAATTGAAAATTTTCATTTTTGTCAGTTGACAATGACAATTTTTCTAGTACCAAAAATGGCAATGTTTAACTGTATAAATTGACAAATTTCAAATGCCATAAATGGCAATTTTCATGTGTCAAAAATGACCATTTTTAAACGGCCAAAAATGACAATTTTCAACTGACAAAATTTAATAATCGATTTATAGAGTTGAAAATTGTCATTTTTGGTACTAGAAAATTTATCACTCGAGCACTTGGGAATTGTCCATTTTGACAGTTAAAAATTGTCTTTTAGGCTCGCGAAAATGGTCACTTTTCACAGTTGAAAATTTTCTTTTATAGCAATTGAAAATGGTCATTTCTGGCAGTTTGAAAATGGTCATTCTTGATACATGCAAACTGTCATTTTTGACAGCAGAAAAATTTCACTACAGCAGTTGAAAATTGTCATTATTGTCAGTTGAAAAATGTCTTTTTAGCAGTTGAAAAATGTCTTTTTAGCAGTTGAAAATTGTTTTTTGTTGGTTGAAAATTGTGTTTTTTGTTGGTTGAAAATAGTCAATTTTGGCAGTTGTAAATTGTCATTTTTGTCAGCTGAAAATTTTCATTTGTAACAGTTGAAAATTGTCGTTGTTGGCAGTTTAAAAATGGTCTGTTTTGACACATGAAAATTGTCGTTTTTATCGGCAGAAAATTTTCACTTATAGCAGTTGAAAATTGTCATTTTTCAGTTGAAACTTGTCTTTTTAGCAGTTGAAAATTGTCTTTTTGTTGGTTGGAAATGGTCAATTTTGGCAGTTGAAAATTGTCCTTTTTTATCAGCTAAACATTTTCATTTAAAGCAGTTGAAAATTGTCATTTTTGTTGGTTGGAAATGGTCATTTTTGGCAATTGAAATAGTCATTTTCTGTCAGCTGAAAATTTCATTTACAGCAGTTGAAAATTATCATTTTTGGCAGTTTGAGAATGGTCATTTTTGACACTTGAAAATTGTCTTTCTTCCAGTTGAAAATGATCAAATTTTGTCAGTCGAAAATTGTCATTGTAGGTAGTTGAAAATTGTCATTTTTGTCATTTGAAAATTGTTATTCTTGGCAATTATAAAAGGTCATTTTTCGCAGTTTGAGAATGGCCATTTTTGAGACTTTAAAATTGTCTTTTTTGTTGGTTGAAAATGGTCAATTATGGCAGTTGAAAATTGTCATTTTTGAGAGCTGAATATTTTCATTTAAAGCAGTTGAAAATTGTCATTTTTGTTGGTTGGAAATGGTCATTTTTGGCAATTGAAATAGTCATTTTCTGTCCGCTGAAAATTTCATTTACAGCAGTTGAAAATTATCATTTTTGGCAGTTTGAGAATGTCATTTTTGACACTTGAAAATTGTCTTTCTTCCAGTTGAAAATGATCAAATTTTGTCAGTCGAAAATTGTCATTGTAGGTAGTTGAAAATTGTCATTTTTGTCATTTGAAAATTGTTATTCTTGGTCATTGGTCATTTTTCGCAGTTTGAGAATGGCCATTTTTGAGACTTTAAAATTGTCTTTTTAGCAGTTGAAAATTGTCTTTTTTGTTGGTTGAAAATGGTCAATTATGGCAGTTGAAAATGGTCATTTTTGAGAGCTGAATATTTTCATTTAAAGCAGTTGAAAATTGTCATTTTGGCTGTTTCAGAATGGTCATTTTTGACACTTGAAAATTGCCTTTCTTCCATTTGAAAATGATCAAATTTTGTCAGTTGAAAATTGTCATTTTAGGTAGTTGAAAATTGTCATTTTTGTCAGTTGAAATTTTTTATTCTTGGTAATTAGAAAAGGTCATTTTTGGCAGTTTGAGAATGGCCATATTTGATACTTGAAAATTGTTTTTTTTGTTGATTGAAAATGGTAAATTTTGGCAGTTGAAAATTGTCATTTTAGGTAGTTGAAAATTGTCATTTTAGACAGTTAAAAATTGTCATTTTTGTCAGTTGAAAATTGTTATTCTTGACAATCAGAATAGGTCATTTTTGGCAATTTGAGAATCGCCATTTTTGAGACTTGAAAATTGTCTTTTTTGTTGGTTGAAAATGGTCAATTTTTGCAGTTGAAAATTGTCATTTTTGTCAGCTAATAATTTTCATTTATATCAGTTGAAAATTGTCGTTTTTGACGGTTTAAACATGGGTAGTTTTGATACAGGAAAATTGTCGTTTTTGTCGACAGAAAATTTTCACTTAGAGCAGTTGAAAATTGTCATTATTCAGTTGAAACTTCTTTTTAAGCAGTTGAAAATTGTCTTTTTCGTTGGCTGAAAATGGTAATTTTTGGCAGTTGAAAATTGTCATTTTTTATCAGTTGAAAATTTTCATTTGCAGCAGTTGAAAATTGTCATTTTTGGCAGTTTGAGACTGGTCATTTCTGACACCTGAAAATTGTCTTTCTTGCAGTTGAAAATTACCAAATTTTGTCAGTCGAAAATTGTCATTTTAGGTATTTGAAAATTGTTTTCTGATTTTTGTGGATTTATGCAGAAGCACATATTCTGAGTAATTCTAGAATGTTTCAAATCTGCAGCAGTTGTTTTTAATTTTTTTTGAAGCCTCTAAAGTTATTTAATTTTTTAGTAAATTACTTTTTCGAAGTATGCCATTATTTCTAAATGCAGAGACGAGGGATTTGTTGTTCTTGCAGAATCTGTATTCCGGTATATATTTTGAGAAAATTTGGGAATTTTCAAGTCGGTGGCAGGTGTTTTTATATTTTTTTTAAGCTTCCAAAATTATTGAATTTTTTTAGTTAATTACTATTTCGAAATATAACATTATTTCCAAATGTAGGGGCGAGGAATTTGTAGTTCTTGCGGAATCTGTATTCTGGTATATATTTTGAGAAAATTTGGAAATTTTCAAGTCGGTGGCAGATGTTTTTATATTTTTTTGAAGCCTCCAGTAAAAGCAAATCTCGTTCTTATTTGTTGAACAATTTAATCACAAATTTCCAAGGCTTCTCTCTTCGTATTTTCAGCAGCAAATATATCTAGTCTTTTCGGGGCGAATTCCAATTCGAATTCTGCAATAATTTTATCCATTTCTGTATTGCATTTTCAAAAAAAATGAAATATTGCTTCACCTTAGCAGCGTTGTTTTTTTTTCTTTGAATTTGAAAATTATCTCAACTTGGGGCATTATTTTATGAAAAATTGTCAAGCAAAATACAAAGCGTTTGTACTTTAATCCAAATTTATAGGGACCGGCTTGATCGTCGAATATTCGAAATTCAACTTGATTTTTTCGTCATTCTCCAAATTTTCCATAACATTTATCAACTCTTTTCTATATTCAAAAACCTGCGAATGAAAATCACTTTAATGACTTCAAGTCGGCTCACTTAAAAGTTACCCATCTCTCGTTGTAAGTATCTTTTTCGTTTGCTGTCTACTTTTTTACAATAAATCAACGAAATAGGCAATGTTAGAAAACATTACCAATAATTTTTAACGAAGTTTAAACATGTATTCAAATATTTCTGTTATAAATAAAGATTAAATAAATGAATCCATTAAAGGTATATTAATCCAAAAAAATAAATATAATTGGATATATTATCACTGATTAGATTAACGAGCAGTGCCCTTTTTTGTATAAACGCCGGGGGATTCGGCGGCGGGCTGGATCTCCTCAGGAATAATGAATGCCCGATGCTGAAAAGTTAATCCGTTAATGGCATGTTAAAGTGTTGTGTGGGGCCTTAAAAATATATCATTCCGGGGTATGATTAATTCCTCAATTAAAACTTAATTCGGCTTAAACGGCGCGCAAATGAAACCCGCACTCGATCATTATAGGTGAAACGATGATTATTTTTAATTGACGGATTGCATTTTCCTTATACTTAACTTCATAACTGGAACTAAAGTAATTTACTGAATCAATTAACGGTCACCTACTTTAATACCTTATTTGATCCTTTTTTCGCGCGCGTTCTTAACGATGGACTTTATATTAGAAGTTTTAGATTTAAATATCAGTCCGTGTAGGCAGCGGCGGCATAGTGAGTAGAGCACCTGCTTAGGGACCTCGTGGTCGTGGGTTCGAATCCCATCCGGGAGGTCACTTTTTCGGAACGATGTTTAGTGTATTTCACTTTCGTTATTATAAATGATTATTATACAAATTATCGGTTGTGGCAGAATGCCCTAGTTGGCAACGTCAATTCCCAAATCATCCGCGCTTCCTTAACCCGAATACCTTCCTTTAAAAAAAAATCAGTCCGTGTCCGTGGTGTGGATAAGTAGACTAATATCGCAAAAAAAAACAATAATTTTTTTAATACGGCTAGAAACTGTAATTATTAAAGTGAAAAAGCTAAAAAACTTTTTGTCAAGGACACAAAGCGCTAAACTAATGCAGAGTTTACGGATGAAACCATCAAACTAAATGTAAAATTGAAGCTATGGTGATATAATTTTTCTTTGCAATAAAGTTTGGAAATCTGAATTACTGGTACATTTAAGATACCAACGCGTATACAGTGATATAACCGCTTTCGAAGAATTATAAAAATATTTATATCTGGCAATCAATTAATCGGGCTGTTGTGTAAGTGAAACTTGAATCGACGAACACCATCAAAACATTATATTCATCCGGACATAATTGCACTAATAATTCACTTCTGTGGAGAGTCGGGTAAAAAAAAAATTGTAACACTTTTTCGTAACATCGTAAAACGATACGGTGGCAACTTTCTATTAAACATTTTGGGCATTCCCTAAAAATACGTCGCATTTTTATTGCCCAATAAATTATGTTATGATTTCAATTGCCCGGCAATATTTCATTCGAATTTGATTTTACGGCCCATCCCGCATTTTTAAATTTTTACAACTCCAAGTGAACCAGTTACGAGCGCGGCAAGCATCACGAAAATAATTCATTACTCGAACGTATTACCTGACTTGTGTATATAAATTATATTGAATATCATAAGAATTATTTTTATATTATATTATAATGATGACTTTGAACAGAAGAACACTGTTAGCATTAAAAAAGCGCATCGAAACTACAGAACTGAGAAAAAAATAAGGTTAGTAAATTTCTAAGCGATAAAATTAGATCAACTTTGATGGAAATTTGAAAAAAAATTGTATTCTTTTGGAGGCAATTGTGTATTGAATTTTACACTTTCCATTTTTATTATTTGCCGAAAAAAATAGTTAAAACTGTAGAGTTGTACCAGGCACTCGAGACCTTTTTTCATCTTAAATCAATTACCAAAATTACAAATTATTAAATTTAAAAAAAATCAAACAAAACTGTCGAAAGCGTCATTAGATTTAGATGATTTAAACTTGAACATGTAGCGAATTTAACACTTTTTGAAAAATCATTGAAAAATTTCCATGTTATATCAACACAAATTGCCAAAAACGCAATTTTTTAAGTCAAAACAAAAAAAAATTAATTAGGTAACTGCTAAACGCAATGTGAGATTTTAATTATTTTAACGTGAAAATGTAGCGAAATTAACACTTTTTAAAAAATCATTGGAAAATGTTCATCTTAAATCAATGTAAATTGTCAAAAATCAAAACTAAAACATCGTATTTTTTAAATCATATAACTGTTGAACGCGTTGTAGGATTTTGATTTTTTAAATTTAAAATTATAGCGAATTTATCACTTTTTGAAAAGTTAATGGAAAATTTCCCCCTTAAATCAATGCAAATTGCCAAAATCGTAAATTTTTAAATCAAAACAAGAAATCGTATTTGTTAAAAATTATATAACTGTTGAACGCGTTGTTATATTTTGATGATTTAATCGTGAAAATGTAACGAATTTAATACGTTTTGAAAAATCATTGTAAAATTTTCATCTTAAATCAACGCAAATTGCCAAAAATTCAAATTGTCAAAAAACGCAAATTTTCAAGTCAAAACAATTTTTTTTTTAATTACGTAACTGCTGAACGCGTTCTTAGATTTGATGATTTAAACGTGAACATGTAGCGAATTTAACACATTTTTAAAAATCATTGGAAAATTTCCACCTTAAATCAACGCAAATTGCCAAAATCTCATATTTTTTAAATCAAAACAAAAAATCGTATTTTTTTATAAAAAAAAATAAAGTAATAAAAGTAAATAAATAATTAAATAACGGAACTTCGTAAGCGTTCAAATCGGTAATTAAGTGGACTATTTTCATGAAATTTTTCAGAATTTTTCATCAACTTCTTCGTCAGTGTAAAAAAAGTGTTTAAAAAATCGATTAAAAAACTTTTGGAAATTTTTTAGGGTGATATGACCTTGGAGAAAAGGATCAAATATGTAATTGCATGGACTATTTTCATGATTTTTTTCAGAATTTTTCATCCACTCCTTCGTCAGAAAAAAAATATTGTTTAAAAAATCGATTTCAAAAACTTTTGGAATATTTTAGTGTCTAAATGGCCTAGAATGACCTTGAAAAAAAATTGGTCAAATGGGTAATTGGGTAGACTATTTTCATGATTTTTTTCAGAGTTTTTCATCCTCTCGTTCGTCAGTAAAAAATAATTTAAAAAAAAATCGATTTACAAACTTTTGGAATTTTTCCAGTATCTAAATAACCTTGAATGACTTTGGGAAAAATTGGTCAAATGGGTAATTGGGTGGACTATTTTAATGATTTTTTCAGAATTTTTAATTCACTCGTTGGCCACTATAAAAATAATGATTAAAAACCGATTTAAAAAGTTATGTTGAATGACTTTGGAAAAAATTGGTCAAATGGTTAATTGGGTGGACTATTTTTATGAATTTTTTCAGAATTTTTCATCCACTTGTTCGTCAGTATAAAAATAATGATTAAAAAATCGATTTTAAAAGTTATGTTTAAAATCTTTTGAAATTCTTTCAGTGTCGAAATAACCTTGAATGACCTTGGAAAAAAATTGGTCAAATGGTTAATTGGGTGGACTATTTTCATAAATTTTTTCAGAATTTTTCATCCACTCCTTCGTCTGTAAAAAAATAATGTTTATAAAACCAATTAAAAAACTTTTGGATTTTATTTTCATTATGATCGGTCTATACGACCTTGAATTACTTTGGAAAAAACTGGCCAAATTGAGCAATTTATATGAGACTTTGAACATAAGTCTTATTTGATAATCCGAAGAACTGAAAAGCTTTCGGTAAAATTTCGTACACCGGAAATGGGCTTTTTGTTTTCTTCCAATATTTTTTTTAAATATGAAAAATATCACAAAAACATTTAAACAAATATTGAACACAACTAAAAAATCAACAAGTCTTGTTTGAAAATATTTTTCGTAAAATCATTGCTATCGAGAAATTTGTTTTTTTTCATTTTTGGTTTATAATTATGAAACGGTAATAGTTACAGCAAATTTATGTTAATAATTGTAGAGAATACCAAAATGAACAACTTATAAAGAATAAGTTTCTTTCGAAATCTCTTTGGTTTTTGAGCAAACTGACCATTTTAATCTTTAATAATTTTGACGTTTTAAACGTCAGTTTCTTCGATTCTACAAAACGCTCGATGTACATTTAAATATGATTTCAATTGAAAATAAACCATGAAAGTGTAAATGTAAATGATACCATCAAGTCGGAGAAAGTAACATGATGGCCACATCATAATTTTTTTTTTAATTTTTGGTTTATAATTATAAAACGATAATAGTTACAGCAAATTTATGTTAATGATAATTGTAGAGAATGCTAAAATGAACAACTTATAAAGAATAAGTTTTTTTCGAAATCCCTTTAGTTTTTGAATTTGAAGTATAATTTTTCCATCTTTCATAATTTTGACGTTTTAAACGTCAGTTTTATCCGCTCGGTGTACATTTAAAATATGATTTCAATTAAGAATAAACCATGAAAACGTAAATATAAATGACTATGATACCATCAAGTAGGAGAAAGTAACATGATGGTCACATCACCATTTTTTTATTCGGCTAAAAATATTCTTCTGAATAATTCAAATTGAATTTATTATTTCCAAATTTTTTCAAGTTCAAGAATTTTAATACATATTTTTTTTTTCATTAGACTAATAAACTATTCCTTTCGGAATTTGTGAATCCATCCACTTGTATCTAAAGCGATACAATATCGGAAAGCCTATGGCCGATTATGGTTAATTAAAACACATTTAAATTAAATTTACCAACGGAAACCGCCGTTTGCATAATTTTCGAATAAACTCTCGTTGGTTTATGAACACTTTAGTCAGTATACTGATGCCAACATGGGAAAATCTCTTTGGTAAATGGACTGATATGTTTATATCGCGACCGATCTCCTGTGAATTAATACCAATTTGTTGTAAATGGTTAAAGAAAGTTTTATTTATCGATCCAATGATACGTCGGGATTTAATGGGTTGATGTAAATATCATAAATTCAATTATGTGATAAGGATAAATTATATTTTCGTCGGAGAGAAATCCATTTTTGGTTGAATGGTTGTGGCGATGACTTCATGAGCTCATTTTTTTAAAACCAAATTTAAAATGATTTTTCATCGTTATAATAATCTAATAATCGAACTGCCCATCGAAGAACATAGAAAAAATCGATTGGGAAACGATTTCATCTTTTGGTCTTATTTAGTCTTATTTACATTTACTCCACCTGTTGAAGAACATAAAATAAACAATTTATCATCAATTTTTTGGTCCTATTTACATCTATTCCACGAGTACTATACATTTCTAGAATTATATTTTTCTTTTTAATCTGCTCTGTGGCTTGCGAATAATAATATCCTCAAAAGTTGAAAACAATTGAACATCGAGTTTTCCGTGTTAGACTTTTTACTTTCTCAGTTACAAAGTACGAGAAAGTATTATGATTTTTTTTTTACGGAAATATCCGTTTTCGGGTCCCTAGATACCATTTCAACAATTTCTGGAAAAAAAAATGTGTGTGGGTGTGTGTATGTGTCTGGCTGTGCGCACGGTATCTCAAAAACTCATAAAGCAATTGATATGAAACTTTGAACATAAGTCTTATTCGATAATCTGAAGAACTGCAAAGCTTTTGGTAAAATTTCGTACACCGGAAGTGGGTGTTTACCTTAACTGTTTTTTGTTTTTTTCCAATATTTTTTTAAATATAAAAAATATTAAAATATTTATACAAATATTAAAGACATCAAAGAAGTAAACATCTTTTGCTTGAAAATATATTTTTTTTATTTTTGGTTTATAATTATGAAACGATAATAGTTACAGCAAATTTATGTGAATAATAATTGTAGAGAATGCTAAAATAAATAACTTATAAAGAATAAGTTTTTATCAAAATCTCTTTAGTTTTTGAGTAAACTGAGTTTTTGAATTTGAAGTATAATTTTTCCATCTTTCATAATTTTGACGTTTTAAACGTCAGTTTCATCCGAGTCTACGAAGCGCTCAAAGTACATTTAAAATATGATTCAAATTGAAAATAAACCATGAAAGCGTAAATTAAATGATACGATCTAGTCGGAGAAAGTAACATGATGGCCACATCACCATTTTTTTCTAATCGCCAAAATTATGACAATTTTTCAAAAACTGCAACGACTGAAACGAAAGTTATGAATTTTTAAAGTCATCCTTGCAATAATCATAAAATATTGGTCGGAATTGGAAAAATGATAAAAAATAGAAACAGTTGCCATTATTTTTTTCAAAATCCTTAAAGATAATTTTTCAATAATTTACCGATTAAAACAGTTTACATTATATTAAAATTCCGTCTGAAACGAAAATTATGAATTTTTAAAATCATTCTTGCAATAATCATAAAATTTTGGCAGGAATTAGAAAAATGATAAAAAATATAAACGAACGATTGAAAAATAGTTTTGCAAATACTTACGAGACAATTTCTCATTAATTAACTAATTAAAACAGTTTACTTCTTTGAAAAATTCCAACTGAAACAAAAGGTTAAAATTTTAGCCAAAACTATAAAAAATCTAAAAAATTAAATCGTTGCCCAATTGTTTTGAAAATCCTTACAGATACGTTAGCATCGATTTAGGAACTAAAGCCTTTGACATTTTTGAAAAATGTTAACTCATTCATTCAACAGTTAGGAATTTTCGAAATGGTCCCGACCGTAAGGTTAAAATTTTTGCCGAAACTAAAAAAATTGTAAAAAAATAAATCGTTGCGAAATTGTTTTGATACTTAAGCATCGGTTTACTAACTAAAAGAGTTTTTGAAAAATTCCATCTCGGACAAAAGTTATCAATTTTTAAAACAGTTATTGCTGTAAGCTTAAAATGTTTGCCGTAACTAAAAAAATTGTAAAAAAAATACTCCTAATTGTTTTAAATGTACTGAGAAAAACTTTGGCATCGATCTACTAAGTAACGCAGTTGACATTTTTGAAAAATATTAACTTTAATATTTTAAAATTAAAAAAATTAAAATTTAAAATTTTTGCCCAAATTAAAAAAAAATTGTAAAAAATAAATCGTCGCGAAATTATTCAGGAAATGCTCAGAAATGCTTTGGCATCAATTTACTAACTAAAATAGTTGACATTTTCGAAAAAAGTTATAAATTTTAAAATTTTTGCGGAAACTAAAAAAAATGCAAAAAAAATTAATCGTTGCGCAATTGTTTTGCAAATACTTACGGATATTTTGGCATCTATTTGCTAAGTAGAGAATTTGATTTTTTTTTAAATTCCATCTTAGACAAAAGTTATGAATTTTTCAAAATGTTCCCTGCTGAAAGGTTAAAATTTTTGCCCTAATTAAAAATAAATCGTTGCGCAATTGTTTTGGAAATGCTCAGAAAGACTTCGGCATTGATTTACTAATACAGTTGAGATTTTTGAAAAATGTTAACTCGGACAAAAGTTATGAATTTTCAAAATGGTCCCCGCTTTAAGGTTAAAAATTTTGCCGAAACTAAAAAAATTGCAAAAAAAATAATCGTTGCGCAATTGTTTTGCAAATACATAGGGATACTTTGGCATCTATTTGCCAAGTAGAGAATTTGATATTTTTTAAAAATTCCAACCTAGACAAAAGTTATGAATTTTCAAAATGTTCCCTACTGAAAGGTAAAAATTTTGCCGTGACTTAAAAAATTGTAAAAAAAAATAAATCGCTGCGCAATTGTTTTGGAAATACTCAGAAAGATTTCGGCATTGATTTACTAACTAATACAGTTGAGATTTTTGAAAAATGTTAACTCAGACACAAGTTATGAATTTTCAAAATGGTCCTCGCTGTAAGGTTCAAATTTTTTCCGAAACTAAAAAAATTGCAAAAAAAATTAATCGTTGCGCAATTGTTTTGGAAATACATAGGGATACTTTGGCATCTATTCGCAAAGTAGAGAATTTGATATTTTTTAAAAATTCCAACTTAAACAAAAGTTATGAATTTTCAAAATATTCCCTGCTGAAAGGTTAAAATTTTTGCCGTAACTAAAAAAATTGCAAAAAAATTAATCGTTGCGCAATTGTTTAGCAAATACATAGGGATACTTTGGCATCTATTTGCTAAGTAGATAATTTGATATTTTTTTTAAATTACAACTTAAACAAAAATTATAAATTTTCAAAATGTTCCCTGCTGAAAGGTTAAAATTTTTGCCGTAACTAAAAAAATTGTAAAAAATAAATCGTTGCGCAATTGTTTCGGAAATACTCAGAAAGACTTCGGCATCGATTTACTAACCAAAAAGTTGACATTTTCAAAAAAATTTAAACTCGGCCAAAAGTTATGAATTTTCTAAATGTTCTCTACTATAAGGATAAAATGTTTGCCGAAACTAAAGAAATTGCAAAAAAATAAATCGTTAAACAATTAATATTTTTGAAAAATTAGGCAGTCCCCTGGACTGCCTAAGTGTATCCGATTTCTAACCGGGTAATTATTTTGCCAAAGAAGCGCAAGAAGTGTCGCTAAGCAACTGAAGTTCGTATGAGAAAAAACCGCAGATTATGATAAAATTATGAGTCATGTGATGAAAGTGTTTTAAATCCTGGGGAAAAATTTAGACTTTTATTTTGAAATATTCGACATCGCTATTGATTTGAACATTCTAAACTGTTAGAAAATTGATTCTCCTTGTTTAAATTTTTGCTAGTTTAGAGTCCGAAAATCTAAGAAAATGTTGTATGGATTTAGATATTAAATTACAGGTAACCGAAACCGGAAAATTAACAAAAGATTTAGATGGAATGGAACTCTTGAAAGAAGTCTTTGTCTTTTAGAGAACTATTTTCTAATCATTTCCAATTAAAACCATAAGAAATTTTAAATCATGTAATTAGCCAAGACTTACAAGGAAACTAACCCAAGTGTTCCCCTCCGATTTGAATGAAATTTGGTAGATTTGTAATGTATTCAGAATTGTACAATGCAAAAGTACATCTGGCAGTCCGGGATTACTTGCAGATTCTTTAGTCGTTTCTTCTTTCAATTCAGACCAAACATATTTCAAATTTGAAATATTTGTATATGCTCTGACATATTTTTCTACTTTAAAACTTTACACAAATATTACTTATCTAATTTTAATTTTTGTTAATTAATGTCTTAAATAATGTTACATTTCCCTGTAATTGGATATATGTCTGTTGGGGAATAAACGGTTATTATTATTATTATTACATTTTTTGAATTGAAGAATAAAAACCCCCCACAAAAAAAATGTTTTACTGCACGTGAGGGGGCGGCCAACTCATCATTTGCACGCGGGCGGCCAAGGGTCTAGGATTGGCCCTGATAATATGAAAGGGTTGCATAGAAAATATTGTGTACTCCTTGTCCGCGAAATCGTTTAGCGCCTTCGAGATCTTTTTCTCGGCATGATTACGCCGCCTTGATTCATAATTCCCCTGCCATAGTAAAACAACCAAGACGAGTACAGCAAATAAGAACGTATGAAGGAACCCCAAAAGTTAACGTGCTTTGGCCTATCTCCTCCTCATGTGCCAACAGGCCATTTTTTTACTACCTGGATATGCTATGGTAATGGTTAATGCCGCATTTAGAGGAACATGAGGATGCCGTCATCGTGATTCAACAAGATGGAGCTTCTCCTCTGCGCGAGTACCTGAACAAACACTTACCTCACCGTTGGATCAGCCGAGCTTCCGAAAATAACCTACCTTTTTTGCGATGGCCCTCACGTACAGCGGATGACTTTGTGACTTTTTCTTGTGGGGTATGTAAAAGACATAACTGCGTGAAATGATAACACGTCGATTTATATTTTTATTTATTTATGTAATTAACGGTACATCAATTTTACAAACAATACATTATTTTTAAAACTACAACTTAAAAATAAACAGTCTTTGTAAATTAACAATAAAACTTAATATCTGAACAAGTAATAAAGCACACATTATAATAGAACGAAATAATGATAATACATAACTACTCCTAGTAAATTGGCTATTTCTAACAAACAGTTTAGGTAGAAATATCACATGACAATCAATAAATTCGAGATATTCCTTAAACCAATTGAAGGAAGTTCAAAAAGTGTTAAATTGGGCGAATAACAGACCATATTACTCAATCTAATAATTCGAATTAATGAATCATTACTAGGATGTAGTGTTATTTTAAAAATCAAAGTGGTAGATGGTAAGTTAAAATTTAAATCTGCAATTTATTTATTTATTTATTAATTGTTAACGGGAGCCCCCTATTCACAATAATGCGACAGAATACATATTTAAATAAACTTAAACTAAGTAAACTAAATCTAGTTAACATAGAGTTATTTCTCAATGATTTAAAGATAATAAATACAATAAAATTATAAATCGTTATTATTATAAATTTTTACTACTAATTATCTTTATTATTTAGTATTACATTATATGTTTACATTTTTATTTACAGCAATATAAATTCTAAAAGGCTATCGACCAGCGGTCTTTCTGCCAACTGCGTTTAAATTTTTATTTAGCGCCATTCTAAATTTGTGGCCTTCAACATTGAACAAATTGAACCAGGGATTAACATTTAGATCATTTGCCAATCTAAGCATACGACTGATGGTGTTATTATATGAGAAATTCGTATTATATTTGTTAATTGAAAATAAAGTATTACTCCTTAAAGCAGTTGAATAGTTTGAAGAAAATAATTTAATATCTGACAATAAGGAAGGGGAATTGATACATGAATTTAGTAAACCGTGAAGTGTGCAAAGATCGGAAATTGATCTGCGAACCTCCAGAGTATGCATCTTCAATTGGCCCATCACTGATGAATAAGAACCTTGGATGTTTTTAATGCCCTGTTTAAATTCAATAGCTCGTAAGAATTTTTTCTGCACACTCTCAATTCTCTCAATATCCATCAGCAAATAAGGTGACCATATTGGAGATGCATACTCAAGGTGGCAGCGAACAATATAAAATTTTAAGGCATTCAGGACTCAATTCCTTTGAGAGATGCCACACAAAACCCCATACTTTTCTTGCCTTATCACAATTTTTTTTTTAAGTTTTTAGTGTTAAGTTATTAAATTTAATTTTATCCTCATATGCCAAATCAGGCTTTGTCTCACCTGACAAGTTTTCACTAATTTGTACTGTGTACCTCTACCTGTACTTTTTTCTGAAAATAAATATGTATTATTATTATTAAATGATATGGGTTCTGAAAGTTAAGGTGCTATCAAATAAAACACCAAGGTCTTTGATTGTATTAGTTCTAGCCAAAGGAATCGAGTCTAACATATACTCGAACTGAATGTTGCATTTACGCCCGGTTTCTCCGACGAATCTTAAAATAGGTCTCACTTAAGTACGTCTTATTTTTAAGTAGTTCTTAACTTTTTGTTCTGTTGCGCCAAACAAATTTATACATATCTTAGGTAAGATTTAATTACACGTGGCAACGTTGCATTTTCGCGTCAGTTTGATAGGCCGTCCTATGTCAAATTCATTTCTAACCTTCCTGTTGTTGAGTTTTGTGTGGTTTCATAATGGCGGAAGTGCAAGCGAAGCGTGTTAAGGGAAAGAAGTACGAAATTTATTAGCGTCGTTGGTATCGGTCCACAACAACAAACAAATAGAAGTAAGAAGCATGGGATTCCATCACCCAGGAACTAAATACATGCAAAGATAGAAAGATTCTCTAAAAAAGTGGGTAAACATGAAGCATGGAATAAGGAAGAGTGTTGCAGAAAGTAAAAAAGAACTGTTTAAGACAGGTGGAGGAACAGCTGAAGATGACGAATTTATGTTATCATTATTGAATGAGAAATCGGTGGTTGGGTTGTCGAATCATTCGGACAGTAATGTGCAATTACTACAGCATCTACATCAAATGCAAATGCAAATGCAAATTACATCTAATAGATTATTAGTCATTTCATGAATACTTCCAATAGCAGACATATGTTGGTGAAAATTGCTAATTTTATAAGTTAGAATCCGAATCTTAAGATGCCATTTTTGGCGTCTTATAATGTAAGACCTTCTTATGACTAAGATCTGATTTATGGTTGGTGCAACACTTTAAGAACGTCTTAATTTTAAGATAGGTTTTATCTACATAAGATTCGTTGGAGAAACCGAGCGTTAGATTTAAAAGACCGTTCACAATTTTAAATAATACACACAGGGTGTTGAATTGTAAAACGGGCCATAGGGATTTGGATTTACATGTAAAATTTAAAATGTGTTGGCTCTCCTAATTATTTGACAGCATCGGTCTTATATTATTTTTAAGGCTTTTTAAGCTGAATGATTTGGTGCCTTACTCGATAGTTTCTGCAGAGTATTTACCGAGATATTTACAAAAAACTTTACAATTATTTCGAATTAAAAATAAAGGTTTGCCATGAAATCATAATGGCGGGTATTTCATTTTGTTCTAAAATGTGACGTTTGTTGTCGCATTACGATTTACAACCGGCCGTGTTATACACAAGAAAAAGTATTTATAAGTAAATGGTTTTACCCGGGTACTATTTTAGAAGTGTACGTGATTTGTTCAGTGTTGAAATTACGGAGAAGGCAAAAGTACTACTCAACGTACTACTCAACGTCTATAAACATAATGTAAGTAGATCGATATTATGAAATAATTAAGGGAGCCAATTGTAACACATCACACAAGTAGTAATTATTCATTGAATAGTACATTTGCCGGTTATTGACTTCTCCGGAAATTTAGGTACAGTTAATTATCATTCGGTGACGGTTCCCGGGGTTTTTTCTGGTACGGCTGAGTAACAAGAGGTGGTAATACAGATAGGTAGGGTCATGGCTGCGTGACCGCACCTATCTGTATTACCACCTCTTGTTCCTCGGCCGTACCAGAAAAAACCCCGCGAACCGTCACTGTTATCATTTAATTGTAGATACTGCTTTCTTGTGTAGAAACAGTAAATCGCAATGCGACAGCAAACGTCACTTTATAGAACAAAATGAAATATCGGCCATTATGATTTCATGGCAAACCTTTGTTTTTAATTCAAAATACATTCCACTTTTGTATAATAAATAACTATTGGACCCCTTAATTCTTACTGGATTTAGTCATTATTGCACATTTTGCTCTCTCATATTTGCACTGCTATTGAGAACTCGCAATTCAGTGGCGTAAAGAGGGCTATGCTATGCTTGGACAGTCGATTTTTTACTTTTTCCGGAAACGTGGTAAAATAGAGGGAAACGTATTTTTTTACATGGAGGCTCTAGACCTTCAGTTATGTTAGGAACTTTTCAATAAAATGCACATTGTCACTGCAGCTATAGCATATTCGGTGGAATGTGGCGGCCGAGGTCGTAAAACGATCGGTCCGCCCTGAGGATCGACGCACCCTCAAAGAAAAGGTATTGTTGGTTCGTCTAATTGCATCCCATACATTTATTACTGTCCTTCGCACCGATTGGTATACGCACTTTTACACCAGTACTTCTCAACAAAGATTGGTTTGAGATAAAAAATATTACGTCCACTACTTACCGAACTCCGACCCTCTTTTACGACCACAGCCGTCAGATTCCGGAGAACGGACTATAGTCGATATGAGAGAATGCAAGAGGAAAGTTGACTATAATAATAAGTGGAACCAAGGGTTTATTAAAATCAATAGCTTTGCGAAAAGATGGTGTACCTACTAAGAAATATAAAATGAGAAGAAAATCGGTGGTTCGTATTATGAATTCAATGTGATACATTACGACCTCAGTGTATAAATATAATCAATACATTATAACAGAATGTCGTCCGGACGTAATGAGAGAGTAATATAAGAGAGGCGTCATATTTGGTCAGCGTCGGGAAATAAGGGCGAATTTTGCGCGGCGGGCCCGGAGGAGAGCAGCGTGTGACAATGATATTGCCATGGTTATCTCTCTTACATAAGGTCCTAGACATCGTCATTGTCTTGGCCGCGGCGCTCTCGTGGGAGTCCCCCTCGGCGCAGGCCCCGCCTTTTGCACCCGATAACAATGCGAATCCGCGCTTGCCGACGTTCTTTCGCGCTCGCGGAAGTCGGCGCCAGCGGTGTGTGTACGTGCGCGCCCGCTCCTCTAATTCGCGGAGGAGGAGGCGTCACGGCCACGTGGGCGCAAAGGAGGGCCATAGGCGGACCGCGCACAAGAGAGGGGCACCGACGATGCTGCCGTAGCACTGGACCCGACAGACGCATCTCTGCACGCAGTGTACGCACACGCGTCTCCACAGAACGCGCGAAGAGTGCACCACCTCACACAGACCGCTCGAAACGAAACTCTCTCGTCTCGTCGTCGTCGTCGTCGTCGGCGGCGCGCTCCTCCGGTTCGATCAGTGTTTAACACAAGTGAACGTTCTTTAAAGCTCGCGATTAACGCGCGCGGTGCTCTCCACACATACACACGGACGCGACAGTGCGCGGCCAATCATACTCGAGTAAACAATAGGTGTACGGGGGGTTGCTTGCGCATCAGGGGTATACTAAGGGTGCGCATCCTGTTTGTTCCCTTGTTAGTTAGTGTAACTCCGGACAGTCTTGGACATTCGGCACGGTGGCTACCGCACATCTGCAAGAGGTCCGCTCCCAGGCGACGACTATCCCGCCATGTGTTGACCTCCAAATTTTGACGCAGCTACGGTAAGTCGAACGCAACACCCTCTTAGGACCCCGTTACCTCATCTGGTATTGACATAACTCGGCGAGTGGTACGCGGCGCGTGCGGCACGCGATTAATTCGCCGCACTTTCACATACACACACACAGGCACACACCGCGAGCATTGTGCAACCGACCCGACCATCATCATCATCCGAACGTGAGAAAAAATGTGCATAACTTATGAATATGCAAATCCGCGAGTGAATGCGAATCATCCGAATTGAATTTTGTTGCCGAATTCACCTAATCGTACAAATCGCGAGAGTGAATTTATCGACGACTGAGTCATCCGTTCCTTGTACCTGTTACCCAACGAATTGATCGTTTTCACGCGAAATCGCGTGCGAATTGACTTGACGGTGAATTAAAAATTCGCGAATTCGGCTCGAATTTCAAATGTCACAATTGCATGTTCAAAAATTTGCAGAATTTGCTTAGCCGGACGAGTAAATTTTTTTTATAAAAATTCACCCCAGGTTGTACAATCATGGAGGTTCTTCTCAAGTCTTGAGGGATTCGCGAGAAAAATCGCGGATGTTCTTGCCGAGACTCTGATTTTAAATGACACAATTGCACGTTCAAGAATTTGTTCCTAACAGCAGACTTCGCGTTACCGGACAAATAAATTATTCGTTTACAAATTCGCCCCCGTTTGAATAGAAACATTCGCTGAGGTTCTTCTCAAATCTTGAGGTATTCGCGAGAAAAATTCGCGGATGTTCTTGCCGAGACTCTGATTTTAAATGTCACAATTGCACGTTCAAGAATTTGTTCCTAACAGCAAACTTCGCGTTACCGAACAAATAAATTATTCGTATACAAATTCGCCCCAGTTTTAATAGAAACATTCGCTGAGGTTCTTCTCAAGCCTTGATGGATTCGGGGACGTTTTGCTGATACTCGCATTTTAGATGACACAAAAATTTGTTCCTAATAGCAGACTTCACGTTGCCGGACGAGTAAATTATCTTTATACAAATTCGCCCAAGTGTTACGAATAGAAACATTCGCGGAGGTTCGTCTCAAGTATTGATGGATTCGCGAGAGTGAAATCACATCCGCGTACCAACTTATCTCAACACCAAAATTGTTTCCAACATCAAGTCATCAATTCAAATTTGTTTGCCAATTGGATTTGCTCAATCCAAACTCTGCGAGTGTCCAGTGATTCAATTGTACGTTCAAGTTATTCAGATGTATTTTCGCTTAATCTTCATGCAAAATCGCTTGTGAATTGACTCCACGGTGAATTATAAATCCGTGCCGCGACTCGGACTTGAAATGACACACAATTGCACGACCAAGAATCTGTCCCCAAACAGCAGACTTCGCTGTTGCCGGACGAGTAAATAATTTTTAAACAAATTCGCCCCATTTGTATGAATATTTCGCGGAGATTCTTAAGTCTGTTTGAAGAGTAGACTTCGCGCTGCGAAAACTGTTGTCAAGTAAGTTCAAATTTGCTTGCCAATTGGATTTGGAAAATCCGCTAATGTTCTTCAAACTTCGAGATTCCTCAAGTACACAGTGATACAATTGTACGTCTAAATTGTTCGCGTGTAATTTCGCTTAATTTTCATGCAAAATCGCGTGTGAATTGACTCCATGGTGAATTGTAAATCCGCGGACGCTTTCGCCGCGACTCGGACTTGAAATGACACTCAATTGTACGCCCAAGAATTTGTCCTCAACAGCAGACTTCGCTGTTGCCGGACGGAATTATTTTAAAACAAATTCGCCCCATTTGTAGGAATAGTTTCGCGGAGATTCTTAAGAGTGGACTTCGCGCTGCGAAATCTGTTGTCGAGTAAGTTCAAATTTGCTTGCCAATTGGATTTGGAAAATCCGCTAATGTTCTCAAAACTTCGAAACTCCGCGAGTACTCAGTGATACAATTGTACGTCTAAGTTGTTCGCGTATAATTTCGCTTAATTTTCATGCAAAATCGCGTGTGAATTAACTTGACGATGAATTTAAAATCCACGGACGTTCTTGCTCCGACTCGGATTTGAAATGACACAATTGCATGTTCAAAAATGTCAATCGAACAGAAAATTCTCCCGATCTTCGCGAGTCCGACACAATTGTATCTTTCGAACTGTATTTTCTTCCAAAGTCAGAATTCACCGGTTTCGGGTGAGTAAATGTTTTTCATGCAAAATTCGCAGATGTTACGACTTCGCGACTTTGCTACAGTGAAATGACATAATTGAATTGAAGATTTCGCTGTTAGCCAACGCGTAAATGATTGTTATACACAATTGTAAGTGAAATGCTATGAATTTAACATTTCGCGAACGATGATTAGTGAAAAATTCGCTTGTTGTAAAAATTTTTGTTACAACTTTATGAAATGTCATAAATATTTACACCTAGGATTGTTCCTACCAGCATATTTCGCTAGTATGTCGAACACGTACATGATTTAATCATCCTAATTGCAAATATGTATTACCAAAACCAGATTTTACTGTTACCAAAAGACTGATTGATTTTCATTCAAATCCGCACGTCATTGACTTCACGGTTCGAATCGAAAAATTCGCCGATATTTTTGTCACATATTCGCGAGTTTGCGTGCATAACGAGACCATTGTATTCTGTTCCAATAAGTCTTTACCGTTATCAAACTATTCGCGATTTCTTAAGTTTTTTTACTATAAAAATTGATGGCATTTATCCTGAACAAGGTGTTGATTATGCACAATTGCTTGGGCGGTTTGATTTCGAGTCAATGTCCACTCGGAGGGACTATAGTAGTACTAAGCTGACGGAAAAGCTTATCCATAGTATAGCCGATTGTTCTGATCTCTTATCGAAAGTTAATTTCTTTGCACGCCGAATTTCATCACGGCAATGCAATACCTTCCACATTCCATAATCTAAATCGAACGTTCTGTAAAAATCTCCTGTTTTCCACATGAGCCGATCGAGTATATTTGGATATATTTACTTAGTTGTATTTACAATTATATTATATTTAGTGATTGTTATATGTTATGTATTTTTTCTAGTTTAAGAATATTGTTAATTCCGTAACTTTTCCATAACTTATATATCTGTATTGTCCTGTAATTGGTGACTGTTGGGCAATAAAGTTTATTATTATCATTAGCGGCGTTCACACGTACAATGTTTCACGCGTTCTTGGAAAGCGGCCTGTTATATCGCGCGTTCCCAACACAGAACGGGAACGTGGCGTTCCAATCGTGTTGAGCAAAAGTGGACACAATTTTATGCTCCGTTCTTGCTTCAAGCACGTGCTGAGAAGTTAGCGCTAGAACTAATCTCGCGCGCCAAAGACAAAGTGTGCGTTTTTAAAATATCCGATATTCTCGTATTCACACGCACGTTCAATCGCGCTCCAAGCGTGAGGGATTGCGCGTACGTGTGAACGCCTGTATTAAGTGATGTTCATGCAAATCCGCCTGTCAAATGTTTTCAGGATGCGAATAGAAAATGCCTCCGACCTTTGCGAGTCCGCGTGTATGGAATGGCAGAATTGTATCTTCCGAATTGTATTTTCTAGTATTGTATTTTCCGATTTGTATTTTCTCCCAATATGAGAGTTTACCGTTATCGAACTTTTAGGTGGATTTAATGGCACTACTATACCGATCTTCACGAGTCCGACACAATTGTACCTTCGGAACTGTATTTTCTTCTAATATTAGACCTCGCCGTTATCGAACTATTAAGCGATTTTCATACAAAATCGCGTATGCACTGACTGAACGCTGTGAAGTGAAAAATCTACTGAAGTTTTTGTCGCAAATTTAAGACACGGTCCTAGGAATTGTATTTGTTGTTTATCAGGTACCAACACATACTCCTACAAGTACATATTTCGAGATTGAATCTTCATCAATCCGCGAGTACAGTGACGGAATTATTAAAAATTCTATACCTCATTTAATAACCAGGCGGACTAAATTAAATTATAGCCGCGAAAATACGTTGTTGTGATTGGCTAAACCGGCGCCGTTTTTACACAGGCTAAAATTGCGAAAACGGTAATGGCCGCTGTTATGATCAGCTGATCACCTTACTTATGTCCCCCCGTTTTCACGTGTTTCGCGTCAGTTTTTGTGTTTTTAGCCAATTATTCCTTCTGTTAATAGTGTAAGAATCGGTTCTCATCCCGCGATCTCAGAGGAAATAGTTATATCATTTTTGATTTTCGAGCCCAATATTACATACTAAATTATTGACTATATAATACAGAAAGTTTGCCTAAAATTTATTTACTTATTGTTATGAATGTTAAGGGTAAACGAATTTTAAACAATTTTAATTTTACCGCCAAAACATGTCTGGTTACTTTTCTGGTGACTTTCTCTGGTGTAAATGAGACTTTCGCCTTTAGTCCGCCTGGTTATTAAATGAGGTATAGTTACAATCAATTACCTTACGTAGATGTTCCTGTCACAACTTCGCGAATCTTCGAGTATGGAATGACTCAATTTAATTGATTTTTTTTTCCAAATACCAAAATTAATTGTTTCTCATACGCGATCACGAGAGCTTACAAATAAAATTGCGGATTCTTCACGGGTGTGAAGTTGGCAATAGTTCCAGCAATAGATTTTAAAAATCCATATCTCGGAAAAAAGAAAAACAATTCGAAAAAAAAGTTAACCATACCATCAGGGAAGGTCTAAATTAATAACACAAAAAGAATCAACGCTTAATTTTAACCCTTTATATTTTTTCACCCCTTTCAAAGTTTTTGATTTTTTTTTTAAGTTTTCAATCTGCCATAAATAAATAAAAATGCTTATTCTTGTCACTAATACAAGTACTTTAATAATCAAGAGTCAAAAAAACGTTACGGGCACTCCTTCAACAACAAAAAATCTCCACAATGTGGATTTCTGCGATTTACGGAGAAATTTTTTTTTTTTTGGGTTGAAGGAGTGCCCGTAACGTGTTTTTGACTTTTGATTATGAAAGTACCTTTATTAGTGATAAGAATAAGAATTTTTATTTAGTTATGGCTGATTGCAAATTTTGTTAAAAATGGAGATTAATATCGCGAAATGTGGATTTCTGCGACTTACGGAGAATTTTTTTTTTGGGTTGAAGGAGTGCCCGTAACGTGTTTTTGACTTTTGATTATGAAAGTACCTTTATTAGTGATAAGAATAAGAATTTTTATTTAGTTATGGCTGATTGCAAATTTTGTCAAAAATGGAGATTAATATCGCGAAATGTGGATTTCTGCGACTTACGGAGAAATTTTTTTTTGGGTTGAAGGAGTGCCCGTAACGTGTTTTTGACTTTTGATTATGAAAGTACCTTTATTAGTGATAAGAATAAGAATTTTTATTTAGTTATGGCTGATTGCAAATTTTGTTAAAAATGGAGATTAATATCGCGAAATGTGGATTTCTGCGACTTACGGAGAAATTTTTTTTTTGGGTTGAAGAAGTGCCCGTAACGTGTTTTTGACTTTTTATTATGAAAGTACCTTTATTAGTGATAAGAATAAGAATTTTTATTTAGTTATGGCTGATTGCAAACTTTTTCAAAAATGGAGATTAATATCGCGAAATGTGGATTTTTGCGACTTACCGAGAATTTTTTTTGTTAAAGGAGTGCCCGTTTTTTGACTCTTGATTATTAAAGTACTTTTATTAGTGATAAGAATAAGCATTTTTATTTATTTATGGCAGATTGCCAACTTGAAAGGGGTGAAAAAATATAAAGGGTTAAAATTAAGGGTTGATTTTTTTTGTGTTATTAATTTAGACCTTCCCTAATGGTATGGTTAATAATTTAGAATTGCTTTTCTTTTCTCCGTGATATGAATTTTTAAAATCTATTGCTAACTTCACACCCGTGGATTCTTCTCTTGCATTATTCGTTTTCAATAACAATCAATCGCGAACATTCCTGCCGCATCTTCATCATCAGCACCCGCGTAGGGGGGGAGATGTACGCGATTTTTCGTTGGAGAAAACAAGCGTGTAATGGAGAATAGGTGACTTACCCTTTAGATGTCGAGAAGTGCACAACACTGTAATCCTTGGCCGGTATTTCTATTAACACTTCAAACTAACACATATTATTTAAATTGATTTGCGGTTATAACGACACGTATGTCTTCAGTTCGCGAACTACATTCTTCCTCCTCGCTGTGCCTATAGGCGATGTGGAGGGGATGACAAATGAAGACTAAATATCCATATTTACCACTCAGAATTTTGAGTTAGCTGGAATCTTGTGCTCCTGTTGATGATTGCGCTGTCCATCTTCGTTCACGTGATCGGGTAATTTTCATTTTCGTTCTCCCTGCGCGCTCTAAAACTGAATTCGAATTTCGCGCGTAGCCTTGGTACTGCTGCTTTCTCTGCGACACGTGAAAGATTTCCTGCCCTCTTGCCCTGCGGAACGTCATAGTTGCAATGGACTGCTTCTCTTTTAATCGCAATTTCGATGGCTCTTGAAACTTCCAATGTTTCAGCATCTCTCTTCCATCTCTTGTAATAAACGATCCATCGTAAATCCTTTTTCGAAACGATCACGCACCATCATGTTACAATGTTCGTTTTTAAATGCACATTTTGACACGTGCAACCCACTCTGCTACACTTTCATCATAATGTTTTAACGCATTGTAAAATTTATAACAGCAGTTTTAGCCGGAGAAAAATCAAATAACTTGATACCTCACTTTTACTGGCGAACTCTAGCACACACAAATCATGCATTAGTTTGAATGTTTCTTCACTCAAACCATTTAATAGTAAAGCACGTTTAATTCAGCAGCGGTTCGTGGATTTCCGTAGGTGAAGCAAAAACAAAGATGCCCCTCATGCTGCACTACTCACTCTAATAGAGGAAGAAAATATTCCGTTGCTTTTTCGGTCAAATTTTCTTCCATTGCGTTGCCTTACCGCCGACCATCCACGAGCCGCCGCTGGTTTAATTTAAACCATTTAATAGTAAAGCATGTTTAATTTCGTGTTTGCCAATATTGTTAGCCTCAAAGAATTGACTTAGTTTTAACTTAAATATTGTCAAATCACAATGTAATGTAAATTCACGAATCTGTCGCAATTTTTTTTAACGCACGAAAAAAATATCGATCTCACTAATACCACGTAAATGTTTTTTTTATCCGCGTCGCCACTTGCTACGTTTGTGACCGGTGGGTGCAATAATGCACAAAACGTAACTACATTTTAAATGAATACTTATTCTAATAACTCCGAAATTCGATAGACACATCTGCTCCATACAAGAGCGCGAAACTAACTGATAAATACTCATGCAAGGTACTAAAAAGGAAAGAAAAAAAACTGATAAATACATCGAGCGCGGAGACAAAAAAACTTATACACAAAAACTGGAATGCGCTCTCCGCCTCAGCCAAATAAATGCGTTTGTATTCCCACGATTGGAAATACATTTACATGAGCAATAATGTTTTTTATCGAAATATTCCCAAATAGAAATAGTTATTTATTTATTAAAAGCGCAAAGTTTGTATAATGATACTTTATGCTGGAAATTGCACATAAGGTTTTTTCTACGACTGCTTTTATTATGATTTCTTCCAAAATAATTCATACTTATTATTAGTGTTGTTATGTTGTAGTTGGTAATTACAATAGTTTTATTTTCGTATGTATCTAAATTTTATTCTTTTCCTGCAATTGGATATTTTTTCTGTTGGGGAAATGTAGAAATAAATAAATAACAAAGTCTGCTAGTCTGTACTTGACCGAACGTTGCTGTAGGTAACGTGCGGCAAAGTAAGCTAACGTTTACCTTTCGGACAATGTTAATTTTGTGTTGTCGGTTGAATGTGGAAAAGCCTTTTTCGCATCTTATTAAATAATATAAACATTGTTAAATCGTTTTTGATTGAGAAAGTTGTCCATTATTCGGCCCAATCATTTTCTACGCAGGTGACGTCCAATCAAATGATTTTCATTGCCCAACAGTTAAGTTGTTACTATGGTTACGATTCGTTTTTTGTCAGCAAACTGCCGCAATTTCCAAATAGAAAAAATATTCGTTATAATTTAATACAAACTAATTATTTAATATAATGCGAAAAAGTATAGTATTAAACTCGTGAACAAGTTGGCCATTGCCACGAGGTTCACCCGAACTTTCTCACTCGTTTAATAATATACTATTCTTTATCGGTCGTAGCAAAAACAATGCATTTTCGTTTGTGAATTGATCGTCAAACACAGACTATGCAAATTTTCAATTTTCTCAAGTTTCCCAAGGATGCAGAATCAAAATCTGGGAGATTTATTTATTAGTGCCCAGCTAGCACATATTTTAGTGTTTGAGGCTTCTTTGGTGTTTTCGACGAACGATTTAGAAAATAATAATTATAATCGTATTGGCAGACGACACAGCAGAATTTATAAATTTCCGAAAGTCTCACGAGTGAGTTACGCCGCCCGAATTCGCCGAGATTCCGTTATTTTAACATCTTGCATAATTACCGGACGATCAGTTCGTTTGCCGCGATGAATTCGCGAGTGGGCCGATGTCCGACTTGGAAATTGAAATATGGTTTGGTTTTTAATTTCGCGGGTGCATCGACAGTGTTTTGGCGTCCAAACATTCCGGTTAAAAAATGCGTAATTTGGGTTATGCGAACATTCGCAAATGTCCAGTGAGTGTGACCCATCCAAATTAAATATCCCAATGGATACAAATCTCAGATAGTTCCACACCTCATGAAATACAGGGTGTATTTGAAATAACGAACAGGCATTTAAGGGCACATACACAAAATATTTTTGAACCCATTTCCGTCAAAATTTATTCGAAAAAAAATTTGTTTTTTAAACATTTTGAGAACCGATGCTTTTCTTATTTAATTAGGTCCGCATGGAATGTGTGTTTGTTTATTTAAAACGCGAGATACGATTTCTTGCCTCCGAAATTTGAAGTGTTATCGCAACGTTTTTTTTTTTGTAAAAGATAAACAGTCCTCAAGTTCATTGACGCTTAAAGAGCACTCAGATATTTCCTACGCGCTTGTTGTAATTCGATATCTAAAGCCGATGCCGTTTAAAAATTAGGTCACATTACCACTGCCCCCAAACATATTTTCACTCATTAACTTTAATAATTAATTGCGGGCTTTTTGTTACAGTTATAAACAAAATAATTGCGAATATTGTTTAAAAATAATATAATCTCTTTGTGGTTACGAGCCTGTTCGTTATTTCAAATACACCCTGTATACAAAACTGACATAAATTAGAATTTATATCAGTACTGCCGATTTTATATAATAATGCTCGATTCGTTACAATCTAAATCAGTGTTGCCAGTTTGATACAATAATGCTCAATTCGATATATTTCGACTACAATCGATACTTTGATGAAACTTTGGATTCAGTATTTTCTACAAGATACATCAATGGGAGAAACGCCAAAGTGGCGGAATCTATTGCCTGAATGCTGTACTGAACCAAATCCGTTTCCCCATCAGCAACTAACTACACTGATGAGACCTGAAAGGTCGAAACCGGTCTGTAGGTGTTCTGATGGGGGAACAATATTTAATGATACATCAATGATTTTTATTAGTTCGTAAAATTTGCTTTATGGATAAGTAATTCCGCTCGCATTTTATCCAGCATTGCTTCACCGCACGTGTTTGTTTCGTTTGTTCGAATTCTAAAAATAAAATTCGTTTGTGGCTGGACTGAACCTAATCAGCCTCCATTCGCGGATATTTTCTTACATAAACGACTTACGTAAGCGTGATTATCAGGTAGTTTTCCGCAATGGACTCGTGATTGAGTTGACATCTGAAGTGTTTTGCTGAAATCCACGAAAGTAACGAAAAAATTGGCCAGCGTTCCTATACTTTATTATTTATCAAAATTGCCGTATGCACAGTAAGGCAGTTGCAAGGCAAAATTAAAACGGTTTTTCACGAACAAATTTATTTTTGCTTGAAACTTTTGACATTTAAAACAGCATATATTGAAGATATAACAATACTTTTGAACAAAAAAACTGACTTTTCACAATACTTCACACTAGTGTTTTGAGGTGATCAAAATCAGGGCCGGCTCGTTATGTAGAGCCGAAGAGCCATGGCACTACCACTAATTTCAAGCTCAGCAAGGATTTTTAAAGAAAAAGACTTGCCTTTGCTGAATTCGAAAATAATTGTACAAGAACACACATTGTTCGCATTATGAAGTTGTTCAATTGCCCAGAGCTTAAAAAATTATAATAACATTTGCAACAATCGTGAAATTTTCCAGATTTACTCAAATTTAATTCTACTGTAAGATTCCTCAAAAATCCGAAGACTTTCCTTCACTGATTGTCAAAATAATTGCATAAGAAAACAAATTGTTAAAATTCTGAAATTGTTCAATTGTCTAGAACAAAAAAATATAAAAATAATTGCTACAAACGTGAAAATTTCCAAATTTACTCAAAATTAATTCCACTACAATATTTCTTAAAATTATTTGGCTGAATTTCAAAATATTTGCACTAGTACACAAATTGTTTAAATTTTGAAACATGTAGTTGCAATTGCCTAGAGCTCAAAAAAATATAAAAACAATTGCCACAAACGAAAACTTTTCCAGATTTGCTTAAGATCAGTTCTGCTTCAAGATTCCATAAAAATCGAAAAACTTTCCTTCACGAGATTTCGATTTATTTCCGCGAGAACACAACTGGCTGAAATTCTGAAGTTTTGCATTTGATCAGAGCTTAAAATATATATAAAAAAAATTGCAACAAACTTGAAATTTTCTGGATTTGCTTAAAATCAATTCTACTTCAAGATTACATAAAAATCAAAAGACTGTCGTTTGTGAGATTTCGAAATATTTGCGCGAGAACACAAACTGTTGAAATTCTGCAGTTGTTCAATTGCCTAGAGCCCAGAAAACATAAAAAAATAATTGCCGCTAGCGGGAAAATTTCTAGATTTACTCAAAAATAATTCTACTACAAGATTCCTCAAAAATCTGAAAACTTTCCTTGGCTGAATTTCAAAATAATTGCACGAGAAAACAAATTGTTGAAATTCTAAAGTTGTTCAAATTGTATAGAGCTTTTCGTTTTTATTTGATTTATTTAATGCTTCTGTAAAGGTTTTCAATTTCAACTATCGTTAGTTTTTTTTTCCTTAAAAAGAAGGAATTATATTGTAGACTAAATGGCTCTACCATCAAAATGTTCCACCAGCCGACACTGATCAAAATAATCAAGTACTAGATTATTTTAAATTAAAAACTCAAAAATTTTGGTTGGTTTATAAGTTAATTCAGTATTTAATCGAAGGAATATGTCAAATTTTAAGTTTTCTGAAAATAGCGGCTTTCAGAAAATGAATTTTTGATTTTGACGAAAAAAATCGTATTTATTCGCTTATAAAATGTACAATATTAGGTGCTACGCGAATAGATTCACATCTTCTAAACACAAAATTTAATCAAAAAAATGGTGATGTGGCCATCATGTTACTTTCTCCGACTTGATAGTATCATAGCCATTTATATTTTTATGGTTTATTTTCAATTAAAATCATATTTTAAATGTACATCGAGCGTTGTGTAAACTCGGATGAAACTGACGTTTAAAACGTCAAAATTATAAAAGATGGAAAAATTATACTTCAAATTCATAAACTCAGTTTATTCAAAAACTGAAGAGATTTCGAAATAAACGTATTCTTCATAAATTGTGCATTATGGCATTCTCTACAATTATTATTAACATAAATTTGCTGTAACTATTAGCGTTCTATAATTATATACTAAAACTGAAAAGAAAAAAAAAATTCTCGAATAACAATGATTTTATGAAAAATGGTGATGTAGCCATAATGTTACTTTCTCCGATTTGATGGTATCATAGTCATTTATATTTACGCTTTCATGGTTTATTTTCTATTTAAATCATATTTTAAATGTACATCGAGCGTTTTGTAGACTCGCATGAAACTGACGTTTAAAACGTCAAAATTATAAAAGATGGAAAAATTATACTTCAAATTCAAAAACTCGGTTTACTCAAAAACTAACAAGATTTAGAAAAAAACTTATTCTTTAGAAGTTGTTCATTTTGGAACTCTCTACAATTATTCATATAAATTTGCTGTAACTATTATCGTTTCATAATTATAAACCAAAAATGAAAAAAAAGAATACATTTTTTTCTCAAATAACAATGATTTTATGAAAAATGTTTTCAAACAAAATAAGCTCATTTCTTTGTTGTCTTCAATATTTGTTTGAATTCTTTTTGTTATATTTTTCATATTTAAGAAAATATTGGCAAAAAACAAATAACAGTTAAGGTAAACACCCACTTCCGGTATACGAAGTTTTACCAAAAACTTTTCAGGTCTTCCGATTATCAAATAAGACTTATGTTTAAAGTTTCATATCAATTGATAATTGCTATATTAGTTTTTGAGACACAGACACAAAAAAAATCCAGAAATTATTGAAATAGCATCTAGGCAGGGCTGCGCCAAGCGGAGGTATTAGGGGTGCTCAGCACCCGAGCGCCAGTTTTAAGAGCCCTCTTACCTTGGTATCTACCAAATCATATTGGTTTTTACAATTTTCAAACTATTTATTTAAAATTGGCGCTCGTAGAAATAATCAATCCACCTAAAATACTTTTTGTTCGTAACACGTACGTTCGTGAAATAGGAGATGATTTTCTATTCTTTTCGGGCGCATGCAAACGCGAAATCCATGAACGTATCTGTTTGTTTATATCGAAATTCTGTCTTTACAACTAATTTTGAGAAGCGCCGATCAATGGTGTTCATTTTCTCTACCCCCCGCTTCACATTGAAAGGTGGCGGAAATTTTTGCCTCGCACCCCGGCGACAACATAACTTGGCGCGGCCCTGCATCTAGGGACCCCAAAACATATATTGCCGTAATTTTTTTTTTAATTTTCACTCTCACAATACTTTCTCGTACTTCGTAACGGAGAAAGTAAAAACATAAACATTTTGGTTGGTATATAAGTTAATTCAGTCTTTAATCGAAGGAATAAGTGAAATTTTAAGTTTTCTCAAAATAGCGGATTTTAGAAAAATAATTTTTAATTTTGACAAAAAAAAAACTCGTATTTATTCGCTTATAAAATGTACAATATTGGGTGGAATATAAATTAATACCAGTGAATTATGTTGGGAAAAAGCAGTTAAAATTTTGGCTGTCTAATATTTTGATCAGACTTTGAAAACGTGGGTTTGAGAAAAACACGTTCAAAATTTAAAAAAAATTAATTTACGTATGATTATAATTGATTCAAAAGTGCATATGCTCGTATAATATTAGTATATATAGGGGGAAAACTTTAACTGGAACAAATTCGGTATTTATGGACTGAGAAGTTCCAGAAAAAAATTCTCGGACACGCCGATTTTTTTTTTATTGCGCACTTTTTAGCGTCTAAAATAGTATGATGTCACTAGTCTTTCACGTATGACGTCATGGATATTTTTTTTATTTCACTAAATTTGTAGCCCTTTTTATTCTCCTGACGACTGTGTAAAAATATTTTGTTTTTTTTTTTATTTCAGAAATTGAATTTTTTTAACTTATTTAATGTATCAAATGTCCAAAATTCTGGTGGAATTTGTCTCATTTCATGCCGGATGCGTTCTTTCAAATATTACAAAAAATATATTAAGTGCGCAATAAAAAACAAAAATCGACAAAACTTCTCATTTCGTAAATACCGAATTTGTTCCAGTTAAAGTTTCCACCCTGTATAGTTTCGAGAATATTGATGAGATTAACTTTCAAATTGAACTGAACATGTTCAAGGCGCTTTTGTTTTTATTAATTTACTTCCCGTAAACGTAATTAAAAAAAAAAAAATTTCTAAAATTTACAAGTGCGTATAACTCTTTAAATAATTTCATAATATTACTGATAGAAGTTTGTACCAGTGGCGGCTCGTGGATGTTCGGCGGCGAGACAACGGAAGAAAATTTGACCGAAACAGCAACCAAATATTTGCTTCCTCTATTGTCTTTGCCCTCCCTACGAAAATCCAGGAGCCGCCGCTGGTTTGCACAAGTACTCACAAAATGATACGTCGTAATCATTGGAATTATACACTTGCTCGTCATTGCGTAGATGTTCTTCCACATTTGAATTTTGTTAAAATAAATTATAATCAGGAAATTCTAAAATGTTTATTTTCAATATAATAACAATTATTACGTTTACAATGCTAATCAAGAGTGTGTTTAAACTTTGGAAATTAATTCCCTAATAAAGAGAACTTTCACATAACCAAAATTGCAGGTTGCGATCATTAGCCGGCGTTCACACGTACACTCTTTCGCGCATTTTTGGAACGCCCCGTTCTATGGCGCGTTCGTAAAACAGGACGGGAACGCGGCGTTTATCGAGAGTGGATATATTTTAACAGGACAAATTCGAACGTGTGAATGCCAAAACTGTGTTATATAGACTGCTGGAATTTAAACCAATTTTATCAATTTTCATGGCGCTAATCCCGTGGAACAAGAGAGTGACAAAAAGTGTGCGTTTTAGACTGCGAGATGTTCTTGCATTCACACGTACGCTCAATCGCGCGGCATTGGAACGGGTCAGTCCAAGCGTGCGAGATTGCACGTACATGTGAACGCCGCCAATGACTCGGATCTGAGAATATGTAATTTATAAATTTCTGAAATTTTTCGCGAGTGTATTAATGAAACAAATCCTCCTTTAGAAACTTATATAATCTAATTGGTACTTGCGTTGCTATATTCTTGATGGAACATACTCACTAGGCGAGGGTTACAGTATGAATATTACGTAGTATAATTTTTTACTCCTTTAAGAACGGCGAGAAATCGTCAGGAAACTGATTATTCTCTCTTAAATTAACAAAATAATACATAAGGAAGAATGTGCGTCATAGAAAGAAACGTAAAATTATGGAACCAAACAAGCGTATAATTTCCAATCCTTACTCAGTGAAGTATAATCATGATATTAACAGGCCATTTGTCGTAATAAAATCAACTTCACAATGTTTTTTACATTTTGTCAAATTTTCAGATACTACCCGTATCGTATGAGCAAATGGTTACGTACTAAATTCTTGAATTTTTAGTCAATAAAAATAAATTAGAATATAAAGCATGAAAAATTATTGAAGAAGATTTCTTGTTTTTTTTTTTGTATTTAAACGATGTGAAGATATTTGGGAAGCATTTGCGGGTTTGGTCAAGCTTGGATGCTGATTTTGCAATCAAAACAGTATGTTGTTTCAATTGTTTTTTTGCATAAAGGTGAATATATCGTGAACGATCGGAGGTAATTGAAATTTTTTTAATATTCCAATTCTACGATATACCAAGTATTTAAAAAGTGCGTATTGCAATAAACAATATGGCAATCCGTGAATGCGATGTTGCCAAATGTATATTTATTTAAATGGCTCCTGATGGTATACGAAGCAACATTTTTGCGTCGACATTTTTAGTTCAGAATTTTATGTAGAATGTCTCCAGGCGTAGATTATCTGCGAACTTATACACATCCGATATATTTTTTGCTTTTATTTTCCGGACCTATCTAGTGCCATCGCGACTCCCCAGTTGTTTGAATAAATTCCTTGCTATTTTGGTATTTTTTGGAGGTAGCACAGAAATGAATTAAAATTATTTCATTTTTAAATCCTATCGCATGTCTCTTATTAAGAATTCATTCTTCCACTTTAATATATATTCTACGCACAACTTTAACGTGATGCAACCACCCAGCAGCCAAAATAAACATCAACAAATTCGTCGAATTCAGTTCAACACATAATTAAAATATCTCCAATTTCGTAACATTATTTCAAATAAATCTGCAGAAATCAAGTTAAAGTGTGAATCACGTACAGACTATTTTTTCTTGCAAAAAGCATGACGTAAGTCGTCGTTTGTCAACCCTTTTATCTTCAAAATCATCAAAACGTAAAATTTGCTGAATCCAGATCTCTTGATGTGTTTTTGTCTTTGCAAAAAAAAATCTAGATGTTTAAGTTGTGGATCAATTTACAAGTGGTTCTTTGGAAGTAGGTAATGTTGAAATCAATCGTGCTTTGTAATATTTCAAAGGTAAGGTAAGGCGAAAAATTGTGTTTCAATACGTGTTTCCCTTATATAATTAGCGAGTGTAATTGATACGCGTTCAACATCTCTCTCTCTCTCTCTCTCTCTCTGACGGCATGCTTAAAATGGAATTTCATTCGCAAATTATTGACGTCTTCTGGATGAAGAGAAATCAAGAATATCCAGAGCTGGCAAGGCAAGTTTAAAAATTATTAGTGCCATTCGCCACATAAAAATTAAAAAGAAAAATATGCTCCAATTAGAAAATGACTCGGTTATTTGCGTCTCAAAACTAGAACCACGTTTTGACAAATTATTAAAAAATAAACAGGCACTTCCTTCTCACTGAAATGGTAGTGTAGGACCTACAAACTCTTGCCTTTTATTACATGCGACCCCCTCTCCAGTAAGGCTTTGCAACCGCCCTGGGGGTCGCGACTCACAGGTTGAAAAATCTAAGGGATTTGAGATATGAGAAAATAATTTTTAGTTTTAATTTTCGCAACTCCCCAGATATCTCACCACGATCCGGTGACAAACTGCAAGTTTTTTTTTAAGGATTTATTATCCGGATATTTTTTTATTATAAAAAATATTTTCTGGAAATTTAAATATTCTAGAACAATATTTGAATGAATCCAATCGAAAGACGAAAATCCTTCTCGTCCACCTGACTCGGCCAAATATAATCAACAGCGCGCACTTTCACATTATGCAACCATCGATCAAACCCGAACAGAAGCAAATAGAGAGAGTGAGTGAAAAAAAAAATCGCACAATTAACCCGAATCCGCCAACACTGCTCCCCCTGTTTCCGCACCCTTTCCATTCAACCCTGGATAATTACACAATTAGCAGGTTGTTTTATACACCCGGAGGGGGACAATTGTTATGTTAATCTTCTTTCACGTAGCAGCGCGCGTACGGACGACGACGACGACGACGGCGACAACCGGTTTTCGGAAATTTCAAGGAGGTTGTTCACTTTTTAAAATAGCGCGATGCTCTGGGAATCAGATGACTTCTATTTATGTTATTTATGCAAATGGGAAACTTTGTCGAATTACGTAATTTAAATTAAATTTTTTCCTCTCCACCTCGCGGCCCATCTAAATTTCTTCTTCTTCTCGTCTTTTTCTTTTTAATTATCTTCGGTAAACCGCGCCGCTCCGCCGTCCTAATGGGATTGTGTCATTGTTATTTAAATAAATTATAAATTAAGACAGATTAAATCTTCTAATAAACTTTCTCGACATAACCGACCGGAGTTACAGAAGTGTTGTCGCCGGTTTTTTTTTCTCTCTTCTGTTTTATTGTCTTCCCGCCGGCGTAAATCAATGCTTAACAATTTTAATATCACACATGACTCACTGGAAGAATGTTTTTGTGCGCACATGACATCACTGGAAGAGGAGGAAAAATGTGTGACAACGAGACCCATTGTCTTCTATTAGAAACAGATGCCGCACGGTGCGCGGCAGGAAGTGCGCGTTTCGGTGCATTAAACAGATATTTCTGTGATTGTTCTTCATTCCGTACGCATTTTGAAGTAATAATCGTAAATTCGAGCACAAGGCCTGATTTACACGTGTTTGCCAAAATTTTCAACAATCACTTTAATTGAATACTTTTTGTTTTAATTTAAAGTGTGCAAAATTTGCCGAACTAATGGTTTAATCTAGTGATTTCCAAAGTGGTCTATATCGACCCCCAGGGGACGACGACGACCTGCAAGGGGTCCATGACAGTCAACGATAGTGGATGTCGAATAAGCAGATCGTGACTTTAATTTTGTTATTCCAAGAAAGAAATAATCCACATACACAGATCGTACTTATTTACTTACATAATACTACCTTATAATATAAAGACATATATCTATCTACATAAATTATAAAAGTACCTATGAAGTAAATATTTTTAAAACATGAATATTCATGAAACGTGTGATGATTAAAATTTAAGCTATTAGGTTTATTTTCTGATATATGAAACTGTTTAAGAATTATAAACTAGCAGCATGTATTAGGAGACAATTTTTGATGACTAAAAATGGACTTTATCCAGAAATTGCTATAGGAATTAGAAATTAATTTCTAAATTAAAATATCATCTGAATTTTGTACTAATCAACATTGCTGTGCTAGAAAGAACATTTTGATAACCAAAAATAAACTTTTTTTAGAAATTGCTCTGTGAATTCCAGTTATATTTCGACAGATGCTTGATATTTTTACAAAATAATCTTAAATAATGAGTCTTCGTAACTTCGAAAATTTTCATAACTTTGTAGGAACAAAAAAGCAAATTTTGATGACCAAAAATGCTGTTTTTCCAGAAATTGCTCTTGAAATTCTCGAAATAGTAACAAACTAATTTTAAAGAATGTGTCATTTTAACTGCCTAAAGAAAATTATCTTAACGTTACAGTAGCAAAAAATGGATGGTCAAAAATGAACTTATTTAATCAATTCTTCTGGAAATACCACATATATTTCTAGAGATAAATTTTTTGTTTATATTCTCGAATAACACGTTTACGTAATTGTATAATAGTAATTTACGATGCAAGTAACGTTATGAAGGTTTTTACATTACGAGAGAAAAGTCTCCTACATCGCTCGTGCTTTTAAATTCTCGAGTAATGTAAAAGTAAATAACGTTACGTGTGTCGTAACACCGTTTATTTTATCCTATTTCTGTATTTTCTAATTTAAAAACAGGTTTAATGAAAACCGTCAAAGGGCGAAATCATGTTTGTTTGCCAATATCTCCATAGCAACGAGTTGCGTTAAGATACCTATAACAACACTAGTGTTGTTAAGAATTTCTTAACGACACTAGTGTAGTTACCTTAACGTTACTCGTTGCTAAGGAGTTATTGGCATGTTAACATTATAGGATAAAATAAAGAAAATTAACCAGAAAATGCTAGAACACATATTTCGATGGCCAAATGAACTTTTCCTAGAAATTGCTCTGTGAATTTCACATACAGGGTGTATTTGAAATAACGAACAGGCTCGCAACCACAAAGATTACAATATTTTTAAACAATATTCGCAATTATTTTGTTTATAACTGTAACGAAAAGCCCGCAATTAATTATTAAAGTGAATGAGTGAAAATACGCAACATGTTTGGGGGCAGTGGTAATGTGACCTAATTTTTAAACGGCATCGGCTTTAGTGATCTTTATTGAACTTGAGGCCTGTTTATCTTTTACAAAAAAAAAACGATGCGATAACACTTCAAATTTCGGAGGCAAGAAATCAGATCTCGCCTTTTAAATAAACAAATACACATTCCATGCAGACCTAATTAAATGAGAAAAGCATCGGTTCTCAAAATGTTTAAAAAACCTCGAAAATTTAGGAAAGTTCAAAATTTTTTTTCGAATAAATTTTGACGGAAATAGGTTCATAAATATTTTGTGTATGTGCCTTTAAATGCCTGTTCGTTATTTCAAATACACCCAGTATATTCCTTCAGACACTTGACATTTTTGCAAATCAATATTAAATAATGTGTCTTTGCAGCTGCCTGCAGAAAACTATCCTAACTTTCCGAAAATTAAAAATGGCTGTGCTAGAAGGCAAATTTTCATTTCACATTTATTTCGGAAGATGCTTGAAATACTGATTATCCGAAGTTAAAAATGATGGATGATCAAAAATGAAGTTTTTAAATAAGTTCTTCTGGGAATTGCACATTTATTTCGACAGAAGCTTAAAATTTTGACAGATTCATATAAAATAATTTGTCATTGTAATTTCCCAAAAGAAATTATCCAAACTTTGCAGTAACAAGAAATAGCTGCTCCAGAAACAAATGCTGATGAACTTTTTGCAAAAAGTTCACATTTATATCACCAGATGCTTGAAATTTCGACGGACCAATCTTCAATAATGCATCGTAACTACCTGAGGAAAATTATTCGAACGTTGCGGTACAAATTTTGATGACCAAAAATTTCTTTGAGAATTTCTAATTATTTCTGCAGATGCTATTTAAGAATTATTATAAACTAACAGTTGACCGCAGTTCCGCCCATGTATGTTTTTATTTTCTCTGCCTGTAAGTTATTATTTTGTAAAAAAAAGTATTTTTCCGCGGTAAATTGTAGCCTAGTGTCAACATGCAGGGCTCTACCCAAAACCGAAAAATATTACAAGTGGTCTGCGAGACAAAAAAGTTTGGGGACCTCTGGTTTAACCCAATATTGCAAATTGATAAATTTTCTGAATGTTTGTCTCTTAAATTAGCATCGTGAGTATCCTTTTTTAATATCTGAACCTCTTATAGAATTTCAGTGAATGTTTGGTTGTCTACGTTAACCTGTCTTCATCGACCAGTACTCAGGCAATGTTTTTTCATAATCGATGAAGCGTAGAGTATGCTTTTCGAAATTATTTCTGTTGTTCAAAACTTATTAGCTAAAAATCTCGACTCGAATTTATCACAAGAATTAAACGACTTTGCAGAGTAGGGTATAATGGTGATTGAATTTTTAAAATTTCGCCAAATATTATTATTACTATTCGGAAACATAACTATAAACGAAAAAACAATCGAGACTCAAATTCGATTTTTTTGTTGTAAATACAAGAGCTTGAAGAGTACAGTAAGACAGTGAACAAATTTTCTGCATTTCTTCAAGTGTTCGATACTAATTGCTGAAAAACTGGGACACAATTGCGACTCGAATTCGTTTTTTTTTGCGCGGTATTTAAAAGAGCTTGAAGAGTTGACTAGTTTGCTGAAAGAATTTTCAAAATTTCTTCGATTTTTCCGAGAACTGAAAAACAATTACAATTACTATTGTTTATGCTGGAGGCTTCTACTTCGTTATACATGTTAAATATTATAATAAAACACTTTTAACGTTGTTTTGTATAACTTATATATTTATTTTTGTGACTTAAGTTTCGGTAATACAATTACCATTTTCAAACAAGAAGTGTTTTAAAAACCGATTTACATAGGTATATATACAGGTAAGATACAGATAAAAACTAATTACACAAGGGCTTTGAAAATAGGGGTGTAAATTAGGTCAAGCTGGTCGTTCAGTATAGGGATTTCCGGATTAGCGGGCATTTTGAGAATTTCCAGGGACTCTAGTAAATCCATTTTTTGACCTTTCTTTGCAACATGTATAACGGAAAGTACATGTATATATACCTATGTAAATCGGTTTTTAAAACACTTCTTGTTTGAAAATAGTAATTGTATTACCGAAACTTAAGTCACAAAAATAAATATATAAGTTATACAAAACAAAGTTAAAAGTGTTTTATTATAATTATAATTACGTTTCTTATGAAAATTTGCAAATGAAAGTTAACGATAGCAAACTTTAACTAAAATTAGATTTTTGCAAATAAGCAATATTGAAATATTTTCTGCTAGTATTCTATTAGTATTTAAGGTTCAGAATCGGATAATAATACGGCTACTACAGTTTTCTTCTTTTCCACATGTGGAAAGTGGTCGTACTGAATTGGTGCAGTGAAGAATGTTAATGCTGTCGGCATCCGTAAATACGGGAATTTTCCGTGCGATGAAGAAAGTTGTTGAGCTGATTTGATGGCAAAAATGATTTTATTTGTGCGATTTCTACTTGCCCACGACACCACCAAGTCGTCAGTCTTTTATCGCTTACCAAAATGTTTGTTGATTAATAACTGCTGATTTATAGCTATTCATGTGACGAGAATATTATGCGATTCATAACATTCGAAGACGTTTTTAGGTGACGAGGCGCGCTAGCCTAGAATTATGAGTAACTAAGATCCATTGATGATATGTACGAAATATATTTTGCTTGACTTATATAAGCACTTTGTCTAACCAGCATCAATAAATATATTATTATTATTATAAATCTTATGTTGATGAGTTTTGCAATAGCTTTTAAACGCCTGAAAATCTAAAAAATCTGCATGGAATTATTACTACTTGAAACAACTGTTAAAACAAAATAAAATTTCCGTCAATCTTGAAAGCCCATCCATTCATCATAAAATAATACAATGTAAATGATCTTCGAAAAAGAAACGTCTGAATAAACATTTTTATAAAATCAATATTTAAAATTGTCAAAACTGTAGCTCAGACTAAAACAATGAATTCATTCATGCACCACCTTCATAACATTATCACTTTAACAATATACACTGCAATTCTTATCTCCTCGATTCGGCGGGTCCGCGGCCAACAAAAAACTGCTGAGGCCATTTTTTTCTTACCGAACTGCCGGACTCAAATTTGCGCGTCTCGAGGCCAGATCCCGTTCTTCGGTGTTGGTCATTCGACGTGTTTGTGTGCTCGTGAATAATTTACCGTTAATCTTCAATGAACAATAATTAAGTCTTCAATTTTCGAAACACGAAATTTGTCAACGGTTATATGTGAGCGTCTGAAGATATGGGCTTTTTTGGTGGTATCAGAAATGGAAGTCTTCGAATCGGTGAGTAAAACTCTTAATTAATGGCGGTTAATAATTATAATTTGGGCGGAGGAAATACAATTTTTTCTTTTCCAGAAAATAAATTATATCTTCCTTTTTTTTACCAAAAAGATATTGGTTCCATGATTTTTTTTTAAATTAAATACAGCGGCGTTTTATTGATTTCTCGTTGCACACTGGGTAAAACAAATAATGAAATGATAAATACACTTGCACTTAATAATGATCAATATGTAAAAACAATAAAGTACATTTCATTCATTAAATTAACACACTTTGAACGGGAGCGTCTATTTGTAGACATTTTGCGAACTGTGTGCTATAGGCAGGTCGTCTATTTTTAGACGCAAACATGCAGAATGGGTTGCATATAGTTCGTCATCCACTGCGGCGCGCGCAATATTTTCGCTTGCGTTGCAAATCAGCGCGCCGCCGGTCACCAGTCACCTTGGTCATAGCGCCCGCTCAAAAAGTGTTAAGTGGAATTTCAAAAACTTTAACAGGCTATATAAAACTAAACCGTTTGAGATAGAGCAAAAATATTATTATTAAATTAATTAAAATCTGACATGGGTGCCAAATCATATTTTTTTTTGTTGATTTGACATGTTGATAGACCCCATAGTGCATTGAGCCTGAAAACCTAAGCAAAATAAATCGCATTTATGGGTTAAACATTTAGAAACCGATGATTGATGAGCCACTGGAATCACGAATGCGCTTGAGATGGGTTTTCCAAATAAATGTATGCGTTTTTTGAATCAGTAGAAAACGTCAGAAAACAAATACTTAACATGTGAGAGATCCATTTATAAAGTGTTAAATTATATATAAATATGAATAAAATAGTTCTTTCAATCAGATTAAGAATCTTTAAGTCGAATTATGAAATATAAAAATAGTGCCGGGATTATAACACCATTATAAACTGAACAGAGCTTTGAAAAGCAAAATGATAATTTGTTGAACGTTTTCGGATGTATGTATGTCGACCACGGACTCATCATTTATGCAAAATGGTAGGTTGTAGCGAGCCCATTAACAATTTAGAATGATCGTGATGAAGCAATTAGCAATTAACGCGAAGAGCGAAGTTTATTATTTTTCGAGATGCTCCAAAGTGCAAATTACTGCTGAACATAAAACTTCCCGATTTTTGCTGGTGGGTACTAATTACAGTGAACTGTAAAATGGAAAATTTGCACAAAAATGTATTCGCGAATTTCGTACAGAATTTTTGGCATCCAAACTGATCCAAAGAGATTTTTTACATTCTGTTATTTAAGATTTTACAGCGACGTTTTTAAGTCAAGTATTTTTGATGCTATTAATATCTGAGGATGAATAGGAAAATAGCACATGGATCAATAAGTCCCGGGACTAACCCAGAGATGGCGCTCGTAGTAAACCAGTAACCACGCCTTTCTAGAGTACTAACCTTTGCTTGAAACGTGTCAAAATTTTAAGTCGATCGGACCAGAAACACCTGAGTTATCGAGGTTATAGTAAAGTCATTTTGTAGTCAGTTTAAAAAATGGAAAAAACCGAGTTTCGTGTTCTAATAAAACATTGTTTTTTAATGGGTAAAAACACCGTGCAAGCGAAACAATGGATTGAAAAATGTTACCCGGAATCTTCTCCATCAAAAACAACGATTTGTCGGTGGTTTACCGAGTTTAAACGTGGTCGTACCGACACAAATGACGCGGAACGCTCGGGTAGACCTGTGGAAGCCTCTACACCGGAAAATGTGAGTGAAGTGACAAAAATTATCATGAAAGACCGTAAAGTGAAGCTCCGTGAGATTGCTGAGATGACACAGATATCATATGGAAGTGTATTTGCTATCGTTCATCAAAAATTGAGCATGAAAAAGGTTTTTTCCAAGTGGGTGCCGCGATTGCTTTCGATGGAACAAAAACAGCAACGAGTCGATGATTCAGAAAGCTGTTTATCGCTATTGACTCGTAACAAAAAAGATTTCTTGCGTCGTTACGTGACCATGGACGAAACATGGATACATCACTACACTCCAGAGTCGAAGCGGCAGTCATCTGAGTGGCGTACAGCTGACGAAAGCCGTCCGAAGCGTGCGAAAACGCAGCAGTCAGCTGGAAAAGTCATGGCGTCAGTTTTTTGGGATACGCATGGCGTGATTTTTATTGATTACCTCGAAAAAGGTAAATCGATCAACAGCGACTATTATATTGACTTGCTGGTGCGTTTGAAGAAGGAAATAGCAAAAAAACGACCGCACATGCAGAGAAAAAAAATCCTTTTTCACCAAGACAATGCACCCTGCCACAAGTCAATGAAAACAATGGCAAAATTGGACGAATTGGGCTTTGATCTGCTTCCCCACCCCCCATACTCGCCAGATTTAGCCCCCAGTGACTACTGGCTTTTTGCTGACCTTAAAAAAATGCTCCAGGGAAAAAGATTTGGCTCAAATGAGGAGGTCATCGCTAAAACAGAAGCTTATTTTGAAGCGAAAGATATTAATTTTTTTAAACATGGTATTGAAAAATTGGAAAAGCGGTGGAACGATTGTATCACCCTAAAAGGTGATTATGTAGATGAATAAAAAAAAATTTGCAAAAAAAATGTTGTTTTCATTGTTAGTCCCGGGACTTATTGATCCATGTGTTATAAGAAATATTACATGGTTCTTAAAAATCACGATCACAATACATTCTCGTACTTCGTAACGGAGAAAGTAAAAACGATTGATTTCTCATTTTCTCATTTTTATCGTTGTCGTGAAGCTGGAAATGTTTTCCAGCAATATCTGGGCACCTCCACCATCACCGTCAAAATGTCATTTATTGGTATAAATAATGTTGAAAAAATAATGCCAATAATGTCAAATACTAATATTTCTAACTGCCAAAAATGAATATTTTCAACTGCGAACAATGACATATTTTATAGTCAAAAAAGAAAATCGCTAATTCTCCAAAATTACAATTTTAAACTGCAAAAAAAGACAATTTTTAAGTGTCGAAAAATACAATTTTCAACTGTCAAAAATTAACATTCTCAGGTGCCAAAAATGACATTTTTTTGCCAAAAAAAGAAATTCTTCAACTGTCCAAAATTACCATTTTCAACTGCGAAAAAGACAATTTTTAAGTATCAAAAATGACAAATTAAAACTGTTAAAAGTGACAATATACAACTGTCATGAATGACAATTTTCGACAGTTGAAAATTTTTTCAAGTGCTGAAAATGATCATTTTCAATTGTCAAAAATGATCATTTTCAAGTTTTAAAAATGACCATTTTCAACTAACAGAAATGATAATTTTCAAGTCTCAAAAACGACAATCTAAAACTGTTAAAAGTGATAATATACAACTGTCATAAATGACAATTTTCAACCGTCAAAATTAACCATTTTCAAGTGCCAAAAATGAAAATTTTCAATTGCTCAAAATGATCATTTTCAAGTTCCAAAAATGACCATTTTCAACTACCAGAAATGACAATTTTCAAGTGTCAAAAACGACAATCTTAAACTGTTAAAAGTGACAATTTGCAACTGTCATAAATGACAATTTTCAACTGTCGAAATTAACCATTTTCAAGTACCTAAAATAAAAAATTTCAATTGCTAAAAATAATCATTTTCAAGTTTCATACATGACCATTTTCTACTATCAAAAATGACAACTTTCAACTGTCAATAACGACAATTTAAAATTGCCAAAAGTGACAATATACAATTGTCACACATGACAATTTTCAACTGTCAAAATTAACCATTTTCAAGTGCCAAAAATTAACATTTTCAATTGCTCAAAATGATCATTTTCAAGTTTCATACGTGACCATTTTCTGCTACCAGAAATGACAATTTTCACCTGTCAAAAACGACTATTTCAAACTGTCAGAAGTGACAACATACAACTGTCACAAATGACAATTTTCAACTGTCACAAATGACAATTTTCAACTGTCAAAATTAACCATTTTTAAGTGACTTGTTCAATTGTTAAAAATGGTCATTTTCAAGTTTCAAACTTGCCCAATTTTAACCACCAAATATGACAATTTTTAAATGTCAAAAACGACAATTTAAACTGTCATGACAATATATAACTGTCACTAATGACAATTTACAACTGTCAAAATTTTTAAGTGCTGAAAATGAAAATTTTCAATTGTTAAAAATGATCATTTTCACGTTTTAAAAATGACCATTTTCTACTACCAAAAATGACTATTTTCAAGTGTCAAAAACGACAATTTTAAACTGTCAAAAGTGACAATATACAACTGTCACAGATGACAATTTTCAACCGTCAAAATTAACTATTTTCAAGTCCCAAAAATGCAAATTTTCAACTGCTAAAAATGATCATTTTCAAGTTTTATACATGACCATTTTCTACTACCAAAAATGACAACTTTCAACTGTCAAAAATGACAATTTAAAACTGTCAAAGGTGACAATATACAACTGTCACAAATGACAACTTTCAACCGTCAAAATTAACCATTTTCAAGTGCCAAAAATGAAAATTTTCAATTACTAAAATGACTATTTTCAAGTGTCAAAAACAGCAATTTTAAACTGTCAAAAGTGACAATATACAACTGTCACAGATGACAATTTTCAACCGTCAAAATTAACCATTTTCAAGTCCCAAAAATGAAAATTTTCAACTGCTAAAAATGATCATTTTCAAGTTTTATACATGACCATTTTCTACTATCAAAAATGACAACTTTCAACTGTCAAAAATGACAATTTAAAACTGTCAAAGGTGACAATATACAACTGTCACAAATGACAATTTTCTACTGTCAAAATTAACTATTTTTAAATGACTTGTTCAATTGTTAAAAATCGTCATTTCAAGTTTCAAAGATGCCCAATTTTAACTACCAAATATGATAATTTTCAAGTGTCAAAAACGACAATTTAAACTGTCATGATAATATACAACTGTCACAAATGACAATTTTTAACTGTCAAAATTTTTAAGTGCCGAAAATGAAAATTTTCAATCGTTAAAAATGATCATTTCCACGTTTCAAAATGACCATTTTCTACTACCAAAAATGACTATTTTCAAGTGCCTAAAATAAAAAATTTCAATTGCTAAAAATGATCATTTTCAAGTTTCATATATGACCATTTTCTACCATCACAAATGACAACTTTCAACTGTCAAAAACGACAATTTAAAATTGCCAAAAGTAACAATATACAACTGTCACAAATGACAATTTTCAACTGTCAGAATTAACCATTTTTAAGTGACTTGTTCAATTGTTAAAAATGGTCATTTTCAAGTTTCAAACATACCCAATTTTAACTACCAAATATGACAATTTAAACTGCCATGACAATATACAACTGTCACAAATGACAATTTACAACTGTCAAAATTTTTAAGTGCCGAAAATGAAAATTTTTTATTATTAAAAATGATCATTATCACTTTTCAAAATGACCATTTTCTACTACCAAAAAATTTTCAAGTGTCAAAAACGGCAATTTTAAACTGTCAAAAGTAGCAATATACAATTGTCACAGATGACAATTTTCAACCGTTAAAATTAACCATTTTCAAGTGCCAAAAATGAAAATTTTCAACTGCTAAAAATGATCATTTTTAAGTTTTATACATGACCATTTTCAACTGTCAAAAATGACAATTTAAAATTGTCAAAAGTGACAATATACAACTGTCACAAATAACAATTTCAACTTCTCAAAATTAACCATTTTCAAGTGCCAAAAATGAGCACTTTTAAGTGTCAAATGTCACCATAAAAAAATTTAGTTGTTAGGCCCTAATTTTATTTATTTAATCACCAATTGTTTAAATAATGCATCTAGTAGTTATACAGTAAACACATTTAGGGGATTTTTACTGTTTAAAAAATAAATAATTCGCTAATAATTTTTTTCTACATTTAAAAAGCAAAATTTCACAATTTTGTTTTACTCATATTATTACTGGATACATGATTTCTACAATTAGTGATGGAATAATTAAAATTAAGGCCTGACAATCAAAATTATGATGTGTGAACTTGTATATATTTTTTTAACATAGTAGTTGGCTTTAATTTGTCAACTTTTTATTTTTTTAAACGTAACTGCATACGTCTTTTATTAATTTATGTGCGTCCTCTACGTATTTACCACATATTGCCGTGTAAAGTGAATATTCGTTAAAGACGTTATTTCAGAAGTATAATAAATATATTTTTCGCCCGCCCGAAGTAGCGACTGTGTGATAAATACGAAACCAAAATTAATTTTTTTTTTTTAGTTTTTTTACGGTTACCTAAATTTTTTTCTTCATTTTTGAAATCGGCAAGTGTTTCGAACAATAATTGTCAACTAAATCGTTAATCAAAATTTTAAATATTAGCGGATCCAAATTTGATCCCTGTGGGATACCACTAGGATCTAAATATTGAAATAAATTTTTATATTTTATAGTTTAGCAAAAAATTGAGGGATTTCGTCGCAAACTTTGAGTAACAGCCTTCCCAACAAATCGAAATAATAGAAGAAAGTTTGTGAGGATGGTCGAACACATTTTCCTCTCTTCTGTTATTTTGCACCTAAAGATTCATTATTGAATTTTTCTGAAAAGAAATACAGGTAAATAAAAGAGAAACATTGTTGAGTTATATGTAAACATTTTTCAAACACCGTGTTTGCTTAGTCTGGATTAATGATTCTGTTATTTTGGTTAAGTTCGCGGAGATCGTTTGTTACCTAAGAAAATTTTTATTCCGCGAAATTTCCTTGTTCCCTGCCAAAGTAAATTCGCCAACAGTGTGTAAGAATGTAACATTATTTTCGTTCGTGTACAACGTGTTTATTATTTGGTCTTTAGGAGATGTTGACGTGATGAATCAGAATTTATATCTCTAACGAGAGAATTGTTTTCAATGTGGCAGGAAACGCTGATAAACACTTCTGCCAAATTATATTTTCCCATGAAACGCGATACGCACACCACGCGCAAAACAATTTTTATCAAGCGCGCAAGATGCGCAGTCGAGTAATGCCGCATTGTTTTTTGGACCACGGTGTGGTACTCTGGAGATAAGTTTGGAATGTTAATATCGATGTTTATATCGAACGCTCTAATGCTCAATGTTGTTTACTGCTGTAATAATACCACGAATTGAACTTTGGTGTCCCGAGGTTTTAAACAATAATGTTACATAATTTTTGGTCATTTGAAATGATTCGATAACGTCGCATGTTGTTTGATTTTGAATGTTCTGAAAATTGACTACCTGTAGGCAACACTGTCATCAACTGCAATTGCTAGTTCGCGTTTTCATTCGAGTATTCCCCGGATTGTGGAGTCTGCAACTGCAAGGCAGCGAGAGGGACTGTTTGGTGGGAAGGAAAGACATTCGCGGTGCGACTTTCATGGAGATAAGACGTCCTCTTAAGCTCCAAGTTTCAAGTATTAAACAATAAAAAGTACATCAAGTTCGTTGAAGCGGGTTTCCATCGCCATTACCCGTCACCTTCATACCACAGAGTAACAGTTGTAATCATCATCTTTGTAGAATTTTGCTCATTCGTGGGACACTACTCTGTGGTAGTCCATTTTCAGAAAATTCAAAATAAAACAACATACGACGTTATTGAATCATTTTAAATGACCAAAATTATATAACATTAACTAAATTAATTGTAATTTTAATGTATTGTGTAGTAAGCAAGAGGAACAAATCAATCATGTACATTATTTAACAGAAATTTTCAACTAGTATAGGCTTCCGTAAAAGTATATTAATTTATCCTTATAAACTCAGTCGCCGCATCCAAAAAATTGCATGTGAGTGCACCAATTTGAAGCCCCGTGGTCCGACCAGCAATTAACACCAAAACACCGCCGCGGAATGAACATTTTGTCAGAATATTAACAACCAATTTCCTCGTTTTTACTACTGTCATTAATACCCGACGTTACGAGCGTGAAAAATAAGAGCACATCTTGCGTAAAGCTTATTTATCGTACCAGTACCGCCCTCTTCTTTTGAAGGCACGAAGCGCCGTCGTCTGTCCGGCCTCTCTTTCTCTTCGCCACTCCGTGCAGAGGCTATTGCCTTCTCACGCATAATCCGGCGTAATGCATTGCCTACATTAATTTTAAACACGAAAGTCGGTGCCTTGTTAATTGTTCGGCTATAATTACCACCTGGAATTAATATTCGAAAGGAAAATCCAACAAACGCGCGCGCGCGCTTTAACGTCCCGTCGAATGACGGTTTCGTGGTTTTATAAATGTCGGGAACGTAAATTAGACGTTTCTTCTTTGCGCTGCCTCGACCGAGGAGATCGTAAACGTCTAATGGGGGGATATTGTTTAACCGGTGCGTCGATTAAATTACGAAATGTATGAAGCGTTCTGGGTGTTGCCGGCAATAAAATTTGTTACCGGTGATTTTGATTATGCGAATGTTTATTAATTCCAAAAGTGTCAAGATTTTGTAAAATCGTCATCTGCTCCAAGTTAAGAAGGATTACAGTTTTTTTTTGCGGTACCGTGATGATTGGGAAAAGTTAAGCCCAGAAGTGCGAGGAAGTAAATTGTAAATGCCATTAATAGTCTATTTTTAATTTTTGATTGGATATCGATATGTTGTACAAGGTGGTCAAAATCCAAAAACGAAATCTCAAATCGTTATGAATATTTTTTATGAACTGGAACAAAATTACCGCTGTTTGGGGGTGATTATTTCCAAATTTAATGTAGGGGTGTTTTAAGATTTTTACTGATTCGTAAAGCACAATCGATTTTGAGTCATTTTGTAAAGTTTCAAGTTCGTGGCGTCAGTTTTCATATTTTTTTCATCAACTAGAGAAGAGAGCAACCTTGGAATTTCAATACACGCTGTTTGGAGGTGATTATTTCCAAACTTAATAAAGGTGTGTTGTAAGATTTTTACTGATTCGTAAAGCACAATCGATTTTGAGTCATTCTGGAAAGTTTTAAGTTCGTGGATCAGTTTTCATATTTTTTTTTCATGAACTGGAGAAGAGCGCTGCTTTGGAATTTCAATACACATTCTTTGGGGGTGTTTATTTCCAAATTTAATGAAGGTGTGTTTTAAGATTTTTACTGATTCGTAAAGCACAATCGATTTTGAGTCATTCTGGAAAGTTTTAAGTTCGTGGATCAGTTTTCATATTTTTTTTTCATGAACTGGAGAAGAGCGCTGCTTTGGAATTTCAATACACATTCTTTGGGGGTGTTTATTTCCAAATTTAATGAAGGTGTGTTTTAAGATTTTTACTGATTCGTAAAGCACAATCGATTTTGAGTCATTTTGGAAAGATTCCAGTTCGTGGCGTCAGTTTTCATATTTTTTTTTCATGAACTGGAGAAGAGCGCAACTTTGGAATTTCAATACACGCTCTTTGGGGGTGTTTACTTACAAATTTAATGAACTGGTGTTTTAGGAGTTTCACTGATTCGTCAAGCATAATCGGTTTTGAGTTATTCCGGAAAGATTCAAGTTTGTGGCGTTAGTTTTCAAATTTGTTTTCATCGACTGGAGAAGAGCGCAACTTTGGAATTTTAATACACGCTGTTTGGGGGTGTTTATTTCCAAATTTAATGAAGGGATGTTTTAGGATTTTCACTGATTCGTCAAGCATAATCGATTTTGAGTCATTTTGGAAAGTTTTAAGTCCATAGCGTTAGTTTTTATATTTTTTTCATCAACTAAAGAAAAGCGCAACCTTGGAATTTCAATACACGCTGTTTGGGGGTGTTTATTTCCAAATTTAATGAAGGGGTGTTTTAGGATTTTTACTGATTCATAAAGCATAATCGATTTTGAGTCATTTTGGAAAGTTTCAAGTCCATAGCGTTAGTTTTTATATTTTTTTCATCAACTAAAGAAAATCGCAAACTTGAAATTTCAATACACGCTGTTTGGGTGTGCGTATTTCCAAATTGAATGAAGAGGCGTTTTAAGATTTTTACTGATTCATAAAGCATAATCGATTTTAAGTCATTTTGGAAAGTTTCAAGTCCATAGCGTTAGTTTTTATATTTTTTTCATCAACTAAAGAAAAGCGCAACATTGGAATTTTAAAACACGCTGTTTGGGGGTGCGTATTTCCAAATTTAATGAAGAGGTGTTTTAAGATTTTTACTGATTCATAAAGCATAATCGATTTTAAGTCATTTTGGAAAGTTTCAAGTCCATAGCGTTAGTTTTTATATTTTTTTCATCAACTAAAGAAAAGCGCAACATTGGAATTTTAAAACACGCTGTTTGGGGGTGCGTATTTCCAAATTTAATGAAGAGGTGTTTTAAGATTTTTACTGATTCATAAAGCATAATCGATTTTAAGTCATTTTGGAAAGTTTCAAGTCCATAGCGTTAGTTTTTATATTTTTTTCATCAACTAAAGAAAAGCGCAACATTGGAATTTTAAAACACGCTGTTTGGGGGTGCGTATTTCCAAATTTAATGAAGAGGTGTTTTAAGATTTTTACTGATTCATAAAGCATAATCGATTTTAAGTCATTTTGGAAAGTTTCAAGTCCATAGCGTTAGTTTTTATATTTTTTTCATCAACTAAAGAAAAGCGCAACCTTGGAATTTCAATACACGCTGTTTGGGGGTGCGTATTTCCAAATTTAATGAAGAGGTGTTTTAAGATTTTTACTGATTCATAAAGCATAATCGATTTTAAGTCATTTTGGAAAGTTTCAAGTCCATAGCGTTAGTTTTTATATTTTTTTCATCAACTAGAGAAAAGCACAACCTTGGAATTTCAATACACGCTGTTTGGGGGTGCGTATTTCCAAATTTAATGAAGGGGTGTTTTAAGATTTTTACTGATTCATAAAGCATAATCGATTTTAAGTCATTTTGGAAAGTTTCAAGTCCATAGCGTTAGTTTTTATATTTTTTTCATCAACTAGAGAAAAGCACAACCTTGGAATTTCAATACACGCTGTTTGGGGGTGCGTATTTCCAAATTTAATGAAGGGGTGTTTTAAGATTTTTACTGATTCATAAAGCATAATCGATTTTGAGTCATTTTGGAAAGTTTCAAGTCCATAGCGTTAGTTTTTATATTTTTTTCATCAACTAAAGAAAAGCGCAACATTGGAATTTTAAAACACGCTGTTTGGGGGTGATTATTTCCAATTTTAATAAAGGGATGTTTTAAGATTTTTACTGATTCGTGAAGCATTTATAATAAACGAGAATAACGAAGATTTGTCTTGCTCTCCCATAAACCAGCAAAACGGCCGACCTCTTGGTAGTTTTACATGTCTTGGGTGTGATCCACTGGATGCGGAAAACACAATTTCAGTACTGAGTTTTAAATGAACCAAGCAACCATTAGGGTGGAAACATTATTAAGGCGACATCTATTGTCTTAAACTTTTCACTAATTTATCTAATTGAGTAGACAATTAGTCCATCGTTTACGACGCCTTAATGGTGTTTCTTTCCTAATAATCAGAGTAGAATGGCATTTATCAATCTAAAACGTAAAAAACTTTAAAATGAAAGGCGCAGTTTGAAGCCGTTATACTACCGAGGACTAGCCTGCTGCAAATATAATAACACACGAATATTAGAATTTCACTTTTATGTGTCGATATAGTTTGTTCATTATACCGCGATCAATTTGTAGGAAACTCAGCGATGCACCGTGGCAAAATAGGCTCCACCCCTTAATTGGGCGGAGGGGCAATTATTGGGTCATAAAAATATTTTCACGGAATTCAGAGCGTTCGCAATGTAGAACGCCACTGAGCCGATCGGTCAAACATAAGTGTAAAATTTTCACGGTATAACGAACAGACTGTACCCAGCTACAATTAGTTGACCATAGAGTGGCTTCATCAGGCAGATGAAGAATAGTTGTAAAATTTTACTTACAAAAGTTTAAAGATAAACAATCGATTGTAGCAACAGCACTACTTTCTACAATTATCCAGCTAATTGAATGAACTTCCGTTACATTCAATCGCCCTCGCCCACTCGTTTAACAATCGAATCAGAGCAAGTGTTAAAACAATAAAGACAACAACCTGTAATCAATTTACAAATAATAATGATTAAGGTCCCCTTTTCATCGGGCGGCGCGCTCACTCACCCCTTTTTCGGGGGTCGCCCTTAAGGCCCGACTAAACGGCGATTAGGAAGGATTCGGTGGCATTACAATGCGCCCCATTGTCATCCCATGCCGGCGAGGAGCGAACTCTCACAGTTTCCGTTTTTTACAAACAGGGGGGGTGACTTTTGTGCTCGGAATCCGTAATGGATGACCCCCGGACAAGGCGATAAAAAGAACAAGACAATTTATCTAAATTAAGCGATGACAGTTTGCTTTTTTGATACCGGTGGTGGTGGTTAAGAATCAACTGCGATGACATCGTTTATTCTTTTTTTTCGCTCGGTGGTTAACAATCAACTGGTTGCTCTTTTGTAGTCCGGGATGATGATTAAGCTGGTCGAGTTTATTGTGTGGAATGATTTTAAGTAGACGTTATGGTTTAAACTTGAATGTTTGGTTACGTATATCATTTAAACGGTCGTAGTGTACAACAAATAATTATGTAAGTGTTTGATATGTACAAGATCTTTATTCGGATAATACATTTACATAAATACAAAATGAACATGGATTTAAAAAATGTGTTTGTGCTATCGACCATCGGTCTTTCTGCCCAGTCTTGAATCTACTTTATGTGCCAATGAAGAATCGAAATTGCTAGCTAGCTGATCCAGTGGATTCGTACTAATGAATTGATGAATTGTGATTGGAGGATGGTTGTGTTTAGATGGGACAGGAAAACAAATATGAATATTTCACCATTCATATTTGTTTTCCTTCTAACCCCGAAACCCCAATATCCCATCTAACTTCAACCATCCTTCTCTCACAATTCATCAATTCATTAGTACGAATCAACTGGAGAAATATTTTTGTCGTTTGATAGAGTTATCCAAGACTTTACAAATGTATTTTAACAAACCGCGCTAGTGTAAAATGCAGTTACAACAGCTAAGAAAATTTTCGAAGAGTTTGAGATATCCACCGAGCGTGGAGTTAGAAGGAAAAATGTTTGAATATTTAACGATTTCTTAAAATTACGTTGACTATAAATAATTGGTAATTCGCACCAGAGGCGGTTCGTTATATAGAGCCAAGGAGCCATGACACTACCTGTAGTTCTAAGCTCAGCAAGAATTTTTAATTACTTTTTTTCGCCAGTTACTTTGGTCTAGGAAGATTAATCTTTCTTCAAAAATGGAGGGGGGGGGTATATTGTATAAGTGGCTCTCCCATAAACATGTTCCACGAGCCGCCATTGATTCGCACAAAACGTTACACGAATAGTACTTATTTGAAGCTTCGGTTTAGATTCTGTTATGATTGGTGTTATTTGTTATTCTCCTAGTCGTGATTAATCACCATGATCGATACGCCGACCAACAATTTAAGTCCTTTGGGTCATTTTGTAGGTGTATAATATGATCAAAATACATTTTCCTAAGGGACTTACGCAACTCATTTCAACAATCAAAACATCCCTTTGTTCTAAAAGTTGTCAGTTTAACTTTCCTTATGTACGGTCTACAATGTTTCAAAATGTGAGGTCTTGTAGATTTTGGGATTTTCAAGTTTCATTTTTACAAAGGTTTTTGTTGTAGTTATTTATATAGAGCTTTGGTTTTAAGCATTGAAATAGCTCAAGCAATTTTAGTATTGTATAACGTTGATAAAAATTAATATCAATTTCCGCAAAGACAAACAATCCGTTAACGTGACCCAGTTTAAGAGTTTATCGAAAATGTGCTCCTTTATCGAAACGCTTTTCGGGGCCAGCGGGCTCTTATCTCGCGCGGGTTCTCGTCTGGTAAATGATCGAAATTACGCATCTCAACAATCGACAATTATTAAATTCAGCTAAAATTGTACAAAATCTTACATAGTTCTTAGGTTATCCTCTTTCATAATCAAAATCAAAATGAGTTCCTTCATCAGAACAGCCACCAGTTTCTTACCTCATACTTTTCGTCTGGCAAAGACTAATCGAAATCAGAATAGAAAATACGCACGTAAATCACTTATTTCCCAAAAAAAATTGTCCTCTTTTTGGGCAATCCGGCTTAGACCTTGGTATTCACGCAGGGGGAGGGAGGGAGTACGATTTCAATCTGTACTAGAGATGGGCGAAATTACTCTTTTGTGAGTTGACTGTTGAAAAAGAGTCGACTGAATTGAGTCGACTATTAGAAAAGAGTCGACTGAATTGAGTCGACTCGTGACACTTTGGAAGAAGTAAAAAAATATGATTGATTGTTGAAGCCATTACTTTGTGATACGTAATTTTTGTTTTACAGTTCTTCAAATCGTTGAATGCAATTTTCCTTCCTTTCTTGTTTAGAGGGTTGTGGTTTTGTTTCCAGCTAGGATATGTCAATTGTTTCGCTAGAAAATCAAAAATACATCATTACGGAATGAATTTTGAAATTGCGAATCAAATTCGTTGGGTAATTTTTGTTTTACAATTTTTCAAATCTTTGAATGCAATTTTCGTTACTTTCGTGTTTTAAGGGTTCTGGTTTTGTTTCCAGCTGGGGTATGTCAATTGTTTTGTTAGAAAATCAAAAACGCATCATTACTGAATGGATTTTGAAATTTTTAATGAAATTCGTCAGGTAATTTATGTTTTGCAATTTTTTAAATCATTGACCGCAATTTTCGTTTCTTTCTTGTTTAGAGGGTTGTGGTTTTGTTTCCAGCTAGAATTTGTCAATTGCTTCGCTAGAAAATCAAAAATGCATCGTTATTGAATGGATTTTGAAATTTTGAATCAAATTGGTTGAGTAATTTTTGTTTTACAATTTTTCAAATCGTTGAACGCAATTTTCATTCCTTTCGTGTTTTAAGGGTTGTAATTTTGTTTCTAGCTGGTATATGCCAATTATTTTGTTAGAAAATCAAAAACGCATGATTACTGAATGGATTTTCAAATTTTGAATCCAATTCGTCGGGTAATTTTTGTTTTGCAATTTTTGAAATTATTGAACGAAATTTTAGTTCCTTTCGCGTTTTAAGGGTTGTGGTTTTGTTATCGGCTGGAATATGTCAATTATTTCATTAATAAATCAAAAACGCATCATTATTGAATGGATTTTGAAATTTTGAATCAAATTCGTCGGGTAATTTTGTTTTTGCAAATTTTCAAATCGTTGAACGCAATTTTCGTTTCTTTCATGTTTTTAGGGTTGTGGTTTTGTTATCTGCTGGAATATGTCAATTATTTTATTAATAAATCAAAAACGCATCATTATTGAATGGATTTTGAAATTTTGAATTAAATTCGTCAGGTAATTTTTGTTTTTCAATTTTTCAAATCGTTGTATGTAATTTTCGTTTCTTTCGTGTTATAAGGGTTGTGGTTATGTTATTCGCTGGAATATGTCAATTGTTTCATTAGAAAATCGAAAACGCATCATTATTGAATGGATTTTGAAATTTTGAATTTTTGTTTTCCAGCTTTTCAAATCGTTGGTTACAATTTTCCTTTCTTTCGTGTTTTAAGGGTTGTGGTTTAGTTTTCATCTGAGATATGTCACTGTTTCCTTAGAAAATCAAAAACGCATCATTGTTGAATGGATTTTGAAATTTTGAATTCAATTCGTCAGGAAATTTTTGTTTTGCAATTTTTCAAATCGTTGAATGCAATTTTCGTTCCTTTCGTGTTTTAAGGGTTGTGGTTTTGTTTCCAGCTGTGGTATGTCAATTGTTTTGTTAGAAAATCAAAAACGCATCATTATTAATTGGATTTTTAAATTTTGAATCAAATTTGTGGGGTAATTTTTGTTTTGCAGTTTTTCAAATCGTTGAATGCAATTTTTCTTCTTTTCTTGTTTAGAGGGTTGTGGTTTTGTTTCCAGCTAGGATAAATCAATTGTTTCGCTACAAAATCAAAAATTCATCATTACTGAATGGATTTTAAAATTTTGAATCCAATTCGTCGGGTAATTTTTGTTTTACAATGTTTCAAATCGTTAAATGCAATTTTCGTTACTTTTGTGTTTAAAGGGTTATAATTTTGTTTCCAGGTGGGATATGACAATCGTTTCATTAGAAAATCAAAAACGCATCAGTACTGAATGGATTTTGAAATTTTTATTGAAAATGGTTAAGTAATTTTTGTTTTGCAATTTTTCGAATTGTTGAATACAATTTTCATATTTTTCGTGTTTTAAGGGTTGTAGTTTTGTTTCCAGCTGGGATATATCAATTGTTTCATCAGAAAATCAAAAACGCATCATTACTGAATGGATTTTGAAATTTTGAATTTTTGTTCTGCAGTTTTTCAAATCGTTGAATGCAATTTTCGTTCCTTTCGTGTTTTAAGGGTTGTGGTTTTGTTATCAGCTGGAATATGTCAATTGTGTCATTAACAAATCAAAAACGCATCATTATTGAATAGATTTTGAAATTTTGAATTCAATTCGTCAGGTAATTTTTGTTTTGCAATTTTTCAAATCTTTGAATGCAATTTTCGTTACTTTCGTGTTTTAAGAGTTGCGGTTTTGTTTCCAGCTGGGGTATGTCAATTGTTTTATTAACAAATCAAAAAACACAACAATATTAATTGGATTTTGAAATTTTGAATTAAATTTGTGGGGTAATTTTTGTTTTGCAGTTCTTCAAATCGTTGAATGTAATTTTCCTTCCTTTCTTGTTTAGAGGGTTATGGTTTTGTTTCCAGTTAGGATATGTCAATTGTTTCGCTAGAAAATCAAAAATGCATCATTACTGAATGAATTTTGAAATTTTTAATCAAATTCTTCAGGTAACTTTTGTTTTGCAATTTTTCAAATTGTTGAAAACAAATTTCGTTTATTTTATGTTTTAGGCGTTGTGGTTTTGTTTCCTGCTATAATATGTCAATTGTTTTGTTAGAAAATCAAAAACGCATGATTACTGAATGGATTTTTAAATTTTTAATCAAATCCTTCAGGTAATTTTTGTTTTGAAATTTTTCAAATCGTTGAATGCAATTTTCGTTGTTTTCGTGTTTTAAAGGTTGTGGTTTTGTAATCAGCTGGGGTATAGCAATTGTTTCATTAGAAAATCAAAAACGCATCATTAATGAATAGATTTTCAAATTTTGAATCCAATTCGTCGGGTAATTTTCGTTTTGCAATTTTTCAAATCATTGAACGCAATTTTCGTTCCTTTCGTGTTTTAAGGGTTGTGGTTTTGTTTTCGGCTGGAATATGTCAATTGTTTCATTAACAAATAAAAAACGCATCATTATTGAATGGATTTTGAAATTTTGAATCCAATTCGTCGGGTAATTTTTGTTTTGCAAATTTTCAAATCGCTGAATGCAATTTTCGTTCCTTTCGTGTTTTAATGGTTGTGGTTTTATTTCCAGCTGGGGGTATATCAATTGTTTTATTAAAAAATCAAAAATGCATCATTACTGAATGGATTTTGAAATTTTGAATGAAATTCGTCAAGTAATTTATGTTTTTCAATTTTTTAAATCCTTGAACGCAATTTTCGTTCCTTCGGTTCAAGTTTTAGGAGTTGTGGTTTTGTTATAAGCTGAAATATGTCAATTGTTTCATCAGAAAATCTAATTCTAATTCTAAAATTTTTAAACAAATTCATCAGGTAATTTTTGTTTTGCAATTTTTCAAATCGTTGAATGCAATTTTCGTTCCTTCGTTTAAGTTTTAGGAGTTGTGGTTTTGTTTTCAGCTGGGATATGTCAAATTGTTCCGTTTGAAAATCAAAAACACATCATTATATGGATTTTGAAATTTTGAATCCAACTTCTCGGGTAATTTTTGTTTCGTAATTTTTCAAATCGTTGAATGCCATTTTCCTTCCTTTCGTGTTTTAGGAGCTGTGGTTTTGTGCCCAGCTGACATATGTAAATTGTTTCATTATATATATTTATATTTTTTCAAATATTTGATTACCATCTACGTTCCTTGATTTGATGCTTCAAGGGTTGTAGTTTTGTTTCCATTTGGGATATATTAATTGCCTTATATGAATATATAAAATTCAAAATATTACTGAGTGCATTTTAAATTCCTTGGATTATTAATTTTGCACAATTTTTCAGATCGTTTGTAATTTGAGTTCCTTCTTTTAATTTGGAAGTTTTGTGTTTTTTTTGTGTTAAAATGATGATAGTTCCATCAAATTTACGTTGACGTAATTGCGGAGAAAAAAATCAACAGTTTATATAGTATAAGATTTTTTTGTCCAAGAGACCACTCTGAACACTGTCTCTAATTTTTTTTGTGGGACTTCCAGGAACCGAAATACGCAAAATGACTTTTTTCGTAAATAGTTCTTAAATCGACTGGAAACGTCTAAAAATCGATTAAATTTTATTTCACTATCAATCGCAGAAAGTGACATGATTTTTATTTCTTTTGTATTTATTTTTATTTTTGTATGTTATGTAATATGTATGTTATTATTTTTGTTTTATAATAATTTTGTCTTTTACTGTTAATTCAATTACCATCTTAATTGATTAATAATGTATTATTGTAAAATGGTTATTCCGTTAAATAAATAAATAAATAAATGGCCAGATCAAGATTTATTAAAATTTTTATATCGAGCGAAACAATTAAAAATATTTAAATATACCCATCCCGTTCCAAGAAAGCGCGCTCTGCTCCTCGCAAACAATTGCCATTAATTTCGTACACGCCTCCAAAATAAAACCATTGACATGCAGGATGTTGCAGACCTTTTACCGAAAAAGTTAATGGCAACCAGATGTGGACACTGGCTTTGTCTATAATGGTCTATAGAAGGACCATTGTGGATTAGCTTTCCCCATATGGCCCCCGGTTTCATTTTACACATGCACACACACACACTTTTACGAGTCGTATTTTCGGTACACGGGATAAAACCGCTGACCAAGGATTATTTTCGCGCATTATTTTGGCCTATTAAAAGAAATAACAAATCCGCACACCCGAAAACATGATTAGCCTTATCCGAAATTGCATTAGCACAAATACAATGTGCTCCGAATTTGGCGGTTGCTGATTAAGAAAGGATTACACGAGAGAGGTCAACTTTAAACTGGGCCAAAGTTTGTTTACTGTTGATGCAATTTTAAACAGCGGACAATGCATTATCTCAACAGCAACAGCTTCTTTCGTTTTTATGAAATTTAATTAATAATTGAACGATTGATTATTTCTAGTATTCATGTGCATACAGAGTGTCGCATGATTTAACCGCAGATGTACAGGATGGCAAATGTAAGTTGGCCAGACGCGCAGAGAGCAAGCGGCCGAGTACAGTCTCTGTAATAAGCAAGCACATATTCTTCGCGTGCGCTGTTCAATTAAAACTCTATCGGGCGCTCTCCTCCACATAATTGAATGTACCAGACACGCGAACTCTTCACGAAATCTATCGAGAGCGCCCTTCGAAGGTTCCGCCCACAATTTTGCCACTGCGCAACGGCAAGTTACGTTTGGCGTCCTGTATATGAACATTAATTGCAATCATTCGAAAATCACCAATTTGAGAAAATCAAAATCTCATTAGTGAAAATTTTATTTTATCGTTTTACCGCTGCACGATCGTAACGTATCACGGCCCAATACATTAAGCTTTATACAGGTGATACGGAATACCAAATCATTATTTAACGTGACTGAAGGATAACATGTAAATTTAACGTCATGTGTACGAAATAGGGCTGAATATTAAGTTAAAGACATTTATTTTCTATTGGAAATATTATGAAACCTCCCTAGCTCCGTCGTTTTACTTCCGCATTTTAGCGAGAGGCGGAGAATTAATTTTATTATGATATTAAAAATAATTAAGCATCTAAAAGTGACTGCAACCGTTAGTACGTGGTAATACATTTATGGTTAAATCATGGTGCATTTTTAGTTCGGCTTAAGTGAGCATCATGTATTATCTCCTAATTCCACCCTCATCATAATCGGATGAAAAATAGAGATGAAAGAATCCAGAAAAAGAGTTTTTCGACTAAGACGTCGTAAATTAAAACCAAAACGACGACACCGCGTCGATAAAATGGCGTTTTTTCGGGCAATGTTGGCGTTTGTTTCTATTGGGCGGAACACTGCTGTTGTGCTCCTGAACTAAATTTGGACGCGAATTTATTGTTATGTCCCGGGTTTATGGGAACCGCCGTGTAGAAGTTTAAAACTGGAGTTCAATAAACCAATTGCTACATTTATAAACTTTTGATCTTGGACCGGTTTATACTAACAATTCCATTTTGATTGCGTAAAATTGAAGATTTAGAAGCTGATAATTAATGCATAATTAGGAGGGGTAGATCGTAATCGAAACTGAAAGTTGGCAATTTTTACTTTCTCCGTTACGAAGTACGAGAAAGTATTGTTATCGTGATTTTTTTTTCAAAAATTTTTTTTACGGAAATATCCGTTTTGGGGTCCCTAGATGCCATTTTAACAATTTCTGGATTTTTTTTTATTAACTTAAGTTTACATTGTGAAGAAAGAAGTAAATTTTAAAACTTATCTTCAACCTTTTGCATACTTTATCTGTTCCTTAATGAACACATGTGTGTTTCGTCGATATTCCATCGGTGTCATGTGCCTTTCAAAAGGCCCCCGGAATGAGTCGAATTCCTCCCGATATTGTTTCCACGCTCTGTATCGGATTACACCACTGACCCAACTAACATAAATCAGTTTCAAGTGTTCACATCCCCTGCATTTCGAAGAACATCCCTTCGGCACATGATTGTCGTCGTCGTCGGCGGCTTTCCCGCCGTCGTGGTCCCCTCTTCTTCTCCTTTTGTGGGTCGAGGGTGCATTTCTGATCGCATTTTTTTGCACCCCGGGACACGTATGCAAAATAAACACGTTAGAGAGAGAACCTGTCTCTCCCGTAGGGGGACAACTCACTTACATGCATCCGCCCAATATTAAATGAAAATTTAATCTGCATAATCTCCGCACGTTGCCAATAGGTTTTTGAAAACTTCACAAGCAAATTTAATGCGTTGAATATGGTGGCTGTATACAATAAAAAATAAATAAATAAAAATACGTTAGTTACAGCTAGAGCCACCTGATGCAATTCCAGAAGAAGCTATTCCACGAATAGTATTTTAGGTGTGGTGCAAAAATGACAAAGGCGATGAATCATGGGAATGCTTCTAATTAATTGGATAATAAAACTACGCGAAAATGAATGAATAAATAATTTATGTTCATTGTCTTGGAAATGTGAATACATATGTTTTCTTGATTGTTTACTTGAGCACTTGTTCGAGCGAACAAATCACGTGTGCCTGCTGCAACATTGATTTTTTTTTTGTGTAAACAAACAACTTTATTAAAGATGAAGGTTTGCAATATAAACATTAGCGAGTCTTTGCAATAATCTTTTTCTTCCGCTTTGGGTATTGACCTTCTTTCTCTATTATACAGTTTACCTGTAATAATATTCTATTAATTTGCAAAAATGTAACCCTGTTTCTCTATTATACAGGGTGTAGATGAACAAAACAGAACATAGGATTTTCAATGTTAATTTCTTTTCATTGGAATATTATCTTACCTGATAATTTTAGAGTAAACATGTAAATACATTTTCTGTAGAGTAAAAATTTCTGCATGCATTCATGCTATTATTTATTTTTTGGCATTCATAAAAACCTGAAAATATAATAAAATAAAAATGACAAAGTAATGGTTGCCATGAAATTTAAAAAAAAATGTTGCGCAGTTGATTTGTTTAGTTTTTATGAATGAAAATAGAAAAAATATATGTACTACCTCTAAAATGATCAGGGAAGATAATATGCCAATATAAATAAATTAACATTGAAAATCCCATGTTCCGTTTTGTGCATTTATACCCTGTACAGTTGACTCTTAATATTATTCTTTAAATCTGCAAAAATGTGATGAAACCAATTAAGTCTCGTCAGTCTTCCAGGTTTTCCAAACTAAAGATTTCTTCTGATGATTTTTTAATGTTTTTGTAGAAAATAAAGTTATTATTATTGATAATAATCCTAGAACGTAATACGTAAAACAACAACGATCTAATATTTTCGATAAACAATTATTGGTAAAATTCCGCAACACAGTTTTGTGTTCGGCATTGGGTTTTAATCGTTAGCGGAACAAAGTACAAAAATCCACGGAGCGATTGAATGTGTTGTGTTGTTATTATTACGTGTTATCAGCGAAAATTTAAAATACCAGTGAAATTCTATTTCCGTAATAAGGTCAATTCGATAACACAGTCTACAAATTACGATCGTTAATCAATATATATTCAACAATTCAGTTATAGTAATATTTCACGAATTTTCAGACAATTTATTTTATGTAACACGCTATATATTTGCACTTGTAATATTATTCAGCCAATGTAATAACCTATATTTGGTAGGCAACTCAATTTACACTTGTTTGTCGTCTGCCACGATAACAAAAGTTTTGTGATCTTAAATCATTATAGTTTTGGCTTATTTTATGTAACACGCTATATATTTGCAATTTGCAATATTATAAAGTAATTGTAATAAACTATTTTTGTAGGCAACTAACCTATATTTGGTAGGCAACTCAATTTACACTTGTTTATCTGGCAAGAGAACAAAAGCTTTGTGATCTTAAATCATTTTAGTTTTGGCTTATTTTATGTAACACGCTATATATTTGCAATTTGCAATATTATAAAGTAATTGTAATAAACTATTTTTGTAGGCAACTCAATTTACACTTGTTTGTCGTCAGCCAAGATAACAAAAGTTTTGTTATCTTTCATTAGTATGCAAATAAGTTCTAATAGTGTAAAGTTATACAAAAAAACATTTAAAATAACATGAACTTTGTTTGGTGCGAAAATTAACCACTGAGAAGATATGGTAATATTCATTTCTATTTTTCGTGATGATAAAGTACAAAACAGTTTATGTAGGTGTTGTTTAAATTTTGAACATATGAATCGTGTAATTTTTGCCAATTTTGCAACGACTTCTGATTTTTTGTGGATGAGAAATGACCACCAAATGGTTATAATTATCATGTCTCCCTTCTTCTGTAGACGTAGTTTGAACTTGTTTTCTAGGTTTAAAAGCCTAATAGCAATAAAGCTTTTGAAATCGAACTGTGAAAGTTTTGTTTTAATTGCTCTGTTATAAATTTTCCATCCATTTATTATTAGCTGTCAAAAGTATTGCAAAAAATTGGTTACTACCATTTTTTGCCATAAATTTGGCAACGATAATTTGCCATACCATTGTCATGCAAATCAACTCCTTCCATTTATTTATTGTATTATAACGTCTGGTTGATTAATAAAAATTTGTTTTTTGTTTTTTTTTCTGTCACATCTTTTGGCTTTATTGATGAGCCGAACATTTAAATTGTTGCTACATACTGTAACAACAGAGTTGTCATTCGATCGGACTATTGAAATGTTTGAATTATTATCATATACGGAATCAAACGTACCACGTACCAGTTTTTTTGAATTTTTTTTTAAATTTTCTACGGGGTATCGATTTGTTCTATTGTCCCTAATTGTGCTAGTTGCAAAAAAATCCTTTATTTTTTAAATGTACAAACAACTTGTAGGAGCAAAATAAAATATCAAAAAGATCCTAGGATGCATTGGATTTTTTCCAATTGATATTTTCATAATGACAATTGGCTTTGAAATGATTTCCTGAAGAAACCACTGGTTCGATTTGGGGTTTCTATACATCACTGGAAAGATCCCCTCGCGACGCTTCAGAAAATGTACTTTCGCAAGAACAAATGTCAATTTAAAGCCCGTGACGCGCCAGCAAAGGAAACTCGAAAATGAAAAAAATCGAAAAAAACCAACTCTTTTAATAATCATCGTAGACCCTTATGTAATACCTTTTTCTTCATCAGAAGAACAAGCTTAATCAACTCGCGTTGAAAATTTTCATCTAGAAAAAAATGCAAAAAAATTGGCAAGTCATCATGAACAAAATTTTGAAAAAGTCGATTTTTTCAGACTTTGAACGGCCGTAGCGGCTAAACGAAGAATCCTAATCGAACGCGGATTTCAAATCTATGCTCCTTGGGTGCAAATTAGTTGGATTCAATTAAAATTGGCGATTTTAAATTTTTGTCGAAAATGTGGAATTCGATGGAAGGGTCCCCCCTTCTTACTTTTGCTCAAAAATTGACTTTGAAATAATTTCCTGAAGAAACCACTGGTTCGATTCGGGGTTTCTGTACATCACTGGAAAGATCCCTTCAAGGTGCTCCAGAAAATGTACTTTCGCAAGAATAAATGTCAATTTGAAGCCCGTGACGCGCCAGCAAAGAAAACTCGAAAATGAAAAAAATCGTAAAAATCAACTCTTTTAATCAACATCGTAGACGCTTATGTAATACCCTTTTCGTGATCAGAAGAACGAGCTAAATTGATTTGCGTCAAAAAATTTCATCTAGGAAAAAATGCAAAAAAATTGGCAAGTCACCATGAACATTTTTGAAGAATTTCAATTTTTTCAGATTTTGAACGGCCGTAGCGGCTAAACGAAGAATTCAAATCGAACGCGGATTTCAAATCTGTGCTCCTTGGCTGCAAGTTAGTCGGATACAATTAAAATTGGAGATTTTTAATTTTTGTCGAAAACGTGGCATTCGATAGAAGGGTCCCCCCTTCTTACTTTTACTCAAAAATTGGCTTTGAAATAATTTCCTGAAGAAACCACTGGTTCGATTTAGGGTTTCTATATATTAGTGGAAAGATCTTTTTAAGACGCTTCAGAAAATGTCCTTTCGCAAGAACAAATGTCAATTTGCAGCCCGGGGCGTGTCAGCAAAGAAAACTCGAAAATGGAAAAAATCGAAAAAATTGGCAAGTCACCATGAAATTTTGAAAAAAGTCTATTTTTCCAGACTTTAAATGGCCGTGGCGGCTTGGGAGCAAATTAGTTGGATTCAATTAAAATTGGCGATTTTTAATTTTTTGTCAAAAACGTGAAATTCGATGGAAGGGTTCTTCTTACTTTTGCTCAAAAATTGGTTTTGAAATGATTTCCTGAAGAAACCACAGATTCGATTCGGGGTTTCTATACATGAATGGAAAGATCCCTTCAAGACTCTTCAGAAAATGTACTTTTGCAAAAACAAATGTTAATTTTAAGCCCGTGACGCGTCAGCAAACAAAACTGGAAAATGGAAAAAATCGTAAAAATCAAGTCTTTTAATAAACATCGTAGACGTTTATGTAATACCTTTTTCTTAATCAGAAGAATGAGCCAAATCGATTGGCGTTAAAATATTTAATCTAGGAAAAAATGCAAAAAAATTAGCAAGTCACCATTTTAAAAAAGTCGTTTTTTCAGACATTGAACGGCCGTGGCGCCTAAACGAAGAATCCAAATCGAACGCGGATTTTAAATCTGTCCTCCTTGGGTGCAAGTTAGTCGGATTTAATTAAAATTGGCGATTTTTGATTTTTGTCGAAATCGTGAAATTCGATAGATTTTCCGATTTTTGCTCAAAAATTGGCTTTGAAATGATTTCCTGAAGAAACCACTGGTTCGATTCTGGGTTTCTATACAGCACTGGAAAGATCCCTTCAAGACGCATTTTCGTAAGAACAAATGTCAATTTTAAACCCGTGACGTGTCAGCAAAAAAAACTCGAAAATGGAAAAAATCGTAAAAATCAACTCTTTTAATAATCATCGTAGGCCCTTATGTAATACCTTTTTCTTCGCCAGAAGAACGAGCTGAATCGATTGGCGTTAAAAAACTTCATCTAGGAAATAATGCAAAAAAATTGGCAAGTCACCATGAACATGTTTGAAAATTTGGAAAAAATCGATTTTTTCAGACTTTGCGCGGCTGTAGCGGCTAAACGAAGAATCCAAATCGAACGCGGATTTCAAATCGGTGCTCCTTGGGTGCAAGTTAGTCCGATTCAATTAAAATTGGAGATATTTAATTTTTGTCGAAAACGTGGAATTCGATAGAAGGGTCCCCCCTTCTTACTTTTTCTCAAAAATTGTCTTTGAAATGATTTCCTGAAGAAACCACAGGTTCGATTCCGGGTTTCTATACATGACTGGAAAGATCCCTTCAAGACGCTTCAGGAAATGTACTTTCGCAAGAACAAATGTTAATTTGAAGCCCGTGACGCGGCAGCAAAGAAAACTCGAAAATGGAAAAAATATTTTTTAATAATTATCGTAGATTCTTATGTAATATCTTTTTCTTTATCAAGAGCTTAATCGATTGATGTCAAAAAATTTCATCTAGGAAAAAATGCAAAAAAATAGGCAAGTCATCATGAACATGTTTTTATTTTTTCAGACTTTAAATGGCGGTAGCGGCTAAACGAAAGATCCAAATCGAACGCGGATAAAGTTAAAACTTTACAATGTCCAAACTAACGAAATAAATAATTAAATTGATTTAAAAAAAAAGTTTTTTTTTTATAATGGTTCGAATACGCACCAGTGGGAGGAAATGGATTAAATAAAACAAACAAAGACGAAAAGTAGCCCTAACTGAAACGCTAATAAAATCGGGCTGAGGCTCACCCAACAAGTGCGCATCGCGTGTCGTCGTCACGCGCATTGATTTGGCTCCAAATGCACGTGCAGAACGCGTTCCCTTCAAACGCGCACCCCCTGCCACAGCCTATATTCTAACGTAATGCCGTGCCAGAAATAAGTTGGCACCGTTAAGGGCGCTGGGGGACAAATGCGTTGCGATTTCTCCTGACTCATTAAAATACCGAAATCAGTGCTTTTATAATTATTTAAACCACTTGCTAAGCTAGAAATTAGAGGTAGTGCCATGGCTCCTTGGCTCTACATAACGTGCCGCCCCCGAACGTAAAACTCAGTTTTTCAGTTTTGTTTGCCTTCGCATAACAATATTAATCGGCCTCTCCTTTTCGACATTGTGAATTAGTGCGGTGCTTCATTAAGCGATCAAGAGTGTGAGTGTATTTCCGAGTCGTCTTTCGTTCCGAGGCCGAGACGATGGCCGTTAACAAGCGAAGAGGCGCGTAATTGTTAGCCGTCAGACAAAAATAAAATTGTCATTTTACTGCTTATAAATCAAATATCTAAAACAGTTTCGGTTTGGTGGACTAAAGAAACGGAAAATCGCCAGACGTCTCTCGCACCGGAATAACGTCGTCATCTTTATAACGTATAAATCAAATGGGTAAAAGCGTTTCGGAACTCTTCAACAAAAAAAAAAAGTAGGATGAAATTGTTACGGGACATGACAGCTCTCGAGATTTTACAGTACGTCTAAATTAATTTTTTTGGTGGATTGGATATTCGATATTTCTTAGTAAATGGCAGTTGTGTCTGCTTCAGGTTGGGTAAAAGCGTTTCGGAACTCTTCAACAAAAAAAAAATATTCCGTTGCCCCGCCGCCGAACATCCATCCACGAGCCGCCAGTGGTGCAGACATACCTTTAGATTTCCAACGCCAAATTCGTCGTCAATTTTTGTTGCACGCTCGTTGATTGCAATCGACTCCAAGACAATAATTCTGTCAATAACTATCAGACACTGAAGTCCATTATATAAATTTAATATTTGGACATTTATACATCAATTATTTCATGGTTTTCTGGATTCTAGCTAACAAATATTTGATTGATGCTGATGAATTTATTTTAGACATAGTGTACATCGTCTTGGAATATGAATATTATGATTTTTTTTTCACTGTTCTAAACGAGACGAGAGAATGGATAGGCTGCCAGAACTGAGTGTCACATATTAATATTGTGCCCGGTTCGCATTGTTGCATCACCGGGGCTCCGCGCGGTACGAAACAATACGTCAGAAAAAAAAAAGATAGACGAAATGAGAAATGGCCGCATTAGTACGGAATGATTAAAAACTGTGTTCTGGCTATTATTAAAAATATGCTCCTTTGTTGCCAACATCTACATTATATTAAGTGGGTAAATATTAATAACGCGGAGCCGCACAATCCAAATGGGCCGTAAGACGCATTCTTTCCTCCTTAAGTAATCTTTGTTCTCTCACAAAGTGAACCATCTGTTTTTCGTCGAAAGATTGTGACGGGCGGCGGCGGCGTGTGTCGTGTCTCTCGGGAGTCTTGACGCGAGACGAATTTTCTTGATATTGTTGGACCGTTTTTCGCGTTTGGGTATTGTAAAATTTTAGAGATAAAAAAAGTTTAATCTCTAAAGTTTTATCATACCTAAATGCGGATCGATTTTTCAAGAGTAAAATACCTCTTTTCGTTCCTGGTCTCCTGTTACAAATCGTGGAAATTTTTCGAAATTATTTTAGGGTACACATTCTGAACCGTAAATTTTCGATCGATTTTTCAAGAGTAAAATACCTCTTTACGTTCCTGGTCTCCTGTTACAAATCGTGGAAATGTTTCGAAATTATTTTAGGGTACCCATTCTGAACCGTAAATTTTCGATCGATCGATTTTTCAAGAGTAAAATACATCTTTTCGTTCCTGGTCTCCTGTTACAAATCGTGGAAATTTTTCGAAATTATTTTAGGGTACCCATTCTGAACCGTAAATTTTCGATCGATCGATTTTTCAAGAGTAAAATACATCTTTACGTTCCTGGTCTCCTGTTACAAATCGTGGAAATTTTTCGAAATTATTTTAGGGTACACATTCTGAACCGTAAATTTTCGATCGATTTTTGAAGAGTAAAATACCTCTTTACGTTCCTGGTCTCCTGTTACAAATCGTGGAAATTTTTCGAAATTATTTTAGGGTACACATTCTGAACCGTAAATTTTCGATCGATCGATTTTTCAAGAGTAAAATACATCTTTTCGTTCCTGGTCTCCTGTTACAAATCGTGGAAATTTTTCGAAATTATTTTAGGGTACACATTCTGAACCGTAAATTTTCGATCGATTTTTCAAGAGTAAAATACCTCTTTACGTTCCTGGTCTCCTGTTACAAATCGTGGAAATTTTTCGAAATTATTTTAGGGTACACATTCTGAACCGTAAATTTTCGATCGATCGATTTTTCAAGAGTAAAATACATCTTTTCGTTCCTGGTCTCCTGTTACAAATCGTGGAAATTTTTCGAAATTATTTTAGGGTACACATTCTGAACCGTAAATTTTCGATCGATTTTTCAAGAGTAAAATACCTCTTTACGTTCCTGGTCTCCTGTTACAAATCGTGGAAATTTTTCGAAATTTTTTTAGGGTACACATTCTGAACCGTAAATTTTCTATCGATTTTTTAAGAGTAAAATACCTCTTTACGTTCCTGGTCTCCTGTTACAAATCGTGGAAATTTTTCGAAATTATTTTAGGGTACACATTCTGAACCGTAAATTTTCGATCGATTTTTCAAGAGTAAAATACCTCTTTACGTTCCTGGTCTCCTGTTACAAATCGTGGAAATTTTTCGAAATTATTTTAGGGTACACATTCTGAACCGTAAATTTTCGATCGATTTTTCAAGAGTAAAATACCTCTTTACGTTCCTGGTCTCCTGTTACAAATCGTGGAAATTTTTCGAAATTATTTTAGGATACACATTCTGAACCGTAAATTTTCGATCGATCGATTTTTCAAGAGTAAAATACATCTTTTCGTTCCTGGTCTCCTGTTACAAATCGTGGAAATTTTTCGAAATTATTTTAGGGTACACATTCTGAACCGTAAATTTTCGATCGATTTTTCAAGAGTAAAATACCTCTTTACGTTCCTGGTCTCCTGTTACAAATCGTGGAAATTTTTCGAAATTATTTTAGGGTACACATTCTGAACCTAAATTTTCGATCGATTTTTGAAGAGTTAAATACCTCTTTACGTTCCTGGTCTCCTCTTACAAATCGTGGAAATTTTTCGAAATTATTTTAGGGTACACATTCTGAACCTAAATTTTCGATCGATTTTTGAAGAGTTAAATACCTCTTTACGTTCCTGGTCTCCTGTTACAAATCGTGGAAATTTTTCGAAATTATTTTAGGGTACACATTCTGAACCTAAATTTTCGATCGATTTTTGAAGAGTTAAATACCTCTTTACGTTCCTGGTCTCCTGTTACAAATCGTGGAAATTTTTCGAAATTATTTTAGGGTACACATTCTGAACCGTAAATTTTCGATCGATTTTTCAAGAGTAAAATACCTCTTTACGTTCCTGGTCTCCTGTTACAAATCGTGGAAATTTTTCGAAATTATTTTAGGGTACACATTCTGAACCGTAAATTTTCGATCGATCGATTTTTCAAGAGTAAAATACATCTTTTCGTTCCTGGTCTCCTGTTACAAATCGTGGAAATTTTTCGAAATTATTTTAGGGTACACATTCTGAACCGTAAATTTTCGATCGATTTTTCAAGAGTAAAATACCTCTTTACGTTCCTGGTCTCCTGTTACAAATCGTGGAAATTTTTCGAAATTATTTTAGGGTACACATTCTGAACCGTAAATTTTCGATCGATTTTTCAAGAGTAAAATACATCTTTTCGTTCCTGGTCTCCTGTTACAAATCGTGGAAATTTTTCGAAATTATTTTAGGGTACCCATTCTGAACCGTAAATTTTCGATCGATCGATTTTTCAAGAGTAAAATACATCTTTACGTTCCTGGTCTCCTGTTACAAATCGTGGAAATTTTTCGAAATTATTTTAGGGTACACATTCTGAACCGTAAATTTTCGATCGATTTTTCAAGAGTAAAATACCTCTTTACGTTCCTGGTCTCCTGTTACAAATCGTGGAAATTTTTCGAAATTTTTTTAGGGTACACATTCTGAACCGTAAATTTTCTATCGATTTTTTAAGAGTAAAATACCTCTTTACGTTCCTGGTCTCCTGTTACAAATCGTGGAAATTTTTCGAAATTATTTTAGGGTACACATTCTGAACCGTAAATTTTCGATCGATTTTTCAAGAGTAAAATACCTCTTTACGTTCCTGGTCTCCTGTTACAAATCGTGGAAATTTTTCGAAATTATTTTAGGGTACACATTCTGAACCGTAAATTTTCGATCGATTTTTCAAGAGTAAAATACCTCTTTACGTTCCTGGTCTCCTGTTACAAATCGTGGAAATTTTTCGAAATTATTTTAGGGTACACATTCTGAACCGTAAATTTTCGATCGATCGATTTTTCAAGAGTAAAATACATCTTTTCGTTCCTGGTCTCCTGTTACAAATCGTGGAAATTTTTCGAAATTATTTTAGGGTACACATTCTGAACCGTAAATTTTCGATCGATTTTTCAAGAGTAAAATACCTCTTTACGTTCCTGGTCTCCTGTTACAAATCGTGGAAATTTTTCGAAATTATTTTAGGGTACACATTCTGAACCGTAAATTTTCGATAGATTTTTCAAGAGTAAAATACCTCTTTTCTTTCCTGGTCTCCTGTTACAAATCGTGGAAATTTTTCGAAATTATTTTAGGGTACACATTCTGAACCGTAAATTTTCGATCGATCGATTTTTGAAGAGTAAAATACCTGTTTTCGTTCCTGGTCTCCTGTTATAAATTGTGGAAATTTTTCGAAATTATTTTAGGGTACACATTCTGAACTGTAAATTTTCGATCGATTTTTAAAGAATAAAATACCTCTTTTCGTTCCTGGTCTCCTGTTACAAATCGTGGAAATTTTTCGAAATTATTTTAGGGTACACATTCTGAACCGTAAATTTTCGATCGATTTTTGAAGAGTTAAATACCTCTTTACGTTCCTGGTCTCCTGTTACAAATCGTGGAAATTTTTCGAAATTATTTTAGGGTACACATTCTGAACCGTAAATTTTCGATCGATTTTTCAAGAGTAAAATACCTCTTTACGTTCCTGGTCTCCTGTTACAAATCGTGGAAATTTTTCGAAATTTTTTTAGGGTACACATTCTGAACCGTAAATTTTCTATCGATTTTTTGAGAGTAAAATACCTCTTTACGTTCCTGGTCTCCTGTTACAAATCGTGGAAATTTTTCGAAATTATTTTAGGGTACACATTCTGAACCTAAATTTTCGATCGATTTTTGAAGAGTTAAATACCTCTTTACGTTCCTGGTCTCCTCTTACAAATCGTGGAAATTTTTCGAAATTATTTTAGGGTACACATTCTGAACCGTAAATTTTCGATCGATTTTTCAAGAGTAAAATACCTCTTTACGTTCCTGGTCTCCTGTTACAAATCGTGGAAATTTTTCGAAATTATTTTAGGGTACACATTCTGAACCGTAAATTTTCGATCGATTTTTCAAGAGTAAAATACCTCTTTACGTTCCTGGTCTCCTGTTACAAATCGTGGAAATTTTTCGAAATTATTTTAGGGTACACATTCTGAACCGTAAATTTTCGATCGATTTTTCAAGAGTAAAATACCTCTTTACGTTCCTGGCCTCCTGTTACAAATCGTGGAAATTTTTCGAAATTATTTTAGGGTACACATTCTGAACCGTAAATTTTCGATCGATTTTTCAAGAGTAAAATACCTCTTTACGTTCCTGGTCTCCTGTTACAAATCGTGGAAATTTTTCGAAATTATTTTAGGGTACACATTCTGAACCGTAAATTTTCGATCGATTTTTCAAGAGTAAAATACCTCTTTACGTTCCTGGTCTCCTGTTACAAATCGTGGAAATTTTTCGAAATTATTTTAGGGTACACATTCTGAACCGTAAATTTTCGATCGATTTTTGAAGAGTTAAATACCTCTTTACGTTCCTGGTCTCCTGTTACAAATCGTGGAAATTTTTCGAAATTATTTTAGGGTACACATTCTGAACCTAAATTTTCGATCGATTTTTGAAGAGTTAAATACCTCTTTACGTTCCTGGTCTCCTGTTACAAATCGTGGAAATTTTTCGAAATTATTTTAGGGTACACATTCTGAACCTAAATTTTCGATCGATTTTTGAAGAGTTAAATACCTCTTTACGTTCCTGGTCTCCTGTTACAAATCGTGGAAATTTTTCGAAATTATTTTAGGGTACACATTCTGAACCGTAAATTTTCGATCGATTTTTGAAGAGTTAAATACCTCTTTACGTTCCTGGTCTCCTGTTACAAATCGTGGAAATTTTTCGAAATTATTTTAGGGTACACATTCTGAACCGTAAATTTTCGATAGATTTTTCAAGAGTAAAATACCTCTTTTCGTTCCTGGTCTCCTGTTACAAATCGTGGAAATTTTTCGAAATTATTTTAGGGTACACATTCTGAACCGTAAATTTTCGATCGATTTTTGAAGAGTAAAATACCTCTTTTCGTTCCTGGTCTCCTGTTACAAATCGTGGAAATTTTTCGAAATTATTTTAGGGTACACATTCTGAACCGTAAATTTTCGATAGATTTTTCAAGAGTAAAATACCTCTTTTCTTTCCTGGTCTCCTGTTACAAATCGTGGAAATTTTTCGAAATTATTTTAGGGTACACATTCTGAACCGTAAATTTTCGATCGATCGATTTTTGAAGAGTAAAATACCTGTTTTCGTTCCTGGTCTCCTGTTATAAATTGTGGAAATTTTTCGAAATTATTTTAGGGTACACATTCTGAACTGTAAATTTTCGATCGATTTTTAAAGAATAAAATACCTCTTTTCGTTTCTGGTCTCCTGTTAGAAATCGAGGAAATTATTCGAAATTATTTTAGGGTACACATTCTGAACCGCAAATTTTCGATCGATTTTTAAAGAATAAAATACCTCTTTTCGTTTCTGGTCTCCTGTTAGAAATCGAGGAAATTATTCGAAATTATTTTAGGGTACACATTCTGAACCGCAAATTTTCGATCGATTTTTAAAGAATAAAATACCTCTTTTCGTTTCTGGTCTCCTGTTAGAAATCGTGGAAATTATTCGAAATTATTTTAGGGTACACATTCTGAACCGCAAATTTTCGATCGATTTTTAAAGAAGAAAATACCTCTTTTCGTTTCTGGTCTCCTGTTAGAAATCGAGGAAATTTTTCGAAATTATTTTAGGGTACACATTCTGAACCGTAAATTTTCGATAGATTTTTCAAGAGTAAAATACCTCTTTACGTTCCTGGTCTCCTGTTACAAATGCTGGGAATTTTTCGAAATTATTTTAGGGTACACATTCTGAACCGTAAATTTTCGATCGATTTTTCAAGAGTAAAATACCTCTTTTCGTTCCTGGTCTCCTGTTACAAATCGTGGAAATTTTTCGAAATTATTTTAGGGTACACATTCTGAACCGTAAATTTTCGATCGATTTTTGAAGAGTAAAATACCTCTTTTCGTTCCTGGTCTCCTGTTACAAATCGTGGAAATTTTTCGAAATTATTTTAGGGTACACATTCTGAACCGTAAATTTTCGATAGATTTTTCAAGAGTAAAATACCTCTTTACGTTCCTGGTCTCCTGTTACAAATGCTGGGAATTTTTCGAAATTATTTTAGGGTACACATTCTGAACCGTAAATTTTCGATCGATTTTTCAAGAGTAAAATACCTCTTTTCGTTCCTGGTCTCCTGTTACAAATGCTGGGAATTTTTCGAAATTATTTTAGGGTACACATTCTGAACCGCAAATTTTCGATCGATTTTTAAAGAATAAAATACCTCTTTTCGTTTCTGGTCTCCTGTTAGAAATCGAGGAAATTGTTCGAAATTATTTTAGGGTACACATTCTGAACCGTAAATTTTCGATCGATTTTTGAAGAGTAAAATACCTCTTTTCGTTCCTGGTCTCCTGTTACAAATCGTGGAAATTTTTCGAAATTATTTTAGGGTACACATTCTGAACCGTAAATTTTCGATAGATTTTTCAAGAGTAAAATACCTCTTTACGTTCCTGGTCTCCTGTTACAAATGCTGGGAATTTTTCGAAATTATTTTAGGGTACACATTCTGAACCGTAAATTTTCGATCGATTTTTGAAGAGTAAAATACCTCTTTTCGTTCCTGGTCTCCTGTTACAAATCGTGGAAATTTTTCGAAATTATTTTAGGGTACACATTCTGAACCGTAAATTTTCGATCGATTTTTGAAGAGTAAAATACCTCTTTTCGTTCCTGGTCTCCTGTTACAAATGCTGGGAATTTTTCGAAATTATTTTAGGGTAGACATTCTGAACAGTAAATTTTCGATCAATTTTTCAAGAGTAAAATACCTCTTTTCGTTCCTGGTCTCCTGTTACAAATGCTGGGAATTTTTCGAAATTATTTTAGGGTAGACATTCTGAACAGTAAATTTTCGATCGATTTTTCAAGAGTAAAATACCTCTTCTCGTTCCTAGTCTCCTGTTACAAATCGTGGAAATTGTTCGAAATTATTTTAGGGTACACATTCTGAACCGTAAATTTTCGATCGATTTTTAAAGAATAAAATACCTCTTTTCGTTTCTGGTCTCCTGTTAGAAATCGTGGAAATTATTCGAAATTATTTTAGGGTACACATTCTGAACCGCAAATTTTCGATCGATTTTTAAAGAATAAAATACCTCTTTTCGTTTCTGGTCTCCTGTTAGAAATCGAGGAAATTATTCGAAATTATTTTAGGGTACACATTCTGAACCGCAAATTTTCGATCGATTTTTCAAGAGTAAAATACCTCTTTTCGTTCCTAGTCTCCTGTTACAAATCGTGGAAATTTTTCGAAATTATTTTAGGGTACACATTCTGAACCGTAAATTTTCGATCGATTTTTGAAGAGTAAAATACCTCTTTTCGTTCCTGGTCTCCTGTTACAAATCGTGGAAATTGTTCGAAATTATTTTAGGGTACACATTCTGAACCGTAAATTTTCGATCGATTTTTCAAGAGTAAAATACCTCTTTTCGTTCCTGGTCTCCTGTTACAAATGCTGGGAATTTTTCGAAATTATTTTAGGGTACACATTCTGAACCGCAAATTTTCGATCGATTTTTAAAGAATAAAATACCTCTTTTCGTTTCTGGTCTCCTGTTAGAAATCGAGGAAATTGTTCGAAATTATTTTAGGGTACACATTCTGAACCGTAAATTTTCGATAGATTTTTCAAGAGTAAAATACCTCTTCTCGTTCCTAGTCTCCTGTTACAAATCGTGGAAATTGTTCGAAATTATTTTAGGGTACACATTCTGAACCGTAAATTTTCGATAGATTTTTCAAGAGTAAAATACCTCTTCTCGTTCCTAGTCTCCTGTTACAAATCGTGGAAATTGTTCGAAATTATTTTAGGGTACACATTCTGAACCGTAAATTTTCGATCGATTTTTGAAGAGTAAAATACCTCTTTTCGTTCCTGGTCTCCTGTTACAAATGCTGGGAATTTTTCGAAATTATTTTAGGGTAGACATTCTGAACAGTAAATTTTCGATCAATTTTTCAAGAGTAAAATACCTCTTTTCGTTCCTGGTCTCCTGTTACAAATGCTGGGAATTTTTCGAAATTATTTTAGGGTAGACATTCTGAACAGTAAATTTTCGATCGATTTTTCAAGAGTAAAATACCTCTTTTCGTTCCTGGTCTCCTGTTACAAATGCTGGGAATTTTTCGAAATTATTTTAGGGTACACATTCTGAACCGCAAATTTTCGATCGATTTTTAAAGAATAAAATACCTCTTTTCGTTTCTGGTCTCCTGTTAGAAATCGTGGAAATTTTTCGAAATTATTTTAGGGTACACATTCTGAACCGTAAATTTTCGATAGATTTTTCAAGAGTAAAATACCTCTTCTCGTTCCTAGTCTCCTGTTACAAATCGTGGAAATTGTTCGAAATTATTTTAGGGTACACATTCTGAACCGTAAATTTTCGATCGATCGATTTTTGAAGAGTAAAATACCTGTTTTCGTTCCTGGTCTCGTGTTATAAATTGTGGAAATTTTTCGAAATTATTTTAGGGTACACATTCTGAACTGTAAATTTTCGATCGATTTTTAAAGAATAAAATACCTCTTTTCATTCCTGGTCTCCTGTTACAAATCGTGGAAATTATTCGAAATTATTTTAGGGTACACATTCTGAACTGTAAATTTTCGATCGATTTTTAAAGAATAAAATACCTCTTTTCATTCCTGGTCTCCTGTTACAAATCGTGGAAATTTTTCGAAATTATTTAAGGGTACACATTCTGAACCGTAAATTTTCGATCGATTTTTCAAGAGTAAAATACCTCTTCTCGTTCCTAGTCTCCTGATACAAATCGTGGAAATTTTTCGAAATTATTTTAGGGTAGACATTCTGAACCGTAAATTTTCGATCGATTTTTCTAGTTTAAAATACCTCTTTTCGTTCCTGGTCTCCTGTTACAAATCGTGGAAATTTTTCGAAATTATTTTACGGTACACATTCTGAAGTGCAAAATAACTCTTTTTGTTCCCTTTTGTTCTTCTAATCATCTTGGCTAAAATTTTTCAATATTTTAAATACAATAGTTTAAATACACGCATTCATTCATTCATTCATTGACAAAGAAGAACTTTAGAATTAGTTAGTTTTTATGGCCCTTAAAAGGGCCGTTGTTTTCGGTGGTGGGGCCCCCAAAATTTGCCGTTGTCATATCTCTAGAAGATGCTGGTGGAGTCGACTACCTTCTCTGGGGAGGCGGTTTCTCGTGACGGTCACAAATTCCTCTTGCTTCTTCTTATCCTGTCAATCTTTGTGCAATTCCTGGATGCGTTTTCAATTATCTTATTGGGTCACAAATATTTAGGTAGGAAATGATCAGGGTATTAGGTTTTATTTATATAATTCACCAAGGCTTCCAAAAATATCCACCTGATAAAACCTGAAAAAAACGTTGACCGGAGTTTTAGTCCTAGACAAAATAATTTTAATTTTACTAAAAGTTGCATTTAACTAAATGCAATGGGCTCCAATTTTCAGAATCATATCATATCAAGTTGAACACACATAAACACACACAACATTTTTTGTAGGCATTTTTTCGCGAGTAATACCATGAAAAAAAAATGGCTTTTTTGTTCGAAAATAATTACTTTACACGTTTTTTCCCATCATGAATTTTTTTTAAATCTTACTGAGATCAAACATTTTTACTTGCATTTTTTTCGAGTAATACCATGGAAAAAATTACGAAATCGTAAAATGTTGAAAAAATTTCTTTTTTTACATTTAACCGTCAGATTAAATCAAGCGTAAACTTATATTTTAAAAATTCGTATTTGGAAGAGGAGCGGCACCTGCTTTCTGTGCGGGCGCAAGCCCCAATCAATATCTTGGGTCTTGATTGGGAGTCGCTTTCAGGTTTGTTAAATAACTATTAAAGAAAGCATTTCGTGTTCCATTCGAGCGATGCCTCTCTCCCTCTGCTTTATCGATGATAATAATTCATCTTAGATGTATACACACACAGGCACAGACACATATAAATAAATTTATTCATTCAGCAAGTTTCGCCGAGGACGGCGAAGAGGATATCAAATGGCGGTTAGATATCGTTTCCTATACGCGATGATCAAAGCCTATTTATTTTCCCGATGTGGATCCGGTGAAGCGTTTCCCAGCGAACGCATCATCGAGTCCCTGTCGGGAGATCGGGACAAAAGTGCGACTTGTTTAGAATTGTTCAAAAAGACAAGGCTATATTTCACCAAATGGCGGATGTTCGCTTCCTTAGAATAACACACACGCGATCCTTGTTTACTGGCGGAGTCAGACATACATCATCATTGTCAGACTGTGCGAACTCCTCTATACACACACACATCCACACACACGGGCATAGAGAAGATGTATTGAGGAAAGGATGTCGCGGAGACGCTAGCTACACTCCCGTGTGCCGTCTTAAATCATAAAAATTTGCTGTAGGTAGATGAAAGTAAGAACCGGATGTTAATTGATGAAGTATCTTAAGTTATTTCAACTGTTTTGCCTTTTTCACGTTGACTGTTTATTTTTGATACACTTTTCCCAAAGTAATGGAAACTTATTAGCAATTTCACTATAGAAATTATTTTTGCAGGTTTTGGATCAAGCTTGAGCTAAAATATCACTCATCCATTTTAATGAGAAACTCTTATAAAATATCAATTTCAGTGACATTCATTTAAAATAGAGTACAGTCATTCCTCAATCAGAGTTGTACCAGTATACAAGTTAACATTGTGCCATCATCAAGTTACTTATTGATCTCGCCGAATATTATTCGCTAGTTTTACAACAATAAATCGCTAGAAAAGAATTTGTATTTAAAAAATTTCAAACTTTCGACGCTTGAAATATTGTTCAGAAATTATTAATTAGTCTTTTAAATTCACAGAACTCAATAACGTGAAATCCCTGTCTCTTTCGAAATAACTCAAAGCTGGCCACATGAACATGTATACCAGGCCAAAAATAATCACAGAAAAATTACCATCAGAGAATTACCATTTTCAGCGCACAAACATCAAAAAACCCGTTGATTTTTTAAGATCCGAAAAAAAATCAGGTTTCCAACTTTTACAAAATCATTAATAAATTATTGGACTTTCAGGTACCAGAAAAACCCAAGCCCAGTTTTCCCAATAATCATCACCATCTTCACCAAGAAAAAGCAATTCCGGCATCGAAAAGGAGTAGATTTTTTCACGATCCGCAACGCATGACTTCTAACTTTTACAAAAGTGTTTAGAACCGATTCTGCTTGCGTATTCCAGAAAAAATCTGAGTACTTCAATAACAGGGTTCTCCAAAAAATGACTATTAAACCCATTTCAATGCTCAAACATCGATTTTTTAATGAGAAACAGAAAGTTATAAATTTAACAAAACTGTTCAGTAATGAGAGGCAGTGGCGGCTCGTGGGGCATTTTGATGGTGGAGCCACCGCATACAATATATCCCCCCACGCCTCTTTTTTAAATAAAAAATGAACGATTATTGCAGTGGCGGCTCGTGGAACATGTTGATGGCAGAGCCACTTAAACAATATATCCCCCTCCCCTCCTCCTTTCTTGAAAAACAACGGAGGGTTTAGCTTCCTAGCCCGAAGTAAGCGTTTTAAGAATTAATTAAAAATTCTTGCTGAGTTTGAAACTACAGGTAGTGCCATGGCTCCTTCGCTCTATGTAACGAGCAATTAAAACAAAAACCCTTGAAAATACAGGTCAAAAAATTCAAACATCTAGCTTGCAAAATCTAAAACAAATTTATTTATTTATGTATTTATTTATTTATTTATTCATTTAAACGGATAACACCTTTTTTACAAATTACAAAACAAATTTACTAAAATGCTTAAAAATAAAATAAAATTAAAACTAAAATGAACACAAAATCAAAACGAAATTCAAATGGGTGACCACAACCAACTAATATACAAAAATATATACACAAAATACTAACCTATACATAATAAACATAGATATATACACACTGTACTAACCTAAGTGGAGTAACTAATTAATGAACAGAAATTAAAAAACACAAAGAAAATAAAAATAAAAATAAATTTAAGTAAGAGATAACTCAATACGCATACGCATTAGACTCCATTTTCAAATGAAAAACAAAATAAATATTCCGCCAAAAAAAATTTAAAAATTCCGCGTAAAAATCAATAATTCAGGTTAAAAAAATCTAAAATGTTTTTTATTTTTCGGGCCTGAGTTTTCGACCTTTTGTCCTAAATTTAGACAAAACATAGAAAACTCGGGCCTGAAGATGAAAAATGCAGACTACAAAATCCAAAATTTCAACAAACAAATCGAATATTTTGGCCAAAAAAAAAATCAAAAAAATTGACCCAAACGTCGAAATGCGGAAATATTGAAAATTCTAACAAACTAATCAAAAATGTATGCCAAAATAAATAATTATTGCTTTATATGCGAGAATTGTTAAGTTTCGTTTGTTGAAAGTAATGCAAATTATTTTTCTTTTGCCTGTATTTTCAAGTTTTTTTGTCTGCATTTTTATTTTTAGACCAGGATTTTTTTGTCGATATTTTAGATCTTCGACTATTTTATTCCAAATTTTTGTTTTTTTTTTGGCCAAAATATTCGATTTGTTTGTTGAAATTTTGGATTTTGTAGTTTGGATTTTTCATCTTCAGGCCCGAGTTTTCGATGTTTTGTCTAAATGTAGGCCAAAAGGTCGAAAACTCAGGCTCAAAAATAAAAAATGCAAACCAAGAAATCGATAATTTTAACAAACGAATCGAAAATTTTGGCCAAAAAAAAACAAAAATAGTCGAAGATGTAAAATATCGGCAAAAAAATAAAAACCCTGGTCAAAACAGACCAAAAAACTTGAAAATACAGGCAAAAGAAAAATAATCTAAGATCTAAAATATCGGCCAAAAATATATCAAAAATCCTGGTCTATAAATAACTCTTTTCAGCTTAAAATAAGTTTCGACGAGAAATTCGAAAATAATAGCAAAAAAAATAATAAAAAAACCGCACAATAAAATCATTAATTCATGTTAAGAAAATCTAAAAATAATAAAAACTTAAGACCGAAAATCTAAAATCCGCACCTAAAAATCAAAGTGGTGTGCTAAAAAATTAAAAATTTTAACAAACAAATCGAAAATTTCAACAAACAAATCGACAATTTAAATTAAAATAGGACAAATAAGTAAAAATCTCCGATATGGCATGAAAAGGTGAAAATTTAGACAAAACATCGAAAACTGAGGCGTAAAGATAAAAAATGCAGACAAAGAAAATAGAAAATTTTGGTGAAAATAAAGAATATTTAGGCCAAAAATTTAAAAAAAATGGGAAATACTGAAATCCAAAATATGGGCCAAAAAATCAAGAATCCTGATGTAAGAATAAAAACCGCATACAAAAAATCGAAAATTTAGGTAGAAGCAAAATAACTTACCAAAAATAAGTTCCTGACCAGAAATGTGAAAATAACAGGCAAAAAATACAAAAAATCGCACAGTAAAATCAAGTTAAAAAAAACAGGACAAAAAATACAAAATTTAGACCAAAAATCTAAAATTCGGGCCTAAAATAAAAATGGTGGTCCAAGAGGACACACATTTTAACAAAAAAACAAAATGATAATAATAAATAATAATAATAATAAATGCGGACTAAAAAATCGAAAATTTTTAACAATTGAATCGAAAGTTTAGGTCAAAATAAAGAATATTTCCAAATGATCAAAAATTTAGACCAAAAAAAATCAAAAATACAGGCAAAACATCTAAAAATTAAAAATTCGGCCCGAAAAATAAAAAAAGCGGACAAAAAATCGAAAATTTAAACAACTAAATCAAAAATTTAAGTCAAAATAAAGTAAATTCCGGCGAAAAGAAAAAAAATAGACCAAAAAATCGAAAAAAACAGGTCAAAAATCAATAATTCGGCGTGAAAAATTAAAAATGCGGACCAAAAAGTCGAAACTTTAAACAATGAAGTCGAAAATTTAGATCGAAATAAAAAATATTTATATCCAAAAAAATCGAAAATACAGGCAAAACATCTAAAAATTAAAAATTCGGTCCGAAAAATAAAAAATGCGGACAAAAAAACGAAAATTTAAACAATTAAATCAAAAATTTAAGTCAAAATAAAGTATATTTAGGCGAAAAGATAAAAATTTTAGACCAAATAATCGAAAAAACAGGTCATAAATCTAAAAATTAATAATTCAACCCGAAAAATTAAAATGCGTACCAAAAAGTCGAATATTTTAATAATTAAATCGAAAGTTTAGATCAAAATAAACAATATTTAGATCCAAAAAAATCTAAAGTACAGGCAAAACATCTAAAAGTTAATTTTTTACGATTTTTCCAATCGCCGAATGCAATTTTCTTTTACAAATCGAGTTCCGAGTGTTGCCATTTTGTTTCTAGCCTCAAAATGTCAATTGTTTTAACAGGATATTAAAGATAAGTTAATTCTAGATGAATTTTGAAATTTTCAAGCTTATTCCAGCAGAAGTTAAATTTTTACGATTTTTCCAATCGCCGAATGCAATTTTTTTCACTAAAAATCAAGTTCCGAGTGTTGCCATTTTGTTTCTAGCCTCAAAATGTCAATTGTTTTAACAGGATATTAAAGATTAGTTAATTCTGGATGAATTTTGAAATTTTAAAGCTTATTCCAGCAGAAGTTAATTTTCTACGATTTTTCCAATCGCCGAATGCAATTTTTTTTCACTAAAAATCAAGTTCCGAGTGTTGCCATTTTGTTTCTAGCCTCAAAATGTCAATTTTTTTAACAGAATATTAAGGATTAGTTAATTCTAGAAGAATTTTGAAATTTTCATGCTTATTCCAGCAGAAGTTAATTTTTTACGATTTTTCCAATCGCCGAATGCAATTTTCTTTTCTACAAATCAAGTTCCGAGTGTTGCCATTTTGTTTCTAGCCTCAAAATGTCAATTTTTTTAACAGAATATTAAGGATTAGTTAATTCTAGATGAATTTTGAAATTTTCAAGCTTATTCCAGCAGAAGTTATTTTTTTACGATTTTTCCAATCGCCGAATGCAATTTTTTTCACTAAAAATCAAGTTCCAAGTGTTGCCATTTTGTTTCTAGTCTCAAAATGTCAATTGTTTTAACAGGATATTAAAGATGAGTTTATTCTAGATGAATTTTGAAATTTTTGAGCTCATTCCATTATGATTTTTCTTGATATCGATTGTTTTTAATTGTTCAGATGGGATTGTACAATCTATTTTCCAGAAAACCCAAGCACATCAGTTACGTAGTTGTTTAAATAATCAGGGGTAATACCATTAGAGGTTAAAATATGCCTGGGTAAATTTTATTTTACAAGAGTTTTTGAATCAATACAAATCTGAAGAATTTGCCCAATCGCAATTCATTCGAGAAATTTGCGATGAAATGATGAGTCCTTAAAATAAAGTTAAAGTTAAACCACGAAAAGTTGACTCATCCAACACACACGCCGAGAAAATCACCAATAAATTAAATATCGGCAATAAAAATCAATCAAACCATAAAACAAATGAACCAACCGGTTTTTTTTCTTTTAACGTTTAAAACCACAGATCGTTTCGACGCCACATACCTAACGCCGTAATTGATGGACGGGTAATAAATAAAATTTTCAAATCCAGCATTCGGACGCGATACCGAAGGCTACTTCTTTGGCGTTCGCTGAAATGTGTCAGCATTCCTGACGGTGAGAGTCGTCGGAGGCGCATTCAACTCCCAGGAAAGAAACCCGCGATTCCGACGAAAGGCCTCACCATTAGCTCGTGCTGACGACTACAATTGCAATTATATCATATCGTGCGGCGTTTTCCGTACGTGAACGTCCTACCGATCGCAAGGAGGGACTGGTTTACAAATGCCAATCTTTGAAAAACACATAGTTATACACAACTAGATCGAGTCCGTTTTTTTTGTTCCTCTTGGCGTCCGCAAATGATTTTTATTGGCAACTGGCGTCGGTATACATGGGTATACACAACTAAATCGAGTTCGTTTTTTTTTTTGTTTTTCTTTTGGAGTCCGCAAATGATTTTTATTATTTCAAGTTCACTTTTATGAATTACCCCCAGTGGTGTTCCCTTCGATAGAAGTTATTATTTTATACATATATTTTTCTGCATCCGTCCCGAAAATCAAACTTTCGGTATGATTTAGTAAATCGAAAGTGCCACTTTACATAAATCGTACCGAAAGTAATCATTTTCGGAACGATTTTGTTTTATTTTCGGAACGATTTCTTTACTTTCGGGACGCTTCTTGTTACTTTCGAGACGATTTTGCGTATATATGTAGGCGGCCTTGAGAAAAACATCAACTTTGTAACTAATTATGACAGCGCTTGTCATAAAACATTCGTGTGTGTTTTTGCTTTTTTAACATAAAATAACGGCTGCAGAAAAAATATTGTACGTAACGCGTTCCAAAAGGGATTTTACGGGACTCGCAGGATTCCTACTCATCCCGTAAAATATCACTTTCGGAACTTGTTACGTAAATTACTATTCCAGGAGGCTTAAATTGGTGATCAAATTACACTGGTGGAAAAAAAATGAAAAACTTGAAATTCGTGAAATTTCGACTATTTTCAAACCGCCATAACTCGGCGTATTTTCAATCGATTTTGATAAATCTTTGAGGCCGAAAAACTTTGAAGTGTCTTCTTTAAAATCATGTGCGATCTTAAGCGTAACCCCTTCCGCCCCCTCTAGCACCCCTGTGAAAAAAAGGTTTTTTTCAAGAAACCATGTCCAACTTTGACGATGTGTACGGAGTTGGAAAAAAATTGTCGACTCAATTTACCATAAAGGCATTAAAATTTGATCAATTCCCTATGCAGGACTCAAAGAACGAAGTTCCTACGGCAATTTGGCGCCAAGTTATAGGTGCATTTTGAGGTGTATACAGAAGACATTGCTGGCATACAAAATGATTTTACAATAAAACACTTTCGTTAAAAAAGTTTTTTTGATTTAAGCTTTCGCCATTCAGTCACGATCGGGTTTAGACCTATTCCTTAAAGTTAGAAAAAGCGAATTATAGTAATTTATGCAACGATTTTATAATCATACTTCAGACTAAGATCATTTGTAAATATTGTTAATTTCTGCATGTAAAAAGTTTGATAATAAAGATGTAATAGTAGAGGAGTAAAAATAGTATATTATTAAACGAGTGAGAAAGTTGGCCATTGCCACGAGGGTGGCGAGTGTTGCAATTCACCCGAGTGGAGTTTAATACTATACTTTTTCGCATCATATTAAATAATTACCTAAAGATATTTCTGTTTGTATTAAATTATAATGGATAATTTTTCTATTTGGAAATTGCGGCAGTTCGCTGACAAAAAACGAATCGTAACCATAGTAACAACTAAACTGTTGGGCAATGAAACCGCTATCATTTGATTGGACGTCACCTGTGGAGAAAATGATTCGACCGAATAATTGACAACTTTCTCAATCAAAAACGATTTAACAACGTTTATATTATTTAATAAGATGCGAAAAAAATACTATATAACGTATGGAGGATATACACCTATCCCTCAATTTACACGCTACTCGGTTAACACGGTTTCGCTTTTACACGGTTTGAAATATGAAAAAAAAAAATCGAAATTGCAACATTGTACATTGTAACTTACAACGCATAAATGAAACTAAAACGCAGCAATACATCGCGCAGAAGAACATCTACAGATTACTTTAGAAACCAAAATAGAAATATTGAACAAATTAAAAACTGGACGAGGTTCGACATCCGTAGCAAAAGAGATGATTGGAATGAATGAAGCTACGATTAGAACAATTAAGAAAAGTGAAGATTCTATCCGTAAGAGTGTTGCCAGTGGAACAGCTACAAGTGCAAAATTTTCAACTTGCAAAAGAGATGATTTAATTGAAAAAGTAGAAAAAGCTGTAATAATATGGATAGAAGATTATAATCAAAAACGAATACCAATTGATTCTATTTTGATAAGACAAAAGGCTCTTAAAATATTTAATGACCTAAAAGAAATGCAGAATACACCATTTACAACAGAATTTAATACCAGTAATATAAAGGGTGGTTCGAAAAATTTAAAAAGAGGCAAAATCTGCACCACATTCAACTTCAAGGAGAAAGGGCACCTGGTGATGAAAAATCAGCAAAAGAATATCTTGCAAATTTGGCTAAAATTATTGAAGAAAATTCTTACATTCCCGAACAGGCGCGGATGAAAGCGGTTTATTCTGGAAGAAGATGCCGAAAAGAACTTATTTATCAAAACTTGAGAGATCAGCCGGGGGATTTTAAGCAGCCAAAGATAGAGTGACTTTACTCTTGTGCAGTTATACATCAGGCGATCGTATTTCGAAGACTTTATTAATTAACAGATCTCAAAAACCACGAGTGATGACGAGAAGAGTTCACCTTAACACACTACCTGTGCATTGGTGTTCTAACAAAAAAGCTTGGATGACCTGCACAATATTTGAGGATTGGTTCATAAACTGCTTCATTTCAAAAGTTTAAACATATTTGCAAGAAAAAAATCTCGAGTTCAAGTTCTTTTGTTGCTAGATAATTCACCAAGTTATCCTATAGATTTACAATATCCAAGTGTACAGATAGAATTTTTACCTCCCAATTCACGGAATAATTTCAACATTTAAAGCAGTGACGGTTCGCGGGGTTTTTTCTGGTACGGCCGAGGTAACAAGGGTGGCAATACAGATAGGTAGGGTCAGTTGCACAGACGGCTCGCTGCGTGACCGCATCTATTTGTATTACCACCTATAGTTCCTCGGCCGTACCAGAAAAAAACCCGCGAACCGTCACTGATTTAAAGCTTACTTCATCAGACGGAAATTTTAAGCAAAATGGAAGAAAATCCTCTTCAAACTCTACCTGAGGCGTGAAAAAATTATACCATATTAGATTGTGTTAAACATGTTGCTGTAGCCGTTAGCGAAATAAAACCCTCAACTCTAAATTCATGTTGGAAAAACATATGGCCTGAAATAGTCAAAAGTAAAACGACCGAAAATGTTTATACCTCTATTATAAATCTAGCGCATTCCATTGGAGGGGAAGGATTTATTGATTTAGATATCCCGGATATTGAAGAGTTGTTTGTGGATGAAGTAATTACAGATGCGAATCTTTTGGAATTAGTAAATCAGGATTCCAATAATGTTGAATAACTCAGTTCCGATGATGACAGTACTGCAGGTGAAAATTTTAAAGGAAGTGTGATAGCTGAGGGGCTTCGATTAGGGAGAGAACTGCAAAAGTATTTTTTAAACATTGATCCTGATACTGAGCATTAAAATTTCAAAGAACAATAAAAAAGCTCTTAGCCGATATGAAGAAATTTACAAGGAAACCAGCCAAACTAAGCAAATGTTGATCACTGATTTCATATCTCCTAAAATAATAAATGAAGTAAGAAATGAAGACATATCAAATGATGGAATTCCAAAGGAAAACAATGACGAAGTTTCTGTCAGCGACTCCGATAGTGATATTTCTACTCAACCAAAGAAAAAACAAATCAGAGCCATAACAAGCTCTAACGAAGATTAGAGATTTTTCTACATATGTATGTATACATATGTATAAGACATAATTTTTTTTGTATTTTTGTACCTTCTTAATATTATTAACACGACTTTTCTGTATTTTGTGTATTCTGTATTTTCATGTATGTACATACACATGTTATTAATAAATATTTGAAAATAAATATAATAAATAATAATTCATTTAAAAAAACGAACCCTCTTCGTTTTTAACATTTTTTTTTTAATGTAAAACGCTGGTCTCGATTTACACGATTTTCGATTTACACGGTTTTTCTAGGAACCAATCTACCGTGTAAATCGAGGGATAAGTGTATTTAGTTAATTTTCCAAAAACTGTCTCAAGAGTAATGAAACACGCAATTGGAAACAAACCAAATAATTTGAGGATATTACTTTGCATACGTTTGCTGGCTACAAACCCAAATAATCCACACACACACACACACATACACGTACAAAAAAAAATCACGTTAAAACGAGAATTCGCAACCACCCCCGCGCGGACCGTGAAACACTGAACAAACACAACGGGACAACACGGACGCGGACAATCCGAAAAGCGATCCCCAAAACCGCCCCTTTGTGCCGCCGACCCTCTCCAATAATCCGGACTTTGCATGTTTGTGTCCCTTTTGAAAACAACTATACTGTCATTTCGTAAATTCCCCGATTATTTCCGGGACAATTCAATTTCCCTCCTCCCGCTCTATTTTTTTTTTTTTGTTGCGTTACACACACTTTGGTGGGCCGTTGTTGGTGACCTCGATGATGATGATGATGATGATGATACATGCGTTTGTTTATTCCGTTATTGATTTAAAAAGCATCGAGCTCAAACACAATTACTGACGGATGCACAAATGGCATACTTGTTTTATGGATCGTTATCGGTGGTGGAATTTTTTCTCGCAATTATGCTTTGCGCGAAAGGACGTTTGATAGAATTTGTTACAGTTAATTATTATTATAACATTTAAGTAAACGTGCAGTGAATAATTTCTTTTTAATCTCTATGCACATAGGTATAGAGCACAACGTGTAGACTTCACCACCCGGGTACACCATGGTGGGTCCAGATGAAGTAGTGATCGCGATGTTTATAGGCTTACTTATTTCTAATTATCGGTGACTGTTTCTACCACATCGGCAAAATATTGTCGACTCTGGTCAGGCACATTTAGACCCTTTATGATAAAAGAAGTGACGTAACTTATTCCTCTATCGTTCACTCTGCTTCCTAGAAAGAAATGTCGGTCATTTCTCGATGGAGAAAGACACACTGGCTTGATGTTCACCTTTACAGGGCTCTTCTTTAAATCGATCGTAGACAAGGTTTATATTTATAGGTATTTTTTATATTTTATATTTTATATTTTAGGATATAGTCCGCTGTAGTTTTGAGTGTGACTATCTGTGGGTATTAAGTGCTAACTTCTTCCTCTATCGCTCGCTCTCGTCCATGCAAGAAGATGTCGGTCATCCTGGTTAAACACAGGACACCCTGGCTTAACCTTGTGTGTTATCGCAGGCTCTATGAATACCTTCATCCTCTAGAACGATTTGAAATTTTTATATTTTTAAATTTATGTTGGTTATAAAAATGTAACATCGATTTTTATGTAATTTTTGAAGGTTACATTTCTGTTGAATATATTTTAATAACAAAAACGACTACATGAAATTCTTCTACACATAGCCGCAAGGAAAACGACCGTCCTCGATATTCCAACATTGCGCCATTTTGAACGTCGCTTTCTAGAAGGAAAACTTTGTATTCGGTATTAAACCTTCTAAAAAACTGATTCTGCCAAAACTAACACTGCCAACATAAGTTGACTAAAACAATAATTTCATGGCCTTCTAGAGGGTAAAATAATCGATTATATTATATTTGACAGACAAGGTTCAACGACAACGTCGTATATGATGTTCACATAAATCTTGATTCACGTAATGTAATTATTGTTCTATTTGACTTTTTGTATTCCCCTTTTTGGCGCGGTAACATAACCTAAAGCCAGGTGTGCCATTCTGTATATACTACTGCCACGTGAAATTTTGAAACGGAAGGCGAAAAATGAAACGATCAGTGGCTTAAAATTTTATAGTAATGAGTCTGAAAGGAACATTTGAATTGCTCAAAATGTCCGGCTGGCTTTCTCTAGTGTCCGGATTTTTCCAAAATATCAATGAAAATAAAAATTTCTTCATGTTCACTTTAGAACATGATGAAAAATATGCTAATCCTATATAAAGAATGATCGCATTCATTTTAAAACATTAAAATCGCCAGATAAAAGCTTCATGTTCACCTTAGAACATGAACATTTATAACAAATACGCTAATCCTATGTACGGAATGATCGCATTCACGTCAGAACATTACAATCGCCAGATAAAAGCTTCATATTCACCTTGGAACGTGAACATTTATAACAAATACGCTAATCCTATAAAGGGAATGATCGCATTCATTTCAGAACATTACAATCGCCAGATAAAAGCTTATGTTCACCTTAGAACATGAATATTTATAACAAATACGCTAATCCTATATAAGGAATGATCGCATTCATTTCAGAACATTACAATCGCCAGATAAAAGCTTCATATTCACCTTAAAACATGAACATTTATCAAATTCTATAAAAGGAATGATCGCAATTATTTCAGAAAATTCAAATAAATAAAAAACTTTATGTTCATCATCGACACTGATGAGAAATATGCTAATCCTCTAAGGAATGATCGCATTCATTTTAAAATATTAAAATCGTCAGAAAAAAGCTTCACATTCACCTTGGAACATACAAATTGACAGGTATAAGCTTTATTTTTACTGTGGAATATGTGTATTGTCCATGTTCATCCTAGAACATGAACGTTGACATTGATGATAAATATTCTAATCCCATAGCAATGATAGCATTTTAGAACATCAAACTCGCTATATAAAAACTGTATGTACACTTGTTCACCCCTCGGAACATACAAATTGATAGATATAAGCTTTATTTTTACTGCAGAATATGTGTAGTACCCATGTTGATCCTAGAACATGAACGTTGATAGTGATGATAAATATTTTAATCCTATAGGAATGACCGCAGTCATTTTGGAACATTAAAATCGTCATAAAAAAGCTTCACGTTCACCTTAGAACATACAAATTGACAGATATAAGCTTTATTTTTACTGTGAAATATGTGTATTACCCATGTTCATCATAAAACATGAACGTTGACACTGATGATAAATATTCTAATCCTATAGGAGTGATCGCAATCATTTTGGAACATTAAAATCGCCAGAAAAAAGCTTCACGTTCACCCCTTGGAACATACAAATTGACAGATATAAGATTTATTTTTACTGTGGAATATGTGTATGGCCCATGTTCACCGTAGAACATGAACGTTAACACTGATGATAAATATTCTAATCCTATAGGAATGACCGCAGTCATTTTGGAACATTAAAATCTCCCGATAAAAGCTTCAAGTTCAGCCCTTGGAACATACAAATTGACAGATATAAGCTTTATTTTTACCGTAGAATATGTGTATTGCCCATGTTCATCCTAGAACATGAACGCTGACACTGATAATAAATATTCTAATCCTATAGGAGTGATCGCAATCATTTTGGAACATTAAAATCGCCAGATAAAAACTTCACGTTAACCCCTAGGAACATACAAATTGACAGATATAAGATTTATTTTTACTGTGGAATACGTGTATTCCCCATGTTCATTCTAAAACATGAACGTTGACACTGATGATAAATATTCTAATCCTATGGGAACGATCGCAGTCATTTTGGAACATTAAAATCTCCCGATAAAAGCTTCACCTTCACCTCTTGGAACATACAAATTAACAGATATAAGATTTATTTTTACTGCAGAATATGTGCATTGCCCATGTTCATCCTAGAACATGAACTTTGATACTGATGATACATATTCTAATCCTGTAGAAGTGATCGCAATCATTTTGTAACATTAAAATCGCCAGAAAAAAGCTTCACGTTCACCTTGGATCATACAAATTGACAGATATAAGCTTTATTTTTACTGTGGAATATGTGTATTACCCTTGTTCATTCTAGAACATGAACGTTGACACTGATGATAAATATTCTAATCCTACAGAAGTGATCGCAATCATTTTGGAACATTAAAATCGTCAGAAAAAAGCTTCACGTTCACCTTGGAACATACAAATTGACAGACATAAGCTTTATTTTTACTGTAGAATAATCGTATTACCCATGTTCATCCTAGAACATGAACGTTGGCACTGGTGATACATATTCTAATCCTATAGGAGTGATCGCAATCATATTGGAACATTAAAATTGCCAGAAAAAAGCTTCACGTTCACCTTAGAACATACAAATTGACAGATATAAGCTTTATTTTTACTGTGGAATATGTGTATTGCCCATGTTCATCCTAGAACATGAACGTTGACACTGATCATACATATTCTAATCCTATATGAGTGATCGCAATCATTTTGGAACATTAAAATCGCCAGAAAAAGCGTCACGTTCACCTTGGAACATACAAATTGACAGATATAAGCTTTATTTTTATTGTGGAATATGTGCATTGCCCATGTTCATCCTAAAATATGAACGTTGACACTGATGATAAATATTCTAATCCTATAGGAATGATCGCAGTCATTTTGGAACATTAAAAGCCTCACGTTCACCCCTTGGAACATACAAATTGACAGATATAAGATTTATTTTTACTGTGGAATATGTGTATTACCCATGTTCATCGTAGAACATAACCGTTGACGCTGATGATAAATATTCTAAACCTATTGGAATGTTCGCAATCATGTTGGAACATTAAATTTGCCGGATAAAAGCTTCATGTTCACCTTGGAACATACAAACTGACAGGTACAAGTTTTTTTTGCTATGGAATATGTGCGTGTGAAAATACACAAGTGTTTATTTTATAAGCGAAACAATTGACGTATATAATATCCATGGATGACTACAAATGACAGTTGAAGAGGTTATTTTTATCGTAGAACACAAATTTAAATATTGTATCGCAGAACATTGTAATTGACAAATGTAATATATTTGCACATTAAGTGCAACTAAACTACCCCGTGTTTAGTTGCGATCTTTTAGGAAAATAAAAAATTATGAATAAACATTTAGTGTTTATTTGAGAACATGAAAATGTTCAAGTTTGTTCTAGGACATTAAACTTGGCAGATTGCGTAATTGTAATTATTTTCTAATGCAAACATTGATAAAAGGCATAATAAAAGTGACTCAGAATATGAATATTAACGTGTTCATTCTGGAAAAATGAAAATTATTTTTTCAGCGTTTTTTACAATGGTAAATTTCGGTTTCGATTTCTTAGCTTTTATAAAAATTAATATGTTTGATTTTTCATTCGCGGTACTGAATTTTTAACGTGTTAACGTCGTTCTGCGGTAAAACCTACCGTCTTCAATATAATTATGGTTCTGTGACGTGAACCGTGACTTTTTGTGAGTTGACTCGTGGAAAAGAGTCGATTGAAATGTGTCGACTCTTGACTCTGCAAGAACTTAAAAGTCTGTCTGGAAAAAGTGATGAGCAAAAAAAGGGTGCTCACCTACAAAAATGTATATATAACTAGAGTTATGTATATTATATGTATATTATCTATGGAATTTTTTTGAATGTCCTCCTTTTCTCCTAAAAGTCCTTTTTTGACCAAATTGTCATACTTTTAAATGATGTACATCTGGCAACCTTAATTCCGATTAAATTTATAATTTCTTCAACACGTTCCTTTGACAAACGAAATCTCTCTTTACAATTCACTTCTCTGTAGCACTAAATGCAGACACCGCTGGCGTACATTTTCTTCGTCACGTGATAAGGTCGACGATGATGATGAGGTTAAAGATCTCTAATTGTAATTTATGCTTTGTCTGCTATGATATTTCCTATTAATACTTGTTATACATCGTTGATTCGATATATTTAACTTGAACTATACGTATTTTGGTTTAAAAATGCGTTCAATTTGAGGTTAGGAATTTTAACCGGAGAAAAATCGATGAATAACTTGTGTCGATTTAATCAATGAATAGCGTTATTTGACGTTGGTGAAAGGAAAACTGTCGTCAGGGAAGTTGTTTCAATAAGTTATTTCTTTATAATCTTAATAAGACTTAATTTTGCAGAGTGACGAACAGGTTGAATATTCACATATTCAGGCTATATTTCGTCTTTATTAAATTTGTATCTTTTCATTTACTCAAAGTCTGAAATAAATGCACTACTCCCTTCGTCCACGGCACCTATGATAAGTTAGGCTTTTAAATATATCAACAATATATTTATTGGCAAACCGTAGTGTAACGAAAGGACAAGCAATTGCGATAAATATCCCATTTTTCCACCATTATTATTATTATTATTTCTATTACATGTAATTAATTATGTATTCATTACCTTACCTTATTCCTCTGTTCTTCTTCTTCTGTACGAATCCATGCCAGATATTAATCAATTCGATCTCATCTTCATCTCATAACAATTCACAGACCGTCTCCGCCTCGACCCACGTATCAGATCTTAGCCGTGAAATGAGCATTAGGAAAAAACTTGCAGATAAATAAAAAAAAAAAACCTAACAAGCAGGTACTACTCCGAGCGCACAAATGCTCAATTGATAAAGTACACGCAACAACACAACAAGAAACAACAAGAGATTTCCAGCAATAAACTACGGATAGACAACCGACCGTCGGTAATGAATAAAATGAACAAGAACTCCAATTACGAGGAATAACGTATTTTATTTGATCTCATTTATCAAACAAACTTGTCCACGTCTCATATAAGGAGATTCCTAGTTTTCCGGATGAATGAAAAATTTCGCGATTTTATACGAGGGAGAAGCGCCGCCGTCTCGGTCTGTCCGGTTTTTTTAATTTTTTTTCGTTTCGTTTCGTTCCCCGCATCAGTCTCCCGTTAATTAACACTTCTTAACGAAGACCGTTTCGACGTGTTTTGTGTAATGGGTGACGGTATTCCCGCAAATGGCGTTTTGCGCCAATTAATCGTGTGTTTGTGTGACGCCGGCTTTTTTGCGGTCTCCAATTGTTGCGTCCTCTAATTAATTGACGCATTCCGAAAATTTCAATCGGAAGATGGAGAGGCCGCCCATTTTGCCTACAATTAATTAGGAGGAGAGTGTTCCGACGGTTCGTTCTGGGAATCGCGTTTGTTAGGTTTTATTAAAAGCAAATTGATGCGTTAATTAAATTATAGACTTTTAATGCGGTTTATAGGTCTGTTCCATTTTTATTTTGTAACTAAGTTGACTCTGTCAGGGTGATGAATATCCAAAACGGATATTTCCGAAAAAAATGGTGATGTGGCCATCATGTTACTTTCTCCGACTTGATGGTAACATAGCCATTTATATTTACACTTTCATGTTTTATTTTCTATTTAAATCATATTTTAAATGTACATCGAACGGATGAAACTGACGTTTAAAACGTCAAAATTATGAAAGATGAAAAAATTATACTTCAAATTCAAAAACTCGGTTTACTCAAAAACTAATGGGATTTCGAAAAAAACTTATTCTTTATAAGTTGTTCATTTTAGCATTCTCTACAATTATTATTCACATAAATTTGCTGTAACTATTATCGTTTCATAATTATAAACCAAAAATTAATACATTTTTTTCTCGAATTGCAATGATTTTATGAAAAATATTTTCAAGCAAAAGATGTTCATTTCTTTGTTGTCTTCAAAGTTTGTTTAAATGTTTTTGTGATATTTTTCATATTTAAGAAAATATTGGCAAAAAACAAAAAACAGTTAAGGTAAACGCCCACTTCCGGTGTACGAAATTTTACCAAAAGCTTTTCAGTTCTTCGGATTATCAAATAAGACTTATGTTCAAAGTTTTATATCAATTGCTCTGTTAGTTTTTGAGGTACAGCGCACACAGACAGACACACGCATACACAGACACAATTTTTTTTTTCCAGAAATTGTTGAAATGGTATCTAGGGATCCCAAAACGGATATTTCCGCAAAAAAAATTTTTGAAAAAAAATCACGATCACAATATTTTCTCGTACTTCGTAACGGAGAAAGTAAAAAATTGAAAAAAATTTCACGATCACAATACATTCTCGTACTTCGTAACAGAGAAAGTAACGAGTCCTGAACAAAAGAGTCATCAAAAAAGTTCTGACAAAAAGTCCAGATATATAGTCCTGAAAAAGAGGCTTAAAAAGCAGTTTTGAAAAAAAAATGTTTTAAATAAATTCCAAAAAGTACTCAAAATGCTTCTGAGAAGTCCTGAAAAATACCTGAAAAAAGTCCCGAAAAGAAGTTCTAAAGAAGGGCCTAAAAAAATCTTTAAAAAACCCTTCTGAGAAGTCCTGAAAAAAGTCCCGAAAAGAAATTCTAAAGAAGGGCCTGAAAAAATCCCGAAAAACTTCGCGGAAACAGTCTTGAAAAAGTCATGAAAAAAATCCCTATAAAGGGTTTGAAAAAGTTCTAAAAAGAGTCTTAGAAAAATCGTGGATGAGGTTCTGGAAACGAAAAAAAATGTACTGTAAAAAGGACTTAAAACCGTTCTGGACAAAAGTCTTAAAAACAGTCCTAAAAAAATTCCTGCAAAAGAATCCAGAAAATTTAAGTCTTGAAAAGTCCCGAAAAAATGGCCTAAAGAAAGAAGTCTTAAAAAAAATACTTGAAATAAAAGTTCTGAAAACAAAGCCCCGATAAAACTGTCCTGAAAGAAAGACCTAAAAAAAAAATCCTGAAGAATGAAGTCCAAAAAAGACGAGTCCTAAGAAAAGGGGTCCCGAAAAAAAAATCCCTATAAAGAACCTGAAAATACAGTCCTGAATATAAAGTACTGAGAAAAGTCTTCAAAAAGGCCTTGAAAATAAAATCTTGAAAAAAAAGACCTAAAGAAAGTCCTGAAAAAGCAGTTTTGAAAATAAAATTAAAAAATAAATTCCAAAAACTCCTCTAAATGCTCTGAAAAGAGTTCTGAACGGCCTAAAAAAATCTTGAAAAATCTTGAAAAGAAGGGCCTGAAAAAATCCCAAAAAACAGTCCTGAAAAAAATTGCCTATAAAAGATTTGAAAAGTTCCAAAATGAGTCTTAAAAAAATTCTGGAAAAACGGCCCGAAAAAAAAATGTACTGTAAAAAGGTCTTAAAACAGTTCTGGACAAAAGTCTCGAAAACAGTCCTGAAAAAATGCTGCAAAAGAATCCAGAAAATTTAAGTCTTGAAAAGTCCCGAAAAAAAAAGCCCTAAAGAAAGAAATCGTGTAAAAAGGAGCCGAAAAAGAAAGTGTTAAAATACTGAAAAAAGTCTTTAAAAAAAAAGTTCTGAAAACCATGTCACGATAAAAATGTCCCGAAAGAAAGACCTTGAAAAAAATCCTGAAAAATGAATTCCAAAAAAAAGTCATGAGAAAAGGGTCCCGAAAAGTTTGGAAAAATGCCATGATAAATAGTCCTGAAAAAAATTGTCTTAAAAGACAAAATTCTCAAAAAGAAATCCTGGATAAAGTTCTGAAAAAATTTCTGCAAAAGAATCCAGAAAATTTAAGTTTTGAAAAGTCCTGAAAAAAAGATCTAAAGAAAGAAGTCTTAAAAAAAAATTCGAAAAAAAAGTTCTGAAAACAAGGTCCCAATAAAAATGTCCTGAAAGAAAGACCTCAAAAAAAAATCCTGAAGAATGAAGTCCAGAAAAAAGGAGTCCTAAGAAAAGGGTCCCGAAAAAAAAATACAGTCCTGAATATAAAGTACTGAGAAAAGTCTTCAAAAAAGCCTTGAAAATAAAATCTTGAAAACAGAGACCTAAAGAAAACCCTGGAAAAGCAGTTTTGAAAAAAAAATCCCAAAAACTCCTCTAATTGTCCTGAAAAGAGTTCTGAACGGCCTAAAAAATCTTCTGAGAAATCCTGAAAAAGACCCGAAAAAATCCCGAAAAGAAGTTCTAAAGAAGGGCCTGAAAAAATCCCGAAAACCAGTCCTAAAAAAAAATCCCTATAAAAGATTTGAAAAGTTCCAAAATGATTTCTGGAAAAACGGCCCGAAAAAAATTGTACTGTAAAAAGGTCTTTAAACAGTTCTGGACAAAAGTCTCGAAAACAGTCCTGAAAAAATTCCTGCAAAAGAATCCAGAAAATGTAAGTCTTGAAAAGTCCCGAAAAAAAGGCCTAAAGAAAGAAGTCGTAAGAGAAGAAAATTACTAAAAAAAATACTTGAAAAAAAATTCTGAAAACAAAGTCCCGATAAAAATGTCCTGAAAGAAAGACCTCAAAAAAAATCCTGAAGAATGAAGTCCAGAAAAAAAGAGTCCTAAGAAAAGGGTCCCAAAAAAAATCCCTACAAAGAACCCTAAAGAAAGAAGTCGTGTAAAAAGGAACCGAAAAAGAAAGTGTTAAAATACTGAAAAAAGTCTTGAAAAAAAAAGTTCTGAAAACCATGTCACGATAAAAATGTCCAGAAAGAAAGACCTTGAAAAAATCCTGAAAAATGGATTCCATAAAAAAGTCATGAGAAAAGGGTCCCGAAAAAAAGTTTGGAAAAATACCATGATAAATGGTCCTGAAAAAAATTGTCTTGAAAGACAAAATTCTCAAAAAAAAATCCTGGATAAAGTTCTCAAAAAATACTGAAAAAAGCCGTAGAATAGAAAAGTCCTGAAAAAATTCTATAAATGACCTGAAAAAAGTACTGACAAATGGTCCTGAAAAATTGTCTTGAAAAACAATATTCTCAAAAATAAATATAAAGTTATCAAAAAATACGGAAAAAGGCCTTAGAATAATAAAGTCCTGGAAAACAGAGTCCTGGGAAAAGGGTCCTAAAAAGAAGTTCTGAAAAATGCCCTGACAAATGGTCCCGAAAAACAAAATTCTCAAAAAAAAAATTTGGATAAAGTTCTCAAAAATACTGAAAAAAGATCTTAGAATAGAAAAGTCCTGGAGAAAAGAGTCCTGAGAAAAGGGTCCCGAAAAAAATCCCTATAAAGGACCTGAAAATGGTCCTGAAAAAAATTGTCTTCAAAAATAAAATTCTTAAAAATAAATATAAAGTTATCCAAAAATACTGGAAAAAGGCCTTGGAATAGAAAAGTTCTGGAGAAAAGTCTCAATGAAAGTGTTGAAAATGAAGTTCAGAATTTAATCTAAAAAAAATTACAAAAAAGTTGGCAAGTCACTATGAACCGTGGCGGCTCGTGGAACTTGTTGATGGTAGAGCCACTTATACAATATACCCCCTTCCCCCGCCCCGCTTCATTTTTTGAAGAAAGAAAAACGATTTATCTTCTTACTAGACCAAAGTAACTGACAAAAAAGTGTTTTAAGAGTTGATTACAAATTCTTGCTGAGCTTAAAACTACAGGTAGTGCCATGGCTCCTTGGCTCTAAATAACGAGCCGCCCCTGGCTATCAGCACACTTGAATAATTGAAGCAATAATTTAATGAATTTAAATATTGGATTGATGAGGCTGTTACTTGGTGAAATTCCATAATGTATGTGGCAAGTATCATCTGCCTGATGAAGCCACTGTGTGGCGAAACATATGTCGCAGTGTCCGACAATTTGTGAAAATTCTCAAACACACGTGTTTTACTTACCACATACTTAATGAATTTAATATATGAATTAGGTAATGTTGTCGGAAATCTGATAATATTTTCACTGTCAGATCATTTTTGTTAGTGTTCATATGAAAACGTTATAAATTAAAACCACAGCCTACTTAGTTAAAAATGAAAATGAAAATAAATAAATAGTGAAAGACAAGAAAAGACACGAACGGATTTTTCGCGATGAGAAAAATGTTTCGCGCGAGCGGGGAATCGAACCCGCTTGACTCGCGAAGCAGCAGGCAGAGCCTCGCGCTCTTACCCACTACCCCACCAAACCTTCTCGTCGCCTGCTTGTTTTATTCAAATTAAACACCGCCCGCGTACTGGGCGGCATCCTTTCCCCCCGAGGCAGGATCGGTCTGGTAAGCAGTTTCATTCCGAGTCGAATGGATTAACCCTCGACCGAAACTACTGAGCCGAATAAGGTGCTTAAGCACACCTCCACTTTCAGCAGCAATTATTTTACGGCCGATAGATACAAAACGTCGATTACCTTTCGAATTATTAAATTACATCCAAATCAGTAGCTCCGGCGTCGTAATGCAATAATATAAAGGGTGACATCCCGCACAAATGAAAAAAAAAATACCGACGCGGAAACGGCAAAACAGAAATAATATAATGAAGTAAAGAAAAATATTTATTTTGCAAAATTAGATTTGTTTTCCCGCTGTGTCGACTCGAAAATTGCCCCACGGTTTGTATGAAAGAGAGAGAGAGGGTCTTTCAATCAATACATAACAGACGACAGCCATTTCTATAATGCGTTATATACACATTTTTCTTAAAAAAAGTATCATTAAAGCCCGTAACGTAAATACGTTATCGTCTTTTATGAAACAAATTCGCGTTTCTTCTTTTGACGACGGGCTCTGCATTATTCAAAGAGAATAAGAATTTCGCTTTTAAAAAATTCACAATGGTCCCGCGCTCTCGCTCTCCTCTATAGATTCGTTATATAAATTAAGTGTATAATAAGGGACGAAATTATGATGATGCTCGTAATTAATTCCGTCGCTTTTTTGTCGCCGCCCCTCGGCGGAATACACAGGGGGTGATATGTAAATGGGCGCCCCTGACGATTAATAGTATTAGTTCGCTTTGAATGCGTGAATGAAGTGATTAATTCGGGGCATATTCTTTTTTTTTCATTTCATTCTTTCAGCTAATTTCAATGCATAGGTAATTAATTGGACAATTGGGGCTGATTCTTATTAACTTGATTTCCGATGGGCGACGCTTGTTATTACGCCAGATCGATTTGCGTTAAAAAATTTCATCTACAAAGTCACCATGAACATTATGAAAAATTTGGAATTTTTTTTCAGATTTTAAACGGCTGCAGCGGCTAAACGAAGAAACCAAATCGAACGCGGTTTTCAAATCTGTGCTCCTTGGGTGCAAATTAGTCGGATTCAATTAAAATTGGCGATTTTTAATTTTTGACGAAAACTTGAAAAACTACCCAAGGGTCCCCCCTTCTTACTTTTGCCCAAAAATTGAATTTAAAATGATTTCCTTAAGAAACCACTGGTTCGATTCGGGGTTTCTATACATTACTAGAAAGATCCCTTCAAGACGCTTCAGAAAATGTACTTTTGCACGAACAAATGTCAATTTAAAGCCCGTGACGCGTCCGCAAACAAAAACTCGAAAATGAAAAAAATCGAAAAAATCAACTCTTTTAATAATCATCGTAGAACCACCTTATGTAATATAATTTTTCTTCATCAGAAGAACGAGCTAAATCGATTGGCGTTAAAAAATTTCATGTAGGAAAAAATACAAAAAAATTGGCGATGTAACAATATACGATTTATCTTCCTAGACCGAAATAACTGCCGAAAAAAGTGTTTTAACAATTAATTAATAATTCTTGCTGAGCTTGAAACTACAGGTAGTGCCATGGCTCCTTGGCTCTATATAACGAACAGCTCCTAACAACCATAAACATTCCCAAGATATAACATTTTGTTTTTTTTAATGGCGATCGATATTACGACTTAAAGTCCACATATTTTTGAACAAACGAACCGCTTCATCTTAAACGAGAACAATTGGATGTCAAGAGGTTAGATGGGGCCCGTTATCTGGAAACTATCTAACGCTCATACGCGTACGATTGTTGTAATATCTCAATAAATAAGCGTTTTGATTGGGAATAATCAAAGGTCAGACAATAAGGAAACAAACATGGTCGATTCCACAATTATAAATTATATTTTCTCTCGAAACGAGTTTTACCGTTTGTCTGATGCAGCGTAAGCAGTGTCGCCAGATCTACGCACTTAACAGTAGTGAAGATATGAAATGATTGTAGAAATAAAAAAAAAGCACGTTGGTAATTTATTCGTGTTTACAGAAACACGTTTCGTTTCCGATTGGCGTTAATTGGTGATTATGCATCCCAAATTATTCTCTTGATAGAACGTTTCTTTAATAAATTATTTTGAAATAAGTCATTTAGAAAAAAAATGAATTATTTTAGTCACGTGGAAAAAATATAGAAACAATTGCCATCGACTTGAAACTTCTCAAAATTTCTTATAATGAATGCCAAATTACGTTTCTTTGAAAACCATTAACACTTCATCCCTTGAAATATTGAAATAATTTAATGTGACCCGAGCATAAAGTTTTGAAAAAATGTAATAATTTTAGTGACTTGAAAAAATATAAAAAAAATTGCCATCGCCTTGAAACTTCCCATATTTATTTAGAATGAATGCCAAATTACATTTCTGTGAAAACTTTTAACACTTCATCCATAAATTTTTGAATAATTTAATGAGAACGGAGCGCGAAGTTTTGAAAAAATGTAATAATTTTAGTGACTTGGAAAAAATATAAAAAAAATTGCCATCGACTTGAAACTTCTCAAAATTGCTTATAATTAATGCCAAATTACATTTCTGTGAAAACTTTTAACACTTCATCCCTAAATTTTCGAATAATTTAATGAGAACGGAGCGCGAAGTTTTGAAAAAAAATGTAATAATTTTGGTGACTTAAAAATAATATAAAAAAAATTGCCATCGCCTTGAAACTTCCCATATTTATTTAGAATGAATGCCAAATTACATTTCTGTGAAAACTTTTAACACTTCATCCATGAATTTTTTAATAATTTAATACGAACAGAACGTGAAGTTTTGAAAAAAATGTAATAATTTTGGCGACTTGAAAAAAATATAAAAACAATTGCCATCGATTTGAAAGTCCTTAAATTTGTTTAGAATGGATGCCAAATTATGTTTATGTGAAAAGTATTAACACTTCATCCCTAAATTTTGATATAAATTAATGTGAACAGAGCGTGAAATTTTGAAAAAATGTAATAATTTTAGCGACTTGGAAAAAATATAAAAAAAAATCCCAGCGACTTGAAACTTCTCAAATTTGCTTAGAGTGGATGCCAAATTACGTTTCTGTGAAAATTATTAACACTTCATCCCTAAATTTTGAAATAAATTAATGTGAACAGAGCGTGAAGTTTGGAAAAAATGTAATCATTTTCGTGACTTGAAAAAAAAATATAAAAACAATTGCCCTCGACTTAAAACTTCTCAAATTTGCTCATAGTGAATGCCAAATTATGTTTCTGTGAAAATTATTAACACTTCATACCTACATTTTTGATTAATTTAATGAGAAGAGAGCGTGAAATTTTGAAAAAAAATTAATAATTTTAGCGACTTGAAAAAAATTTAAAAGCAATTGCCAATACTTGAAACTTCTCAAATTTGCTTAAAATGAATGCCAAATTATGTTTCTGTGAAAACTTTTTTAAAACTTAGAATAATTTAATGCGAACGGAGCGTGAAGTTTCGAGAAAAATATAATAATTTTAGTCACTTGAAAAAAATATAAAAACAATTGCCATCGCCTTGAAACTTCTCAAATTCGTTTATAATGAATACCAAAGTACGTTTCTGTGAAAACCATTAACACTTCATCCCTAAATTTTGGAATAATTTAATGTGAACAAAACGTTCATTATTAAACAAGTAAATACTTTCTCGTTGCTTATTTAAAGTACAAACTAAAACGCAAAGAATGATTAGTAACGGGTGAATTGCAGAAAACTTATTAATTCAACATAATAGACACCCTTTGACGTTCGAGACGTCTACGCAGGCTCGCTCTATGGGTAATAAATCACCACTCACTCAAGGTGGTAAAAATAAAGCAAACTAATTAAGAAATGTCATTAATTTTATTTTTTGTCCCCCACAAGATATACTCAACACGCACGCATTATTATTCATAAAATTGTTGCAATATATAATTAGGTTGATATTACGTGATAAATCAAAATTAATTATTGTGGACAGGTGTAATTGTTTACAAAACTTTTTTCAGAATCTACAGTTTCTTAAAAACAAATACACATGAATTCCACTCAAAATATATGATGATTGATGTAGGTATTAGAGGGTCTGCTTGTATATCACAAACGCATGGGTTCGATTCCCATTCGCGCGGTATACAAAAATTTTAATGAAAACACCCTTACGAATAAAATCTCCAATTTTAAAAATTATTAATAATTCATTAATTGATTTACCGGTAAATTTATTTTTATCTTTATTATTATGAATATGTATACCTTTCTTTAGGGTTTTTTTAAATTTTAATTATTTTTTTGAACATAAATTTCCGCTCGCGTCTCTCGATGTTTAGCGTTGTCCAATTAATTAAAAATATTATATATAATATGACGATCACATCCGCTACAACGGTATAATATATTTAAATATATATAGTGGCTTAAGTAAAAAATGTTTGAAAAAATCGCGAAATTTGCAATTTTTTCGGCCTTTTTTCTGATCACGTAACAGAGGTGTGCCATGTAGAAATTGTAGCCCTTTTAATAGGCATTCAAATGCATACGACAGATTTTAAATGCGTTGTGGAATTTTATATTTAAATGGAAAAAGGTCGAAAATATTGCAAATTTCGCGATTTTTTCAAACAAAACCCATTATTTCGAAGACTTCTCATTAAGTCACAGAGGTGTGCCATACAGAAATTGTAGCCCATTTAATAAGCTTTCAGGTCAGCGAAACTGATCTGAGATATCTAGTGTGGTTTTTTTTTATAATCGATTGAAATCGCAAAAATGTTTCAAAATACACGATTTTTGCGGTTTTTTTACGGATTTTTTTTAATTATGTTTTTGATTACGCTACCAAGGTCATTTATATACCAAATGTAGCCCTGTTTATAAGCTTTCAAGCAGTATTTTCAGATTCAAATTAACTTGCGTTGTTCCAAAGTTATAGTGAAAAAAGTAAAAAAAGAGGTTTTTTGCGAATCCTAACTTCAAAACCAAAGTCTCGGGGGGTTTCATCGTGATTTCAGTACTTTGTTACACCCAAGCAATCGAAAAATTCCGGTTTAGTCCCATGGACAAAATGGCTGTTGGCTAGTGTAATTCATTTAAGTTTCATAATCTCGCTGTTTTATTTACAGTTCATGGTTTTTTCATTTCAAAATTCCTATTCTTAGTGACGCCACCGAACTTCTGTTAGTTAGGTTATGTTTTAAGGGCTGCCAACAATTTTGGACTTTTTGATCTTACAATATTTGAATGTATTTTTTCGAATTTAGCGGGCCAAAATACATAAAGGAAAAATAAAGTGGCATTAATTTTTTTTTTCATTTTGTGAATCAGTGTAATTTGTAGTTACAGAATTAACATTAACAATTCCAAAATTAATAAGTCGTAAAGAATATGTTTTATTAGAAATGGCCCTAGTTGTTAAAGTTGATAAATAAACATCAAGAATATCCCCTTTTTACTATCGAATCGGAGAAAGTTACAAGATGGCCACATCAACATTTTTCCTACTATCATTAGTTTTGATTTATAGAAAATTAATAGTTCAAATTTATATCCCCTTTTATCCTGCAAATATTATAACCGTTAGTGGCTGAAACCCAAAAAAATGGTGATGTGGCCATCATGTTACTTTCTCCGACTTGATGGTATCATTTATATTTACGTTTTCATGGTTTATTGTCAATTTAAATCATATTTTAAATGTACATCGAGCGTTGCGCAAACTCGGATGAAACTGACGTTTAAAACGTCAAAATTATGAAAGATGGAAAAATTACACTACTTTACATTAATTCAAAAACTCAGTTTACTCAAAAACTAAAGGGATTTCGAAAAAAACTTATTCTATATAAGAGTTATGAATTTTTGAAAATGTATTTTTTCGATGACGAACACTCGGCCACAAAAAATTAAAAAATAATTTAAAACGTAAGGATAAAATTGTACAAAAATTCAGTTCACTTCACGAGACTTCGATCTTTCAAAATAATTTTGGTTTTTGAACGTGCGGCAATTTTCAGTCGAGTTATGAATTTTTGAAAATGTATTATTTTTCAATGACGAACACTCGACCTCAAAAAATTAAAAAATAATTTGAAACGCGGGGATAAAATTCTACAAAAATTCAGTTCACTTCACAAGACGTCGATCTTTCAAAATAATTTTTGTTTTTGAATGTGCGGCAATTTTCAGTTGAGTTACGAATTTTTGAAAATGTATTATTTTTCAATGACGAACACTCGACCCCAAAAAATTTAAAAAAAAATTTAAACGCGAGGATAAAATTGTACAAAAATTCAGTTCACTTCACAAGACTTCGATCTTTCAAACTAATTATGGTTTTTGAATGTGCAGCAATTTTCAGTCGAGTTATGAATTTTTGAAAATGTATTATTTTTTAATGACGAACACTCGACACCAAAAAATTAAAAAATAATTTGAAACGCGGGGAAAAATTGTACAAAAATTCAGTTCACTTCACAAGACTTCGATCTTTCAAACTAATTATGGTTTTTGAATGTGCAGCAATTTTCAGTCGAGTTACGAATTTTTGAAAATGTATTTTTTCAATGACGAACAAGCAACCACAAAAAATTAAAAAAATAATTTGAAACGCGTGGATAAAAGTGTACAAAAATTCAGATCACTTCACAAGACGTTGATTTTTCAAGATAATTTTGATTTTTGAATGTGCGGCAATTTTCAGTGGAGTTATGAATTTTTGAAAATGTATTATTTTTCAATGACGAACACTCGACCCCAAAAAATTTAAAAAAAAATTGAAACGCGGGGATAAAATTGTACAAAAATTCAGTTCACTTCACAAGACTTCGATCTTTCAAACTAATTATGGTTTTTGAATGTGCAGCAATTTTCAGTCGAGTTACGAATTTTTGAAAATGTATTTTTTCAATAACGAACAAGCGACCACAAAAAATTAAAAAATAATTTGAAACGCGTGGATAAAAGTGTACAAAAATTCAGTTCACTTCACAAGACGTCGATCTTTCAAGATAATTTTGGTTTTTGAATGTGCGACAATTTTCAGTCGAGTTATGAATTTTTGAAAATGTATTATTTTTCAATGACGAACTCGACCCCAAAAAATTAAAAAATAATTTGAAACGCGGGGATAAAATTGTACAAAAATTCAGGTCACTTCAAAAGACGTCGATCTTTCAAAATAATTTTTGTTTTTAAATGTGCGGCAATTTTCAGTCGAGTTATGAATTTTTGAAAATGTATTATTTTTCAATGACGAACACTCGACCCCAAAAAATTAAAAAATAATTTGAAACGCGTGGATAAAAGTGTACAAAAATTCAGTTCACTTCACAAAACGTCGATCTTTCAAAATAATTTTGGTTTTTGAACGTGCAGCAATTTACAGTCGAGTTATGAATTTTTGAAAATGTATTATTTTTCAATGACGAACACTCGACCCCAAAAAATTAAAAAAAAAATTTGAAACGCGGGGATAAAATTGTACAAAAATTCAGTTCACTTCACAAGACGTCGATCTTTCAAGATAATTTTGGTTTTTGAACGTGCAACAATTTTCAGTCGAGTTATGAATTTTTGAAAATGTATTATTTTTCAATGATGAACACTCGATCCCAAAAAAATTAAAAAATAATTTTAAAAGCGGGGATAAAATTGTACAAAAATTCAGATCACTTCACAAGACATTGATCTTTCAAAATATCCTTTGTTTTTTAATGTGCGGCAATTTTCAGTCGAGTTATGAATTTTTGAAAATGTATTATTTTTCAATGATGAACACTCGACCACAAAAAATTAAAAAAAAAATTGAAACGCGGGGATAAAATTGTACCAAAATTCAGATCACTTCATAAGACGTCGATCTTTCAAAATAATTTTGGTTTTTGAACGTGCAGCAATTTTCAGTCGAATTATGAATTTTTGAAAATGTATTATTTTTCAATGACGAACACTCGACCCCAAAAAATTAAAAAAAAAATTGAAACGCGGGGATAAAATTGTACCAAAATTCAGATCACTTCATAAGACGTCGATCTTTCAAAATAATTTTGGTTTTTGAACGTGCAGCAATTTTCAGTCCAGTTATGAATTTTTGAAAATGTTTTTTTTTTCAATGACGAACACTCGAGTGCAAAAAATTAAAAATTAATTTGAAACGCGGGGATGGAACCCTACAAAAATTCAGATCACTTCACAAGACGTCAATCTTTCAACATAATTTTGGTTTTTGAACGTGCAGCAATTTTCAGTCGAGGTATGAATTTTTGAAAATGTATTATTTTTCAATGACGAACACTCGACCCCAAAAAATTAAAAAAATAATTTTAAAAGCGGGGATAAAAGTGTACAAAAACTCAGATCACTTCACAAGACGTCGATCTTTCAAAATAATTTTGGTTTTTGAATGTGCGGCAATTTTCAGTGGAGTTATGAATTTTTGAAAATGTATTATTTTTCAATGACAAAACGTTGCGGTAAATGCGGCTTCCTAAAAATTATCAAAGCGACGTAAGTTGTATAAGTTGTTCATTTTAGCATTATCTACAATTATTATTAACATAAATTTGCTGTAATTATTATCATTTCAAAATTATAAACCAAAAATTTGAAAAAAAAAATGGTGATGTGGCCATCATGTTACTTTCTCCGACTTGATGGTATCATTTATGGTTTATTTTCAATTCAAATCATGTTTTAAATGTACATTCAGCGTTTTGTAGAATCGGATGAAACTGACGTTTAAAACGTCAAAATTATGAAAGAGAAAAATTATACTTCAAATTCAAAAACTTGACTCAAAAACTAAAGGGATTTTGAAAAAAACTTATTTTTTATAAGTTGTTCATTTTAGCATTCTCTACAATTATTACTAACATAAATTTGATGTAACTATTATCGTTTCATAATTATAAACCAAAAATGTTTGAAAAAATTTTTTTTTTTCTTCAAATAGCAATGATTTTATGAAAAATATTTTCAAGCAAAAGATGTTCATTTCTTTGTTATCTTCAAAGTTTGTTTAGATGTTTTTGTGATATTTTTCATATTTAAGAAAATACTGGCAAAAAACAAAAAAACAGTTAAAGTTAACACCCACTTCCGGTGTACGAAATTTTACCAAAAGCTTTTCAGTTCTTTGGATTATCAAATAAGACCAATGTTCAAAGTTTCATATCAATTGCTCTATCAGTTTTTGAGATACAGCGCGCGCGCGTACACACACACAGAGAGAATGTAAATAATCGTAGTTTCCTTGATACGCTTGATTTGTATGTAGCCATGGTAACAGATGTGAATGAGAACAGCCATTTGTAAAGTTTATATAAAATTTGCTGTCAGTGTCAGTGTTTGTGTCATTCAAGTATTAAAAATGAATCCTGTAACAAAAAGTGCTACAATTAATTTGCTCCCGACTATTAGGCGTCATTTTATTATTAGTAATTATGCACGTAAGTAGGAAACAACTATTATAGAGCATTGTACTTTATAGCCCATCCGCCTGTCCATTTTTACGACAATGTTTTTCTCTACTCTACGACCGCAAATTAGTGCCAAAATGTGGACTTTGGGACTGGTAGTAGAAAGAGATAATTTAAGGTTTCTTTTTTGTTTTGATATACGGTTTACTTTGAAGTTAACTTATAGATGTGTAATATTCTATATTATGTGAGCAAATCGGGCAGGCCAAGGACTAAGCATTGTATCCTGATGGAATTATCTAATAAATACAAAGCTTGATGATTATTAACTTTAAATAAAACACACTTTTACTTAGTTAATATCACACTGTTTATTTTATTAGTGACTGCAGTTTCGATCAAACAATGATCATTATCAAACTATATATGATAATGATCATTATCAAATTATAGTTTGATAATGATCATTGTTTGATCGAAACTGCAGTCACTAATAAAATAAACAGTGTGATATTAACTAAGTAAAAGTGTGTTTTATTTAATTAAAAATGTATCACGAAGTAAGTGCCGCCAACCTCAATCAATTATTAACTTTCTTTATCTTCCCTGGGGTTGTGCATTAACCCTTTTCATTAATCAACAAAATATCATATGATATACCCAAGTTCTAATTCTGCACCATACCAGGCTTTTGAAAATAAAGATTACCCAAACTTGAGACAAGTTTATTGAATATTTTTCGTCTGTTACTTTTATTAAAGATTATCCGTTCTGATTCATAATTTATTCCAATGACAAAGATTCATTAGCAGATTAATCAGGGAACGTCCGTAATATAATGGGTAGCCGATATAAAGGATGACAAAACGCCATCCATTATTCTCCAAATCAATGGTCCAACAGCCCCACAGACGACGGACGCAAAAAGAGAGCAGAGAAAGAATGGTAACGATCCGTCGTCGGCTAATATAGTCGCGCCGCATCATTATCATCATCATAAAACAGTAACGACCTAATCACTAATACGTCCTTCCTCTCTGCAGAGTAGCAGCAACACAGCGGCAGCAGCAGCGACACATAATAACAGATACAGAGTGCGCATTGTTTAGGTCTTTGATATACATGATCCATTGTGGGGCCGCCCTCACCCTCGCATCGTGAAAGCGCCGGGCGACCGTTTACATAATGACCGATACAATGCGACGTCATCAGAGCCGCTTGTTCTGCGAGGAAGTCATTTTCGACCTCGGACATGACTTGACCCGGAGAGAGGAGAGCGGCCGCCGCCGCCGCCGCTGCTGTCGGATTTATCGGTCTTCCTGTGCGCGCACCCGAAGACAGAATTATGCGACGGTGTATTCGCTGCGGCGCATTGTCTCTCCTTGGACGACATAAAATCGCCGTTTTATTGTTTCCTGTCCGTTACGGACGTTCAATGTACCGAGATGAGGAATAAGAATCGTCTTGATTATCTATATATTAAGGGAATCTTTATCGCGGAAGGAATTGTTCTGCAGATTCGCACCATCATGGTATCGACTCCATAAACTAAACGATTGTGTCGTAATTGGAATGATTATGCTACGTACGACTAAAGAAGTTATTCAAGAGATCTGTTTCATGATCCATTTGAATTGGTTTCTCCACATGTCTTTGCTGAATTAATTTTAGAATTTGCATACCTTGATTCATTAATTGGCAACTGGTTTAAGGGGGGACCAGAATGGTCTAATAGAAAATGATAATCTCCATTATCTTGGGCCCAAAATTTTATCGAGTGCGTAAATTTGTTTGTGCACGCCTCCAGGGTTGATACAATATGTTTCATGTAGGTGGCGTTCATTACAACGGCGAAAATGAAGCAAATACGTGTTTGCAGAGGTGCGACTCTTACGTTTTTGAGACTTTATTTGATTACAAATGACAATTTTATTACGTACATATTGTTTTCAAAGGTATAAACTATTTTTCTGTAGCATTACATTTTTAGTGTTTTGCAGAGAAAAGCTCCAGATATCCATCCAATACTGGTAATTTTCAGGATAAATTATACAGTTTGTCTGATGATTTAAAAAAAAATCAAATTCTATAGACAAATAGTTTAACCCTTTGTCTCTAAATGTGCAAAATATCATTTCTTAATATTTGATATCAACTTCAGAATTATGTATAAGCTGACCATCAAAAATGCATGGATTCTCGACGCGGTACTTACCCCCTTAAGCAAATTGTTGGGGGGGGGGGGGGGGGGGGGGGGGGTTGAAAAAAACATCAGGTTCTTGTTTTTTTTACTTTTGTATATTTTTTGCCTTTGTCCATTGTAGTGGACAAAATGTCTAGCAACAGGTACCATTTTAATTAGCGAAAAAAAATGATCTTGTAAAAATCATAAATACACTTCAATAAACATGAATATACTTTATTTCATCGTGCAGCTAGAATCTTATTTATTGGCCCTCAATAGCGAGCATAATGTAGCGTTGATGGCCCTTGGGCATAAAATGTTGCTCAACATTCGGCACGGTGCAAATTTTATCCAAATTGTATCAAAATTTGCATACTTGATTTAAGTATACCGAGTGTCTGGAATAAGGGGCGAACATAGGGATTTAACATGTAAAATTAAATATGTGTAATTATTAGCTCCCCTATTCAAAAAATCGTAAAGGAATATTTTTTAGAGAATTAAAAAATGTAAATGAATCATTCATTTAATTTACGTTTGTACCAGAATTCACCTCAGAAATAATAAAAATAAGTTGAACAATGTACCATTAAAGAAAAAACCCTTGCCATGAGTTTGACAAATGTCATGTCATAGTGAAAATAATTTTGCTAGATCAATTCACGCATTGTAATTATTATGAACAATAACGTTTGGTTCGTTGTAAAGTGTGAACTAGCATTCTTCGGTAAAACAGACAGACAGCAAAAAGTTAAGCTTAGTTTAGTTTTTTGTTAGTTTATTAATTCGCAGCAAATGTTGCTATTTTAAATATGTAAATGCATATTAATGTATGTTGTTCTGCTTAAATAAATTACGGCAAGTCTCCAATCTAATTTTGTTAAAAATTAATCTTAATATTCTTTTCTGGGCTATGAATATCCTTTGAATATGACTTCTTTCCCACGCTGGCATATTATAGGAGAGATGAGGATATACCTATGAGTAGAGAAGAGTTATGATTGACTCTGGTGGTAAAATTGGTTTTAGTTTAAGAACTACATATTAAGCAGTATTTAATTTACTACAATCATAATCAACATGCTGACACCAGGTGAGTTGCTCGTCCTCAGCAATCCCAAGAAATTTGGTGCTCTGATTGAAATTAACAATTGGTGTCTTTCTATTAAAAAACTGAATGTTTACTGTTTTATTATATGGAAGTAAATTATTAGCATTCATTATGGTCAGTATTTGATCGATCCTGCATTATTTCGCAGGATACACGCCTCCTTTCTTGATCCACTAAAAGTATCTCCTGATGGCATTGATGGTTTTAAGAATGATAACCATGCTTCTTCAGAATTGTCTGTACAGAGAATTCAGACACGTTGCACTCACGAGCAATGCATCGTATGCTAGTTGTTGGTTCAGCATTTATCAAACCCAAAACTGTTTCTTCTAATTCATCGTTGTTTCTTCTGTTCCGTTTGCATGTAATGTCACGAACTCTGAGTAAACTTATGCAACTGCACAAAGTTTTGATAATGAATACGGTCTTTTCATTGGAATAACTCAGATTATTGTTAACAGTAATTACAATGCGTGAATTGATATTTGACTCGAAAAATTATTCTCATCATAACATGACATTTGTCAAAGTCATGGCAAGGGTTTTTATTAAATGGTAAATGGTAAAACTTATTTTTATTATTTCTGAGGTGGATTCTAGTACAAACGTAAATTAAATGGATGATAAATTTACAATTTTTAATTCTCTAAAAAATATTTCTTTACGATTTTTCCCTAAAATGAATAGGGGAGCTAATAATTACACATATTTAATTTTACATGTTAAATCCCTATGTTCGCCCCTTATCCCAGACACTCGGTATATTAGAGGTGGGCGACTGTTTTTGTGAGTCGACTTGTGAAAAAGAATCGACTGCAATGACTCGACTCATTTTGAAACGACTCACTCATGACTTACCCATCTCTAGTATATCTGCGTAGAAATATTTTCTTATGTCAAAATTTTCATCTATTTAAAACTTTTTTTTCCGTACGTCGCAAATTACAATCAAAACTCACTGGATTAAAAAAATATTTAATTTTAAGAATAATTCCACATTTTTTAAAGCTAAATGGGCGGCCCGTTCGTGTAGTGGGTACAGGCGAGCGCTTGTGCCAGTTGCACGGCGTGCCGTGTGGGTTCGAATCCCAGCCCGGGCGAAAAAAAATTTCGGGGATCCAGAAGTTCATGGTTGTTGTGTACACGTCTGACATTATTCATTTCTTCATTTATTCATCCCAAATTGCTTACATACAGGGTGCTTCAGAGCTCTGGGATCGGTCAATCACGTGCTTATTTGTCAAAATTTTGAAAAATGTTTTATATAAAAGTTGTGCTGCACGCCCTAAAAATATTTAAATTTATACAGGGTATCTCATAACAAAGTTACAGACCAAACTTATGTTTTTTTTAATGGAACACCCTGTATGTTTTAACATTTTTGGATTCCTCGTTACTTGGAGATTAACATGACCTAGGTTGTGGGGATTGAAACTGGGCCGTTTTTGTGTTATTTAGTTGTTTATACAAAAATTTGAACAAAATTGTTAAAGTGCTTCCCTAAAACTAATAAAGATAATTCATTCTAATTTAGTGGTAAAGTTTAGCTGAACTTTAGTCTTCAAAATTACTATATCATCCAAAACGTAACTCAGCGTATTATACAGGGTGATAGTTATTCGCAAACTGCACAATTTCTTAATTTTTTTAAATGGAACACCCTATATATTTTTTCATAATTTGAAAGTCTATTGAGTAAGCTTTCGTTTCATATTAGGTTTCGTATGTCTGAAGTTGATAGTGACTCGAGTATTTCAGAATTCGTTCGTAAGTTGCATGTTTCGGTTGAGAAGGATCCGTTTATAAGCGTTGTGTTTGCCTACAAAATCGTATTTTATGTTTTTGAGACATGTATTCAAATCTTGTATCCTACCATATTTCAACAAAATCTGGATGCATTATTCCCAATAAGTTATACAAACAATTATGTTTCAATACAGATAGAGAACTATAGTAAAAACTTATAAATCAACTTAAATAACAAAACAATTTAATAACATAAGTATATAAAATGAAAAATAACAAAACAATTTAATAACATAAGTATATAAAATGAAAAATAACAATTTAAAGAAGTTTACAACATGTTTTCAAAATTTCGACCATTCTGATTTAAACAAATTCTGAGACGTTCAACGAACGATTTGTGAACTGCAACTAAAACTTGTGGCGTTACTGCAGAATAGTATATTCTGTAACAAGGTTAGAATGGAAATTCGATGCGAGTGGAATATTTCGAGCGCGAGCCGTGAGGCGAGCGCGAGGAACCACGAGCATCTGAATTTCCATTCTTACCGAGTATCAGACTATACTTTCTCCTCGACCAGATAAAATAGACTAATAAAATAACGAACACAAAGAACTTACGTTTTATCACGTTTGTGGTTATGTTTATAGTATTTTGACAATTGTGATATCCAAGGCTAATTGTTTTATTCGGAACGATGTGAGAATATTCATTCTATCCCTTGTTATGGAATGAATTACATGCAAAACGCATAAGCGCATAGTGTTTTGTTCCATAACAAGAGTGAGAATGTGAACGTTCTATAATCAAAATTGATTTCAAAATGTTTAAATTCTATGGTGGTCGTGGAGAAAAAGCATTCCTAATTCGTATTCGCATATCTTCTGCTGTAGTCGGTGGTATACGGAACACCATGTCCTTGATATAGCCCCATTAGATTAGACGGGGTCGATTGGCTGTGCAGAGCCTTACAGCACTGCCCCTTTTCTATATAGCCCCATAGAAAAAAATCTAATTTCGTGAGGTCCGGCGACCTAGGTGGCCATAGTACAGGTCCGCCGCGACCTATCCACTTATTAGGGTAACGGTCATTCGAAAATTGTCGTACACTGCGAGCAAAATGTGGTGGTGCACCATCCAACTGGATCCACACATCTCTTACTACGTTGCATGGTACGTCAAGTAGGTACTCATCTAAATGATTCCTAAGAAATTCTTCAAACATTTCTCCATTCAGGCTGCCTTCAAAGAAGTGTGGTCCTATGACGCGAGTTCCAAGAATACCACCCCATACATTCAGGCCCCATCGATTTTGATTATTTACTGTCCTTGTGAAATGAGGATTGTGGTCCGAATAATAATGAAGGTTGTCTCTGTTTACCTTGCCATTATTGTGAAATGAAGCCTCATCAGTAAACAACACAAAATCAAAAAAATGTTCATTGTTTCCCAGAATATTAAGGGCCCAGTTACAGAATGCAGTTCTAGCGGGAAAATCTGATTCTCCAAGCTGTTGTTCTAAGTGGATATGGTAAGGGTGAAATTTGTGTTTCTTCAAAATTCTATGCGCTGAGGGCCGACTAATATCCAACTGATTATTTAATTCGGATAAACTTAATTTAGGGTTTTCAACTATCGATGCCAATACCAGGAATTCGCTATCTTCGTTAATTACAGGTTTGCTTTGCACAGGTTTTGAATAATTAACGTTACCTGTAGTCTCAAATCGCTCTTGCGCTCTTCTAAATGCTCCTTGTCGTGGACACCGCCTCTCGGGATACCGCTGACCATACACTCGTGAAGCCAAAAGACAATTTTTGTGACATTCGCCAAGAATGAAAATCATGTCAACCAATTCTTCTTGTGAGAAATTCATAATTATACACTAAGATCACAACTTAAATGGTTCGATCTATTTTTGAGACTAATATAATAATTACTGTCACCTGTATTTTTTTGTTTGTTTATTTGAAATGATTGGTAACTAGATTTTAAAACTGATAATAAAAAACATGCAAATTACCAATGAATTTTGAAATATTAGAGTAACCATCAACTTCAGATATACGAAACCTTATATGAAACGAAAGCTTACTCAATGGACTTTTAAATTATGAAAAAATATATAGAGTGTTCCATTTGAAAAAATTAAGAAATTGTGCAGTTTGCGAATAACTATCACCCTGTATAATACGCTGAGTTATGTTTTGGATGATATAGTAATTTTGAAGACTAAAGTTCAACTAAACTTTACCACTAAATTAGAATGAATTATCTTTATTAGTTTCAGGGCAGTGCTTTAACAATTTTGTTCAAATTTTTGTATAAACAACTGAATAACACAAAAACGGCTCGGTTTCAATCGCCGAAACCTAAGTCATTTTAATCTCCAAGTAACGAGGAATCCAAAAATGCTAAAATATACAGGGTGTTCCGTTTAAAAAAACATAAGTTTGGTCTGCAACTTTGTTATGAGACACCCTGTATAAATTTAAATATTTTTAGGGCATACAGATCACTATTCTGCACAACTTTTATATAAAACATTTTTCAAAATTTTGACAAATAAGCACGTGATTGACCGTTCCCAGAGCTCTGAAACACCCTGTATATAATAACCTTGTCGTGACTGAATGGCTCATGCCTAAGTCAAAAAAAACTAAATCCAAAATACAAAAAAATTATACTTTAACATGAGATTGTGGCACTCGCTCTAATCCCTCTCGTGTCATAATAGGCTTTCTTATTAAACTTGTATAATAATATACTATTATACATTAATAATTTAGTCCTATAACGAGGCTTAATGTCTGTTGTAGCGCCAAAACGATATAAATTTAAACATCTCTAAGGTCTAAAGAAGAACTACAGAACATTACAACAATATCGCGTTAGTAATTTTCTCGTAATGCGTGCACATGCTCCGCAAATATAAATTGTGACTTATGCTGCGTCTATCCGTGAAAGATATAATTATCTTAGGTTTGAATTATTCATTGCGTAACAAGTATTTTTAATAACTCTCTCTACATGGCGAAACGCTGTTTACATTCCGGAATTGGCCAGAATCGGTCAGTTATGCAGCAAATGTAATTTGACGTTATTTTGCGCCGGAAATTGACGAGGACCGCATCTTTCGGCATTTACTCCTTGGAGTCCTAATGCAATAACATGTAAAAGCAATTAGCGCCTCATCTCAATTGCAGAGCGTTTTCAATTAACCGGGAATATAGCATATTTCAATCCGGAAGCCTTTCCGGAAGCAATGTAAGAAAGCATGTTATCTAACCACAGTGGACCAGTATTTTGTTACCTCAAGAATTATCAACTCGAATGAATATTTTGTGATTTTCAAAAGCAAAGAACAATCAATTTGGGATGACTACCGGATAAATTAATACTTTATTTTCATCGCGATTACAGCGTGTTACTGTTGTTGATCGAAATTAGATAGGATTCGCGAGTACAGGGCTCGGAAGTTATCCCAAGGTCACTCGACTCTTAATTAGCAACACTGTAACGCGTGAAGTTCGGTTCAAGTGCCGCCAATGCTTCCAAAAAGGAAGGAACAGCAAAGTGAAAAATATTTTCAAGCAGAAAATTGAATATTCGTTTCTAGATTTGTTCAAAAGTGCACTGCTGCGAGATAATAAAAAAATCCAAGTAGAAGTTTTACAATTGTAACAACTATTGCCAAAGACCTTCAAAAATTTGCGCACACCTCATTACGGTTCCGCATTGAAGGTGTAACCAGTCAACCAGGTGATGTTTCGGTTGATGTGCCCACGGCGACCCAAACCCAAAAAAAAAATTAGTACACCGTCCGGCATTGAAAGTGTTGTTGATAACATAGTAATATTTTGTTGCAGAACTATGTCTTCCAAACGCAAGTCGCCTCCTACGAAGCTCCAAGAAGGCTCAACGGTCGTTGAAGAAGTCGCCCCCTTACCTCCTACTATTATCGGTGGTGGAAGCGATGGGGGCGGACTCACAGACCTTGACGAAACGAGCAGTAACAACCTGAGCGACTTGGGCGAAGAAGATCACACGACAATTCTCAACAATTACAAAGGCTACAAGCTATCAGAATCCTCGAGCGCGTCCGTTTCCGGCAGCGAGGTCGACGACGGAATCGAGGAGGACAGGTCGCCCCCGAACAAGAAGCAGAGGGTCTGCCAGCAGGACCAGAATCCCGCGATAGCCCTGCACGCCGAGCAGATCAGGAAGGAGGCGGAGGTGAGAAGGCGCAATTCCTCGGAGTGCAGCTCGCCGACCTCCGACATCAAAACGAGCATACACTACAACAACAACAACAGCAGCCTGCACAACAATAACAGTTCCTCGCATCCGGTGAAGCGTTCGATGGACGACGTCCTCAAGAGGCTTACCTCCAAGATGAACAACAGCACCATCAAGGAGGAGAACAAGAGGCCGACGCCCTCGACGACGCCCAACAACTCGTGAGTTTCCAAAAAAAAAAAAATCAAACACAGAAACTAACACGATTAACATATTATGTTTGAATTAACAAATAATAAACCGATGTCTTCAATTATTTCGCCTTGACTTTTTAATCTACCAGATAACGACTAACAAACCGATTAACCCAATTTTCGTTTCTCTGATTAAACTCCGTTTGTTTATCCATTCATGTGAGCGTGCTTATAAATTGTCTGTCTCTCCAGATAACTTTGATGTTTTATAAAATCTTTCTTGATAGCTTCAGTTGTTACGAATTTCCTTCTTTCCCTCTCTCTCTCTCTTCCCACAGATAGCTTTGATGCATTACGAATTTACTGCGGCTTTCTACATATCTCAATGTGTTATGAAACGAATACATAGTCTCTCTACAATAATTTTGCTTATTTGAAATTTCCTCTAAAATAATGTTTTTATTTTTAATTTCATAACTAAATATGATACCGATAAAGTGAAAATAGTGGACAAATCACAATACATAAATTTTGGGAATAAATTGGATTTTTCAAAATTTGGTTAAAACTGTAGTTTTTTGTGGTCGTTTTTACCACAATAAACTAATTCAAATTTTGACAACTCAAAAGTTAGAGATGTACCGATATCGATATTTGTATGAGCCGGTCATCGGTATCGACCAACCATACCCGCTATATACGGAGTGTTGAATTGCAAAGCGGGCCATAGGGATTTACAAGTAAAATTTTAAATGTATTAATGTGGGCTCCTCTAATTATTTGACAATATCGGTCTCCTTGCATTATTTTTAAAGCTTTTCTAGCTGAATTATTTGATACCTTACTCAATAGTTTCTGCAGAGTATTTACCGAGATATTTGCAAACAACTATTTGGAAATAAAAACAGAGGCTTGCCATGAAATCATAATGGCCGATATTTCATTTTGTTCCAAGAAGTGACGGTAGATGTCACATTACGATAAAAACTTTACAATTATAGACCTATTCACGAATAAGTTCGGAATATTCAAATAATACTGGTATCCTTTTCTACTACCTGATAACCGAGCGGATATTCCCAAGACGTACGATTTCGTCGTCGGCCGTATCCAGAAAACACACACGCGGCCTGCGTAGCTCGGTCTTGGACCGAGCGGTTAGAAGGAGAAAGAAATAGTTTACGGCGTCTCTTACTTACCGGTTATTTCATAGGCGCGCGCGATTTAGCCTGTGGTGGAAAATTGCAACGGGCACTACTTGATTCAGACGGACAAGACACCCCGACCGCCGCCTCTGCTGAATAGCTCTATATTTTGAATTAAAACTAAAGGTTTGCCATGAAATCATAATGGCCGATATTTCATTTTGTTCTAAGAAGTGACAGTAGATGTCACATACGATTTACAATCCAATTACATTCAACATAAGAAAAAGTATTTATAATTAAAAGGTTTTACTCAGGTATGTAGTCTATGCAGGTTTTAATAAGTTTCAACAATCAAGAGTTAAAGATTTTTTTAAATGGAATTTTTTTTACACTTTTTTCCTCTCTTTCCATCATTTGATTACTGGACATCTACTCTTTCTTTCTTTAATCGCTCTCCTTCTTTTTTCCTGTCGATAACACTGTTATGTTACAAAACCGAAACGGACAGTAAATCAATGCGCGTATTATTATCATCGAACCGGAAATGATAATAGCGCTTCGTCGAAGATAAGGTGGCGTAATGTCGTGTCAAGTTCTTGTGTGTGGAAAACTTCCGCGTTATTTAAAACAAAAAAATTAATTACCGTAATGCATTGGAAATGTCGCCAGATAATAATGAAAATGATTGATCGCTCTCCGGTGGAAATAGTCTTCTGGTGATTGGTCCGTGCCCTTACTTAACGAAAATAAGTGCATTAATTAGGACCGGGAGGACGAGTTTTTTTGAAGCGCACACGTCGTATGAGTTTAATGTCATTTATTACGGTTGGCTAAAATTGACTTTTTAAAAAAACTAATTTGGAGGTTACTAGGAAATATATTTCGGATATAGAAATGGTAATGGGTTTTAGAATATATATCATTATCAAATGTCTAATTTGTATGCACGTATGTTCTTCATTGCTGCTTGATGACTCCATGATTTTAATTTAATGCACTAGTGACTATTTGCCCAAAACTTTAATTTAATTTATTTAATGGAAATTACCTTTTTACAAAAGAAAATAAAAATAATAATCCAAAGAAAATGGATGAGTTCGATCAGGTGACCAAATTATTTATTATATACTGTTATATTGAATGTAATAGATACTGTGGTCACCTTATGGAAATAATCTAGATCCATTAATCAAAAATCAACCTCGAGTTTGATTAAATTATTTGCTCAAACCCAGATCATTACCAAATTAATAATCCAAAACCAACGTTTTAAGAAAATGACTAGTGAATAGTCTAAACTAGAGGGGGGGGGTGGCATGCGGCCTCCCTGAATTTCTTAAGAGATCTTCATAAAGCTAGCTCTTGTATTAATTAATATTTAATTGTACAGACTACAATTTGCGGCCTCATGTATTACTGTCTAATCTATATGTGGTCTCACTAATGGTAAAGATCTCTTTGATCTAAACTATAGTCACAAATTATAAATATAGTCATTTAAAAAAGTAAAAAGTGTTTTACTCCAAATTGCAAAAGTATATCAAGTAAACCCAAGGCAACGGGATTATTATTACTAAGTCTACTGGCTTTGTATGGATGCAATTAGACAGGAAAGTGTCTTACCCATTGTCCAAACTTTAGTTTTATCGTTTTGTTAATTGACAACAGATAGACACTACCTTTGGCTTAATATTTTATACCGATTTGTCAGAACATTTTGCGCCTTATTTCAGATTCTTATGAGATCTAATTTTTAGAAGTAATCAGTTTTCAATCACTGAAAGTGCTTTAATAGCGTGACAATTTTAAGCCTTCAAAGTTTTTAACATAACATAACAAATTAATACTTTGATAATTTTCTTTCACATCTTCTAGATGATTTTTAGAAGCCCACGCTACCAAGGGTTTTTTTTAGAGCTTTTAGGTAAGGTGTAATTTATGGCAATAGCCCTCTGTGCCCTCTTTTGATACATTCTTTTAGGTACATATTGCTTCAAACTACCTCTTCCTTGAATTAAATGATTCTTTTTAAGCTCTGAATCATGCAATCAGCTGAATTCTTACTTCATGAAACTCGTTATAGTCCAGATTCGTTATTTTAAGGCATTTCGTTTTAGCTGTTTAGATGTAGATTTAAAAGTAGCCAGCTAATTTATTTGTCCGGTATCAAAGAGCATTATATGTAACGATAATTTAAATCTTGTGAGCTGAGACAAGTACGTTAATGCGAAGTGATACAAAATAAGCTTAAAATTGATAAATTACACTAGTCTGCAAATCGGGAAATAAATTCGGAACAGAAGCATTAACATGTGGATGCTTTTATTTTGTGTGCGCTGAATCTGAAAATAAAGTGATTTTTCGTCCGTCGCCCATCACATTTTTGTTATACCCCTCAGAAATTGCTGAAAGTATGAAAATTGCATTCAATAAGATTTGTAATATGTTACATATAGATTTAGTATCCATAGGCATATTATTTTTATAATTACATAAAATTTTTGTGGAACCTGTCAAAATGAAGTCTTACTAAGGCTACTTTCCGTCTTTATTTAATTTATTTCATGCTTCTGCATAAGTGAGGGTTTTTCAATTTAAATTACTTGTAGAATGAAATTATAAGAGTTACATTTTTTTATTAACTGCAGTTGGTGTACTATTAAACTACTTCTTCAATAGTTACTCATCTCTATTCGTCTCATCTACAGTGCAGCTAATATCCCGCGGCCGATTGCGCAGTGACCATCTTGAATTTCAAGAACGTCGCTTGAACTATAGGCACGGAATTGTCAAGTGATTTGATATTCAATTAGGCGGTACGACCACGCGGAGATTTGCTATCTTGTTCTCTCCGAATAAACTTTATCCTCACCTGCCGCGAGATATTAGCTGCTCTGTACCTTTGTAACGCTGTTCTATTTTCGATATATCCTCATGGAAGCTAGAAAAAGTGAAGATTGGAGTGCAAAAATAGATATTAAATAAGCAGCCGAAATTTTTATAGTTAAAGGATTTTGCGCTAAAAAATCACTATTTTCTGCTGATGGGGAAACGGAAATTACTATTGGAATATAAATATTCCAAACACCGTTTAAGGTGTAAACGCCAAAGTGGCGGAATCTATTGCCTGAATGTCGTACTAAACCTTTAACAGTGTTCCACTAGTGATTTCCGTTTCTCAGTTTCGTCAGCAACTAACAGACTGCACTGATGAGACATGAAAAGTTGAAACCGGTCTGTAGGTATTGTGATGGGGAAACAATATATGATGTTTACATTGTTATTATATTTGCCGCCGTTGGCATATTCTTATATCTGTCGGTGGTTATGGCACTCAGATTGGGTTTAATAAAACATTCAGGCAATAAATGGCGTTTCTACCATTATTTTGTGCTTTGTTATTTTCAAGAAAACCATAAATCCCTAAATTACGTCCATGCAGTTAGCTCTCCGTTACTCGACTTTATGAATAAATTTTTATCATTGAGTAATTTTCTACTTTTAAGTCGAACTTTTAATTTAGCCTCACTATGTCAAGCCGACCACACACGATTTGGGTGATGGTGGTTTTAACTCGGGGGCCGACCACGCACCGCGTGCGTGGTACTTTCTTGGACATTAAACCTTACTGGCAATCGTCGGCTTGACTGACAATCAGTTAATATGACACAGACAGTGAACGTGTTAAAGAAAAAAAAAAGAATTTACTTAAATATAACAAAATATATATTATATATACAGTACGTTTTTTTTTATCGTGGGCCATAGGATTTTACATGTTAAAAATTATACCTTGTTTTAATGCATATTTCAACATATAATTTTAAAGAAAATTTTAGTTAGTAATAAATCAATTACTTTTCCACATGATGCGCTTAATTAGATTACCTTAAACATGTTTTATTCCATTAAAAATTGAAATTTATTCTCTAATCAATCTGACATTTCAGAAATTCAAGGTACTTTGATTATGTTTGCTCAGTTATTTATTTTAAATAATTTCATTTTTTAATGGAATAAAACATGTTTAAATTATTCTGACTAGCGCATCATGTAGAAAAATAATTGATTTATATTACTAACTAAAATTTCCTTCAAAATTTTATGATAAAATATACATTAATACAAGGTATAATTTTTAGCATACAAAATCCTATGGCCTACGATAAAAAAAATACCCTGTATAACAAAAGCCAACTTACAGTTTTGGCGCCTCAAGTTTTGCCAAAAGTCAATTAGCATATATAAGTCCTTCATCAACTCCAAATTTATGTGTAAAAGTGGAAACATCGCATTCTGAGGGTTGACTCAACGAACATACTTAATGTTATTTTGTCCAAGAGCGAGTCTTTTTGGCCACTATTTAATCACACAATGTTCACTTGCTGCACGACTGTCCCACAAACATGAAAAAACAACAGTATTTGGTGAAAGGACCTTTAAACTAAAATGGTGCTACAGGATTGACAACGTGACTTGGTGAAATATTTTTGATTATATTTCATTTTTAGGCATAAAGCATACTTTATACTCATTAACTTATCTGTTCCGAAAATCGAATAACTTAGGAATGTCTTGATAATTTTGCAAGGAATGTACTTTCCTTTATTTCAATACCTGATAGAAACCGCAAACTTAGTTTAGCTATTTTAGTTACGTTTGCACATTATACGAAAAGAAACAGTAGAGTTCGTAAAGCAAAACCGAAAATATTGCATCGAAATTGAGAAGAGTGGAAGGCCTAAATAAAATAAAAATTTAGTAGGCCATCACCCCTGTAAGTATGTATTCTTTTTTTATACCCAAATCACTTAAAAATAAAGTTTTAAGACTGGCTGAAAAAAACTGGATAATTGAGTCTCTGAGCTCTAAATGATTTTCCTTAAACTTTTGCGTTGCATGGGAGAATTATTGGTGCTTTAAGTCAATGGGACGAATAATTTCCACACGAAAAATACAATTTTTACCACAGTCGAATTCGCATTTAGAGTTCCTCCAATTACACTCAATTTTTATTCCATGCCGAATCAAGAAATTTCACGATTAAAATTTCATTAAACAAATTAAATTTCTCATGTCTCTGCGTAGTATAGAAGTTTGCCAAAATAAGCACGGCTTCTGTATAAAAAAAGTCTTGGTCGTCTAGTTTTCTTCGCAAATTTCTTACCTGCACAATTTTTATTCTCAGACAATTTGTCATCCCCAAATCTTCATGCAAAATTTTCAATACGGATGCTTCGCAGATTCCCATCGTATGGGCGACAATCGAGACTTTGATGCGTCGATTCTGTAGCACCATTTCTTGATGTTGTCTTCTCCACAGATAATCCCGAATGAAGAAAAGTGAAGAAATGAAGAATTTAGAAAGACTTTTATTTTAAAATATATTGGATAATTTTCACCGTATACAGGATACGTTCGTGTGTGATTTTTGGCTGATTGTCTTCTATTGTCAAAAAAATTCTATATTCTAGTTTTAAATCACTATCTCCTGCGCGTGAAGGAGTTATCACATACATCAAGAATACATTTATTTACACACAACTTGACAGATACTCGTGAAACAGTTACGGCAACATGATAGATTGTTTGTTTCATGGCTAGGTGGATTTAATTTGAACCTGCCTTTGCATATTTAATATGTTTAACGACAAAATTCGATGTTTTGTGAGCATAAGTAAGGTTTACAGTCAGTTCTTTTTCGATTGCGCATGACGGAGATACCTTTGTGTGCCTTTAATGTGAGGTTAAAATATGCACTATCGGAGCAGTTATTTATCCGAACCATCGCTTTTGAGGGTTAATGGAATTTGATTCTAAGAAGTCTCCACTTAATATCGGTTTGATTAAATTCTCGTCGAAAACTTTGTGAAAGATCGATACACCACACCATAAAGGCGACATCTATTGTCTGAACCGTTGCACAATATTTAATGTTTTGAAATTAGGCACTGGCATATCTTTTTAAGTACATTTCATCTAAGCTGCATATTTGCCATTAGAATGCCGAAGATCAGTTGGGCTAATGCAAAGGGTTTATATTCGTCATTTTGGGGTCATATAAACAAACGATTCTTAATTTAGTCCGGCGGTTTCAAATTCAGGAGTCTGTGAGTGATTTACCACGTGCTGATAAGTAACGTTTCGATCCTCGCTAAAAAGCTGAATGTCTATAATAATAATAATAATAATAATTTTTTTAATTTTTTTTTCTCATACGCAGAATACACTATCCGTATAAGTTACAGCTAGTGCAGGAACTAAAGCCGGCAGATTATCAGATAAACGAATAGCATATGCTGGTGTGATCCAAGAATTGGCAAGGCAATAAGTTGTTTCATTCACAACCTCATAATGGGCAACTGGGCCCACTTTCACCTAACCAAATTTGTTAATAATAAAACAAAACATGCCAATTTATTTCTTTGAACATGAAGCAGAAGACGCACTGGCGTCAATGGCGAAAGGTGTACAGAAATGCTCGAGAATTTTGTCCTGCAATCGAGGACACACCAGAGGTATAGTGGTAGCATTACCCGTGCGGCTCACCCGAAAATTGAGCTCTTTAGTCGAATTTTTGGAAGAAGGATAATTTTGCAATTGGCCGTCACGCTCACCTTACTTAATTGCTCCAGATCTATCTTCTTGTGAAGGTATTTGAAAAATAGAGTATACCATAACTAGCTTCGGACCAATCTATAATTTAAGGCCAACATTCGTGAAGAAATTGAATCATCCCGACGGGTGTTGGTTCACGCCTTAGAAAGACTGGTGATTATTTAAAGGAGGTAATTTCCATTCTGCAATTGGCCAACATTCGTGCAGAAATTGAAGGAATAAGCCATGAAACATTCCGACGGGTGTTTTCCACTCCTTAGTGAAGAGATTATTTAAAGTGATTTTCTAAACTAAATAAAATGTATTTCCAATAAAGTATGTTACATGGGAGTTATTAAGAAATGAAAAAGTTATTCCATTTCAAAATGGTCTAATGACTTTTGGGACACTTTGTATCTTTGGCGACCATTTTGCTACAAGCACCCGTATAGTTTCACCTACCGTCGAGGTTTGAATCCGTTTGCCCTGCAGCATGGCCCTTGTCTGTCTTGTAGATGTATCTGCTCCTTGCACTAGGGATGCTTTCATCATTTTATCGAAGGAGGTGTTGTTTTTAGCTTCTACATATAAGTGCCTGGTGCCAATTTATTGTTGGTCTTTTTGCCAGTTGGCGCTGAGCATTATTTTTATATTACTTTTCGGGTTTATTTTCTCTGACATTTGTCAGTCTCGCCGCACAAATGTCTACATACTTTCGCGTCCCAATACAGCCGGTAAAATCGAACTTTCGGATACTGTAGGAAGAAATTAATTATTAAAGAGTATTTATTATCTAGATGTAGAAATTATTTACAGAATAGTATTATCATCATAGAGTTGCTTTTTTTTACTTCCATCCAATTTTCCTTGCTTTGAATTATACATTCGAGATTCAAAGGTGTCTGCATGGGAGGTAATTTGATCCTTGAAATGCATTACATTATACATGGACTATATTGGAGTCCTGTGTTAAAACTAGGAGGTTACGTGCCTCCACTGCAGCGCGGCTAGTTGGGACGTGCAGATTGACTATAAGACGGTCAAGCTTTTGCATAATACAACGCTTCCCTCAAACAAACTAAACTAGCTACCTAACTTTATCCGACGAGCTTCCTATATACTTACTCACACAATCAAACGCTAATTTCAACTACAATCTTCCTTCTAATATAAAAAAAATGAATGCACTCTGTCTGGAAGCTTGTAATTTAATAGACAATACTCAATCTTCCTTCAAATAGTAAAGAACTGAAAGATGCTAATATATACTATGTCTGGAAGCTTGTTGTTAATCTAATGGATAATAAATAATCACAATAAAGTGAAAAATTCGTGATACTAGCAAAGTGCAAAATCAATCATTATAGATTATATAGTTTCATCAATGGATCTTTGCGTGTGCGTCATTACCGAAAACTTGGACGACATACGTACACATATGATTGCGTCTAATTTAACTTGTCGTAGAGAGAATAAACGCATGAATGTGTAGCGTAGACTTGTATTAATCAAAAGGCTACTTCTATATTTCTCCAATCTATTTAACTTTTATTACAGAGATATCTTGTTGTGTCAATATATTTTTTTATATATGTTGTTATTTTTCCGGTTTCCCCTGGTTACCATCCATTGTCTCCGATCTCCGTTGCCCATGTATAAGGTCTCCCCACAAATGTATTGTCGGAACTAGGTTCAGCTATCTATGACGTGCACGCAAAGATCCATTGATCAAACTAAACTTACAACTCATCGTTACAAACATCTTGATGTCTGTTGGATAATAAAGCCCATTATTATTATTATTATTATTTCAACTATCATTCATGTTAATGCGCACCTTTTATTGTAATCTTAAACAAAAAACACATTCACGTTTTCCCACCGCCGCCCACGTTGAAATAATGGAAGGGTTGATTAACACAGATGAAACGGACTGCTATCAGTTTTTGGCATCTTTCATTTGCACTGGAGAGACAGACAATGGCCGCGCATCTTTTTCGCTTTGCTCCGCTTCCATTTGACGCTTTGTGTGCGGATCGCAGCGCGCTGATAGAAAAAAAACTGTTTGTTTATGTTTGTTTTTCTCGATTGTTGCAGAGATGAAGGTGCGGCCGCTTTGCAACACGCACTCTCGGGCGACAACTTCTTGGAGAAGGAGAGGAGGCTTTCGGAGATGATACTCCAGCTGCAAATGGTCAGGGAGCAGTTGCTCTCGCAGCAGAATCCGCAGGTACCGGAACAAAAGGTAAGAGTTTATTTTTTAACTTATTATTCAACGCCACGTTTCAAATGACCAATGAAGCAAATTCATATTGGTAGAAACGTCTAATTGCTTCAGCGGCACTACAAAGTTAGTGTTGCGACGGTCCAACAAAAATCGATAACGAAGTTGGCTTTGGAAACATGACATGACTCGAGATTTCCAAATTTCGTCGTCGATTTTTGTTGTACGCTTGTTATAATAAAGCACCAATTGCACCAATTGAGAAATTTAAAAACTAAGCGCTAATATTCTGAAAACTCAACAGCTGGCTGACAAATCTAATGACATTTAAAATCTCATAGATTACAGATGACCATGTGCGTAGTTAACAGTAAATTCGTGTTTATGCAAAAGAATAAAACTAATTTAGACTTTTTGAAGCGCGTGTGACGGTTATTCAAATTGTTTAAGTTATTTAGCCGAAACAAATTTTGCAACCCACGCACATTTTTTCCTGGACCCCGCCAACTATTTTATTTTATTTTATTCTCTGGGATCCGCGTCAAGGCCGTCTAATTATCGCACCCCAGTTACACTGACACAATGAAAACGCACTTGTTTCCAAATTGGAACGAATTATTTGGGTCAAACCCTTGCCGGTGTAAACAGGCCAGAGTGCGCCTCCCCCCTCCTCTATTCAATTTGTCCACCGGAAGTAACCGTGGAGCGCTCGCTAATGGTATTGTTGGGTGCGCGCGTGGGGAAACGACAAACGAGAAGCGGTAAACGGTATGATATCCGAGCGCCAATTGTTTTTAGCGTGATTATAGCTAGCCGTGACTGCACCCACGCGCGCACGCGGTACGCTATTGGCTGGCACGCGCTCATCCAGTGCCGGCGATTGGTCACTCCGTGACGGATGACTCGCTTTGTCCGCTTTTATCTGACAGGTGGGATAATGGGCATGCCATAACAATGGCGAGACGAAAATATATTTACCGAAAGTCTTATCAAACCGTCGAGAACGTGTTTGAATTAAATAGCAATGCTTAATAAATGGTGGTGGAAATTTTCATCGTTACAGCCCATCAAAAAAGACTACATTCTGTCTTCTGCAACAATAAATAGACAATGGAACAGCGGCGGCTCGTGGATTTCCGTAGGGAGGGCAAAGACATAGATTTTTTTCAAAAAAATTTCAAAGATCCATATCTCCATTAAAAATTGTTGAATTTGCAAATACCAAATAAATTTGAATAAGCTATACTTCGACCATTGAGGATATTGTTTTAAAGATTTTTTTCTACGCGTTTTATATTTTTTCTGCGATGTTTTCATTCAAGTGCTCAAAAAATTTAAACGAAAATTTTCAAAAATTCATATCTCCATTAAAAATTGTTGAATTTACAAAAACCAAATTAATTTTGAATAAGCGATACTTCGACCATTGAGGATATTAATTTAAGGATATTTTTCTACGCATTTTATATTTTTTCTGCGATGTTTTCATGCAAGTGCTCAAAAAATTAAAACGAAAATCTTCAAAAATCCATATCTCTGTTGAAAATTGTTGAATTTACAAAAACCAAAGAGATTTTGAATTAGCTATACTTGGGCCATTGAAAATATTGTTTTAAGGATTTTTTTCTACGCGGTTTATATTTTTTTGTGCGATGTTTTCATTCAAGTACTCAAAAAAATAAAACTAAAATTTTCAAAAATTTACATCTCTATTGAAAATTGCTGAATTTACACAAACCAAATTATTTTTGAATAAGCGATACTTCGACCATTGAGGATATTGTTTTAAGATATTTTTTTTACGCGTTTTATATTTTTTTCTGCGATGTTTTCATTCAAGTGCTCAAAAAATTAAAACGAAAAATTTCAAAAATCCATATCTCTATTGAAAATTGTTGAATTTACAAAAACCTAAGAGATTTTGAATTAGCTATACTTCGGCCATTGAGGATGATTTTTTATGGAATTTTATCTGCGCGTTTTATTTTTTTCTCTGCGAAGTTTTATTCAAGTGCTCAAAAAAATTAAACTAAAATTTTCAAAAATCCATATCTCCATTAAAAATTGTTCAAATTACACGAATCAAATTATTTTTGAATAAGCGATACTTCGACCATTGAGGAATTTTTTCTAGGCGTTTTATATTTTTTTTCTGCGATGTTTTCATTCAAGTGCTCAAAAAATTTAAACGAAAATCTTAAAAAATCCATATCTCTATTGAAAATTGTTGAACTTACAAAAACCAAATTGATTTTGAATTAGCTATACTTCGGCCATTGAAGATGTTTTTTTATGGAATTTTGTCTGCGCGTTTTATATTTTTTCTGCGATGTTTTCATTCAAGTGCTCAAAAAATTTAAACGAAAATCTTCAAAAATCCATATCTCTATTGAAAATTGTTAAACTTACAAAAACCAAATTGATTTTGAATTAGCTATACTTCGGCCATTAAGGATGATTTTTTTTGGAATTTTATCTGCGCGTTTTATATTTTTTCTGCCATGTTTTCATTCAAGCGCTCAAAAAAATAAAAATAAAATTTTCCAAAAATCCATATCTCCATTAAAAATTGTTGAATTTGCAAATACCAAATTAATTTTGAATAAGCGATACTTCGACCATTGAGGATATTGTTTTAAGGAATTTTTTCTATGCGTTTTATATTTTTTTGCGATGTTTTCATTCAAGTGTTCAAAAAATTAAACGAAAATTTTCAAAAATCCATCTTTATTGAAAATTGTTAAATTTACAAAAATCAAAGAGATTTTGAATAAGCTATACTTTGGCCATTGAGGATGTTTTTTATGGAATTTTGTCTGCGCATTTTATATTTTTTCTGCGATATTTTCATGCAACTGCTCAAAAAAAATAAAACTAAAATTTTTAAAAATCCACATCTACATTAAAAATTGTTAAATTTACACAAACAATTTTTTTTTTAATAAGCGGTACTTCGACCATTGAGGATATTGTTTTAAAGAATTTTTACTACGCGTTTTATATTTTTTTCTGCGATGTTTCCTTTCAAGTGCTCAAAAAATTAAAACGAAAATCTTCAAAAATGAATATCTCTATTGAAAATTGTTGAATTTACAAAAACCAAATTGATTTTGAATTAGCTATACTTCGGCCATTGAGGATGTTTTTTTATGGAGTTTTGTCTGCGCGTTTTATATTTTTTGCGATGTTTTCATTCAAGTGCTCAAAAAACTAAAACTAAAATTTTCAAAAATCCATATCTCCATTAAAAATTGTTGAATTTACAAAATCCAAATTGATTTTGAATAAGCGATACTTCTACCATTGAGGATATTTTTTTAAGGAATTTTTTCTACGCGTTTTATATTTTTTTCTGCGATGTTTTCATTCAAGTGCTCAAAAAATTAAAACGAAAATCTTCAAATATCAATATCTCTATAGAAAACTGTTGAATTTACAAAATCCAAATTGATTTTGAATAAGCGATACTTCTACCATTGAGGATATTTTTTTAGGAATTTTTTCTACGCGTTTTATATTTTTTTCTGCGATGTTTTCATTCAAGTGCTCAAAAAATTAAAACTAAAATCTTCAAATATCAATATCTGTATATAAAATTGGTAAATTTACAAAAACCAAATTGATTTTGAATTAGCCATACTTCGGCCATTTAGGATGATTTTTTATGGAATTTTGTCTGCGCTTCACTAGATTTCGAAATAATCACCAGAGAACACAGCTGATGGTCATGCTGAAGTTGTTTATTTTTCAAAGGGTTGAAAAAAATATAAAAACAATTGCCACCGACTTGAAACTTTCCAACTTTACTCAGAATACATTCTGCTTCATAATTCCATAAAAATCCGAAAACACCCCTTCACTAGATTTCGAAATAATCACCCGAGAACACAGCTGATGGTCATGCTGAAGTTGTTCATTCTTCAAAGGGTTGAAAAAAATATAAAAACAATTGCCGCTGGCTTGAAACTTTCCAACTTTACTCAGAATACATTCTGCTTTAAAATTCCATAAAAATCCGAAAACACGCCTTCACTAGATTTCGAAATAATCACCCGAGAAGACAACTGATGGTCATGCAGAAGTTGTTCTTTCTTCAAAGGGTTGAAAAAATTATAAAAACAATTGCCACTGGCTTGAAACTTTCCAACTTTATTCAGAATACATTCTGCTTCAAAATTCCATCAAAATCCGAAATATATATATATATATATTTTTTCTGCGATGTTTTCATTCAAGTGCTCAAAAAATTAAAACTAAAATCTTCAAAAATCAATATCTCTATAGAAAATTGTTGAATTTACAAAAACCAAAGAGATTTTGAATTAGTTATACGTCGGTCATTGATGATATTGTTTTAAGGAATTTTTTCTACGCGTTTTATATTTTTTTCAGCGATGTTTTCATTCAAGTGCTCAAAAAATAAAACTAAAATTTTCAAAAATCCATGTCTCTATTAAAAATTGTTGAATTTACAAAATCCAAATTGATTTTGAATAAGCGATACTTCGACCATTGAGCATTTGTTTTAAGGAATTTTTTCTACGCGTTTTATATTTTTTTCTGCGATGTTTCCTTTCAAGTGCTCAAAAAATTAAAACGAAAATCTTCAAAAATGAATATCTCTATTGAAAATTGTTGAATTTACAAAAACCTAATTGATTTTGAATTAGCTATACTTCGGCCATTGAGGATGTTTTTTTTATGGAGTTTTGTCTGCGCGTTTTATATTTTTTGCGATGTTTTCATTCACGTGCTCAAACAACTAAAACTAAAATTTTCAAAAATCCATATCTCCATTAAAAATTGTTGAATTTACACAAACCAAATTATTTTTGAATAAGCGATACTTCGACCATTGAGGATATATTTTTAAGGAATTTTTTCGATGCGTTTTATATTTTTTTCTGCGATGTTTTCATTCAAGTGCTCAAAAAAATAAAACTAAAATTTTCAAAAATCCATATCTCTATTAAAAATTGTTGAATTTACAAAAACCAAATTGATTTTGAATTAGCTATCCTTCGGCCATTGAGTATGATTTTTTATGGAATTTTGTCTGCGTGTTTTATATTTTTTCTGCGGTGTTTTCATGCAAGTGCTCAAAAAAATAAAACTAAAATTTTCAAAAATTCAAATCTCCATTAAAAATTTACATAAACCAAATTATTTTTGAATAAGCGATACTTCGACCATTGAGGATATTTTTTTCTACGCGTTTTATATTTTTTTCTCCAAATCTATAATTTTTTTACCTGCAAGACATATAAATGTTTATGCAAATCACTCTTGTGCGTCCCTGGCTAAGTCCAAACTGATTATACGCTAATTGTAAAATCGTTTTATCGCAATCAATTGATTGTTACACGGGGGCACTTTACTCTCTCTTTCGCTCTCTTTCACACACTGTGCCAACTTTTTTCTCTTTCTCTCTTACGCAGTGTACCAACACAAACGTATTAACGTGCGTTTGAATATTATAATTTACGGTCCCCCTTAACCTCACTTCTATAAAACTAAGAGCGGCTCGGTTTTAATGCCGTCCCCATAAAACGAAGTTAAAAAGATCCGATGGACATCATGAAAGTACTTTACGACTTTGGTCCGGTGCTCTTAACTAGAATCATCAAGTATGTAACTGCTATTCGATGAGAAACATATATTGACCGCCATTAACGCAAAACTGTGCGCTTCTTTTAGATATTGCGGACCAGACGCGATTAATTCTCAAGTATAAAAAAAATAAGCGAAAAGTATACGCATACATAAAGGCGCGTAACATTTATTTTTAACAATGCTGAATATGGCGAATCTAGCTAGGAATTGAATTAGGAAAATTACAACACTTTAATGCATGAATCTGATAAAAGTCAGATAATTATTATTTTATGTTCAAATTTTAGACTTTATAGCCCATAGTTCTATTTGTAGGCCGCTATAGTATTCATAAAACCTATTTTTTTTTAATTTCAGGTCCAAGTTTCAAAAACACTTTTATGCAAGAATCTGACAAGTCACAAAGTTATCAAAATTTGATATTGGTCAGGGCGGCTCGTCATGTAGAGCCAATGAGCCATGTCCCTATCTTTAGCTTCGAACTCAGCAAGAATTTTGAATTAAATGTAAAAACACTATTTCGTCGTTTTAAATGTTAAAACAATACCTGCATAAGTTTAATGAGTAGAGAAAAATATAATGCATTTGTTGCCGAACGCAACGCCGCGCGCGCGCTTAACGGTGCCAACTTACTTCTGGCACGGCATTTCTCTACCCCCTTTTCACATTGAAAGGGGGCGGAAATTTTTGCCTCGCACCCCGGCGGCAACATACCTTGGCGCGGCCCTGATTCCTCTAGGATAATTCGATAATTCGCTAAGTTTCTTTTGAAAAAATGTCTAAAAGGTATTCTTCAAAAGTCAAGAATACTTTTGGAAATCGATTCAACATACATTCGCAAAATTAAACAACCTCCAAGTCGCCTGATATTTCGCCAGGTTTCATAAAAACCTCTAAAAGTTTTTCTTCAAAGGTCAACTTTAAAAGTGTTATAATAATACATTTATTAACGGGACATCGCCCTTGAAAAATACAAAATAACTAAAATGTACATTTCTATGAAGTAAAGTAACCTTAATCTAAAAAAAATTGGTCATTATTTTGAGGGCCCTTTAATTCTGTGGCAAAAACGAGGGAGGTTTAAGCAAAAATATATCTTATCAAACTTTGCAAGAGTAAATATCCCCACAACATAGGTATTGTTTTATTGGTGGTTTCGATCAAGAACAAATAAAATAAATCCGAAATTCAATACATTTCACATTAGCATAAAAGAGCTCTGTTACACGCGCCGAACATGAGCCCGGCGGAGATTCGCATCTCGTTGTGGAGAAGACGAGCAAAAGCACCAAAGAGCGATACCAGATCCCTGGATGGATGCAGCGTCGAAGAGGAAAAAGGAGCGAATAAAATCGTCGAAGAAGAAGAGGAAGACGAAGGCAAAGTAGAAAAAAGGGGATAATTATTGTGCAATTAATATGCAAGAATAAAGGCCTGCTGCGCTGTCGATACTTCTCTCTCCCGTGTAATGTCTAGGTTTATTGCGATCATTTATTATTTTAATAGCACAGTTTACTGGTCTGGTCTGTGCGTGTTTGCTCGCCACAGTATATTAATCTGTCGGCTCCGGCTGATAACACAGATCGTAATCGCTGTGTAATCGTCCTTTCTCGGGATTTTGCTCCGGACAATAATATGTAATATTGCCGATGCCTTTGTCAGCTCTCTCTCTGCCTACATTATGATTGCTCTCTATTCGGATTTGATTGCATTTCGGTACCTTTGTGCGTGCGTGTATGTGTGCCCTATTCAAATCATCCCTTTACGAATGTGTATAACCCCCCCCCCCCCTACCTAAAACCTACCCCCGCCGCCGGAGCCAGCCCCGGCCCCACGCTCTCTCGCTCGGGCCTCTTCATCAATCGGCCGTTTTAACGACTGAATCAAAACATTTTTAATAACGTATTACAGCCGAATTAATTACAAATCGGGTTATCGAATGAACGCTTTGAAGAATTATATAATTCGCGAATTTGCATACAAATAATCAAATGTTGATGAAAATCAATACATACTTGGAATTTCGGGTGTAACACACATCTTATTGTTTTACACATTTATAAATATAATAATAATAATATAACACATCTGGATGTATAGGTCTAAACCAGTGATTCCCAAAGTGGGCGCCACCGCCCCCTAGTGGGTGCTGCAGCGATTCAGGGGGGCGCTGATGACCACAGGTGCATTTGGGGGCGATGAATAACTGTAAGGGGACAGTGATAATATAAAAGAAAGAAGAGAAGATTTAGTGAAATGTGGGTTCAGTGCGGTAACCAATTTATGAACAAAAAATAAATAAACCAATTGCAAATAGTCAATCTAGGTGATCCTATTAATTGCTTCTAAAATTAAAAAAAAATTCCAGGGGGCGCTAAGTTATATTTTTCTGGAAAGGGGGCGGTAGGACAAAAAAAGTTTGGGAACCACTGGTCTAAACTCATGGAGTGCTATAGGCAATTTTCGGCCCATCGTTTACGCGGTTTCTTCGTGGTCCGCGAACATCGGAAACGGAAACGGACAAGCAGATACTTTCTTCTTCCTTAGGACCTCTGTAGTTTAACTTATCAACCTGTTTTTATAAAAGACGTCTTGAACTGACCCTTGGCATAAAGAGTAACCCATGTTATTTGGTAATATGTTTTAAAGGTGTCGTTGATGGCTAAACGGCTACCCTCAAAAAAAAGATATACGCGGAAGTATTGTTTTCATACCATTTTTTTAAACTTGCAATTTTTGGATACAGTCATAATTAATCAACATTTTAAGGAACTTTAAGGCCAATTTTGCAAAAAATCACCAATAATATTTCCTCGTTTCCGATTACATTTTTCAAGAATTTATTTCCATATTTGAACAACTAATTCAAAAGTTCTGAACAAATTTATTATATGTAATAGCAATGGGGTAAGAAATTAAGTGTAAAGAAGTTAACCTCTTCAGGGACAGAAACACATTTGTGTACGTTTTAAAAAATGACGAACTAATTTCAACAAATTTGATTTAGCTCTATACTGCCATCTCATGTCAAGCTCTGAAAGCTGCTCCAGTTGCACATTTCCATGCAGATACCTCCTGTCCTGTTCTACTGGCGAGATATCAATTGTTTCTTAAACGATTTGAAACTTCAAAATTCATTTGTCCCTGAAGAGGTTAATGAAATGTCGCAAATACATTGAAGATACTTAGACCAATACACATTGCTTTTATTTGCGATACAATTTAACAATTTATGTACTTGGACCAAAACTGTTTAACAACCTACCGGAGGACATTAAAAACATCACTTCAACTAATATGTTTAAGAAAAAATTGAAGAGTTTTTTGCTGGAAAAATTGTATTATAATTTACATGATGTTATTACGTAATAAGGAATACTTTTTGTTTTGTTATATATACCTTTCTGACGCATCCAATACTGTAAATGTATATTGTGTACACTGTACAGTCTATGGAATAAAGAGATTATTAAAATTAAGCAAACTATAATCCCTATATGAAGTATCAACAAAATAATATAATACACTTGTGGGAAAAAAACTTGAAATTAGTAAAATTTCGACCATTTTCAAAACACCATAACTCGGCGTATTTTCAATCGATTTTGATGAATATTTAAGGGCGAAAAAGTGTCTTCTTTGAAGTTATGTATGCGAACTTAAGCGTAACCCCTTCCGCCCTTTCTATCACCTCTGTGAAAAAAAAAATGTTTTTTCAGGAAACCATGTCCAACTTTGACGATGTCTATGGAAAAAAATTTGTCGACTCGATCCACTATAAAGGCACTAAAATTTGATTAATTCCCTATGCAGGACTCAAAGAACTAAGTTCCTACAACGATTTGACACCAAATTATGGGTGTGCATTTTGAGGTTTTTCGCGCATAACTCAGCGAATTTGATGATTCTTTCAGGTAAAAATCTCATTCTGGCCCTACTTTAAGGGGGCAAACTAAGATTGAAATGATCCCTTTCCGAACCCTTCAACCCCCGAACAAAAAACACGTTTTTAGACAAAAAAAAAAAACTTTGGCAACGTGTACCAAGTTGGAAAAAATGTGTCGACTCGATCCACCAAAAGGGCATTGAAATGTGTTCAATTGCCTGCGCAGGACTCAAAAATGAAGTTCCTACGGCGATTTGGCACAAAGTTATTGGTGTTTAAAAAAAAAATGCATTTTGGGGTCTTTTTATTTCTTCATTTGGAGGGGCGTAGAGTTATATCTTTTAGTGGGGGATAAACCCTCTCAAAGAGGACACATTTTGGTTTTGATTTCTGAAAAGATCGTCGAAATCGGTTAGATAGAAGCCGAGTTATGGCCATTTGAAAATTACCTAATTTTTTTTTACAAATCTCAAGTGTTTCATTTTTTTCCGTCAGTGCAATTTGTTTGTTTTTATTGAACGAATGGAATAATGAATTAATGGTGGTGAGTTGGGCCTACATTTTTTTTTCCGACCCTACACAGATCGTTAAAGTGAGCCTTTTTTGTCCTAAAATAAAGATTTTTGTTAATGGAGTTCTAAGGTACAAAATGCGATATTCATGATTTCGCGCAAACAATTAATTTTCGTGCATTCATGCAAAGAAAATTTTATTCGTGAAAACGAAAACAATTTCGTCGAAAAACTTCAGGCTTATGAGTCAAAAACCACAAAATTCGCTTTTTTCAAACACCCATAACTTTGTGCAAAATCATCGTAGGAACTTTATTATTTGAGTCCTGTGCAGGTAATTGAATACATTCCAGTGCCCTTTTCTTGGATCGAGTCGAACCATTTATTCCAACTCGATACACGTTGCCAAAGTTGGACGTTTTTTTGCCAAAAAAAACGTGTTTTTCTTGTTCGAGGGTTGAAGGGTTCGAAAAGGGATCATTCAAATTTGAGTTTACTCCCTTAAAGTAGAGCCAAAAAGGGATTTTTTTCTCGAAAGAATCACCAATATTGATTGAAAAGTGACATCGTCAAAGTTGGACTCAAAAACCAATTTTTTTTAACAGGGGCGCTAGAGGGGGGCGGACGGGGTTACGCTTAATTTCGCATGCATAACTTTAAAGAAGACACTTCAAAGTTTTTTGCCCTTAAAGATTCATCAAAATCGATTGAAAATACGCCGAGTTATGGCGGTTTGAAAATAGTTGTCACGAATTTCAAGTGTTTCATTTTTTTTCCTTCAGTATATAACAAATTGTATACCTTAAAAATTTCGATGCAACGAATTTTAGAATCTGAAATTTTCGAAGCAACGAAATTACAAATTTTCGCAGTAATGAAATTTATGAACTACAAATTTTCCACACAACGACCTTCGATAAAGGGGGGATCCTGATGTAGAAAGTCGAAAAAAATGATATTTTTTTTCTGATTCACTACTTTTCGATCTATAGAACAAAGGCTTGTTATATTATACTGGCAAAATTGAGGTAACATTTCAAAAATTCAATTTTTATCCATGGCGTTTTTCTCGACATCACGTTTTCGGAGTTGGCGGGTGTGATTACTCTAAAACTATTGAACCAATCAACTTGCGCTTGTATATACAAACAGTTAACACATTTCTTTCGTCGATTAACCACGCCGAACCAAAAAATATTCGTTTAAATAATAGTTTTTAAACATGAACGAACACATTTCTTAGGGTAAGAATTAAATTTTCTGTTTTTTTAGTCCGCCATTTTGTTAATTTTCAACTTTTTTTAAATTTTGTTAGGTTCGTCGACGAACTGTGAGTATCAGCTTTAAAAACATCTTTGTTTTTTTTTTTGGTTTAGGCAATCCTGCGCCGATTTGCGTCTACATTTCCGAAATGTTGGACATCCGCTCTTATTTTTAGAAAATATTGCAACTTTATGGATCCAAAAAAATTGGATTGTATACTTTAAAAATTGTACAATATACCCATGGAGTACCAAAAATATGTATTGCTAGTAATACGCAAAAAAATTGTTATAAATACTCTTATTTTTAAGGTTTTTTAAATTTAAAAAATAAAAACTTTTATAAACACCAATTAGAATTATTTAAATATACATTTTTGGATCTAAGAAATTTTATAAAAAATTCTATATATATTTCATTGGCGTTCACATCAACTACGAAAATACTTGCTTTGTATTTTTTGTACGGAGGCTTTCGTGGAAATAAAGAATTTAATCGAATTTATTTTAATTGAAAAATTCTACATAAAGCACTTCATAATAAAATCGTAAAAGTTACATAGTAGCCACAGTAATATGTTTAATCATATTAATATAAATATATTCTATCCAGAGTCGTAGAGGTTGTTTAATTTTGCGAATGCATGCTGAATCGATTTCCAAAAGCATTTCTTTTGAAATCACCTCATGGGAGCTTATCGCTACGCTATTATGACGTTGCTAAGCAAAATAAACATTTCAACATAATAATTCAATTATTACATCGAAATGTCTTGTTCACGGTTCGGCAATGAAGATGCTCGAGAACCAACGAAAAGCTGATGCCAACCCCCTCGGCCACGGAGCGCCCCTAACTGGTAATAGTTGTATTTTTAATAAACAATCTTGAATAATTTACTTGCAAGAAATGTTCGAACCGAATATCCCTCAGACATTGATAAATACTCATAATTATTGCAATTTTTTACAGAACAGCTTTGTTTCTTTTCGGACAGTTACATTCAGAAATTATGATCAAATTGATTATACATTTTATACCTGTCTATGTAGGTACGACCAACAAATCCATTTACTGTATGCCTTTGGTATAAGAACGCAGAGTAAATTTAACGATGTTTACAATTCAACGATTAGATTGAATAAATTTAAATTCCATTTGTTACAATAAAGAATGCTTTTATTTGTAGCACAATTTTAAATGAAGCATCAATAATCCTAATGAAGAAACTCCTTGTTATCAACAAAACAATACCATTAGCCTGCTGATCCTCCACTTCCTCTGGATAGAGCGACTAGATCGGGATAAAGGGGACACGGACGCCCTTTGTCGATTAAACGCTATAGAAAGAATTTGAATAAGACTGGGCCCTTTCTACCGAAATTACGGCCAGAAAGAGAGCGGACCTGAATGGAAGAGCTCCGTAATAGCTCCACAGCATTACACACACACACAGAGAGCATCTCGTTCATTATTCATTTTTTCTCTCTCTGTCCATGTGTGTGCATGTTTCCTCTTTTTGTTACACTGTTTGTATATATGTGTATATGTTTAATTTAACTCGTCCATAGAGTTGTTCTTTCTGTTTGAGCCCTCGCCTCTCGTCTTTCTCCTCCATTCACGTTCGGTCCTTTGTGATTCCCCACAGTTCTCCGCGCGCCATCAAAAGAGCAAGTCAACAAGGTGACCTGAATGCAGATCGAGCACCGACGTAAAATATGCAACACACAACTGTGATTGTGTCGGCGAGAATCTTTGTTGTTCCTTTGTGGCCACAGGATATGCCATATTGAAATATACCACTCGCGGCCCCCAAATGGGAATCTAATAAAAATGTTTCCATTTTCTCTTTAAAAAAAAATACTAGCAGGTATTTAATAATTAATGGTGGCTTCAGATTTTTCCATTATTATTGCAGGAGTGTTGCATTTAGTTGTGGCTTTCAAAGAACCACCAAAGTTATTACAGATTTACAAAATGCATGATATATCCAACGTGGAAAACTTGTGAATAGAAAGCCAACAAAATTATGGAATAAAACTGTTAACACATGCTAAACGAGTTGTTGTTTATTTTTTTTTTTTACTTTCTCGGTTACAAAGTACGAGAAAATATTGCGATCGTGAAAATTTTTTCAAATTTTTTTTTTTACCGAAATATCCGTTTTGGAGTCCCAAGATGCCATTTCAACAATTTCTGGAAAAAAAAAATTGTGTCTGTGTGTGTGTCTGCGCGCTATTTTTGTATCTCAAAAACTAATAGAGCAATTAATATAAAACTTTGAACCTAATCCGAATCTTTTGGAAAATTTGAAAAAAGTGCTGACTCTTAACTTTTATAAAATTATTTGCAAAGGATTGGGCTTTTATATTTTACAATAATTCGGGCACATTAATCCCGTAGTTTTGCAAATAATCACAAGCAAACTCAAAAATGACCATTTTCTGCACTGGAAAATCGAAAAATCGTTGTTTTTTCAAAATTCGAAATAAGTGCGGACTCTTCAACTTTTAAAAAATTATTCGTAAAGGATAGGGCTTTTATACTTTAGAAAAATCCGGGCACATTAATCCCGTAGTTTTCCAAATAATCACCAGCAAACTCAAGAATGACCATTTTCTGCACTGGAAAATCGAAAAATCGTTGTTTTTCAAAATTCGAAATAAGTACGGACTCTTAGCTTTTACAAAATTATTCGTAAAGGATTGGGCTTTTATATTTTAGAAAAATCCGGCCACATTAATCCCGCAGTTTTCCAAATAATCACTAGCAAACTCTAGAATGACCATTTTCTGCACTGGAAAATCGAAAAATCGTTGTTTTTTTTCAAAATTTGAAATAAGTGCGAACTTTTAACTTTTATAAAATTATTCATAAAGGATCGGGCTTTTATATTTTAGAAAAATCCTGGCACATTAATCCCGTAGTTTTCCAAATAATCACCAGCAAACTCAAGAATGACCATTTTCTGCGCTAGAAAATCGAAAAATCGTTGTTTTTTCAAAATTCGAAATAAGTGCGGACTCTTAACTTTTACAAAATTATTCGTAAAGGATTGGGCTTTTATATTTTAGAAAAATCTGGCCACATTAATCCCGCAGTTTTCCAAATAATCACTAGCAAACTCTAGAATGACCATTTTCTGCACTGGAAAATCGAAAAATCGTTGTTTTTTTTCAAAATTTGAAATAAGTGCGAACTTTTAACTTTTATAAAATTATTCATAAAGGATAGGGCTTTTATATTTTAGAAAAATCCGGGCACATTAATCCCGCAGTTTTCCAAATAATCACCAACAAACTCAAGAATGACTATTTTCTGCGCCCGAAAATCGAAAAATCGTTGTTTTTTGAAAATTCAAAATAAGAGCGGACTCTTAACTTTTACAAAATTATTCGTAAAGGATTGGGCTTTTATATTTTACAATAATTCGGGCACATTAATCCCGTAGTTTTGCAAATAATCACTAGCAAACTCAAAAATGACCATTTTCTGCACTGGAAAATCGAAAAATCGTTGTTTTTTCAAAATTCGAAATAAGTACGGACTCTTAACTTTTACAAAATTATTCGTAAAGGATTGGGCTTTTATATTTTACAATAATTCGGGCACATTAATCCCGTAGTTTTGCAAATAATCACTAGCAAACTCAAAAATGACCATTTTCTGCACTGGAAAATCGAAAAATCGTTGTTTTTTCAAAATTCAAAAAAGTGCGGACTCTTAACTTCTACAAAATTATTCGTAAAGGATTGGGCTTTTACATTTTAGAAAAATCCGGGCTTCAATCCCGTAGATTTCCAAATAATCACTAGCAAACTGAAGAATGACCATTTTCTGCACTGGAAAATTGAAAAATCGTTGTTTTTTCAAAATTCGAAATAAGTGCGGACTCTTAACCTTTACAAAATTATTCGTAAAGGACTGAGCTTTTATATTTAAAAAAAATCCGGGCACATTAATCCCGTAGTTTTCTAAATAATCACCAGCAAACTCAAGAATTACCATTTTCTGCACTGGAAAATCAAAAAATCGTTGTTTTTTCAAAATTTGAAATGAGTGCGGACTCTTAACTTTTACAAAATTATTCGTAAAGGATTGGGCTTTTATATTTTAGAAAAATCCGGGCACATTAATCCCGTAGTTTTCCAAATAATCACTAGAAAACTCAAGAATGACCATTTTCTACACCGGAAAATCGAAAAATCGTTGTTTCTTCAAAATTCAAAATAAGTGCGGACTCTTAACTCTTACAGAATTATTCGTAAAGGATTGGGCTTTTATATTTTAGAAAAATTCGGGCACATTAATTGCTTAGTTTTCCAAATAATCACTAGTAAACTCAAGAATGACCATTTTCCGCACTCAATATTCAAAAAATCTGTTTTTTCTCAAAATTTGAAACAAGTGTGGATTCCTAACTAATCCAAAATTATTCATAAAGGATTGGGCTTTCACATTTTAGAAAAATCCAGGCACATTCATTGCGTAGTTTTCCAAATAATCACTATCAAACTCAAAAATGACCATTTTCTGCTCTCGAAAATTGAAAAATCATTGTTTTCTCAAAATTTGAAACAAGTGCGGATTCTTAACTTTTATAAAATTATTCGTAAAGGATTGGGCTTTAATATTTTAGAAAAATCTGGGCACATTAATCCCGTAGTTTTCCAAATAATCACCAACAAACTCAAGAATGACCATTTTCTGCACAAGAAAATCGAAAAATCGTTGTTTTTTTCAAAATTCGAAATAAGTGCGGATTCCTAACTTTTACAAAATTATTCGTAAAGAATTGGACTTTTATATTTAAAAAAAATCCGGGCACATTAATACTGTAGTTTTCCAAATAATCACCAGCAAACTCAAGAATTACCATTTTCTGCACTGGAAAATCAAAAAATCGTTGTTTTTTTCAAAATTTGAAATTAACTTTTACAAAATTATTCGTAAAGGATTGGGCTTTTATATTTTAGAAAAATCCGGACACATTAATCCCGTAGTTTTCCAAATAATCACCAACAAACTCAAGAATGTCCATTTTCTGCACAAGAAAATTGAAAAATTGTTGTTTCTTCAAAATTCGAAATAAGTGCGGACTCTTAACTTTTACAAAATTATTCATAAATGATCGGGTTTTTATATTTTAGAAAAATCCAGGCACATTAATCTCGTGGTTTTCAAAATAATCTCTAGCAAACTCAAGGATGACCATTTTCTGCACTGGAAAATCGAAAAAGCGTTGTTTTTTCAAAATTTGAAATAAGTGCGGACTCTTAACTTTTACAAAATTATTTGTAAAGAACAGGTCTTTCATATTTTAGAAAAATCTGGGCACATTAATCCCGTAGTTTTCCAAATAATCACTAGCAAACTCAAGATTGACCATTTTCTGCACTGGAAAATCGAAAAATCGTTGTTTTTTCAAAATTCGAAATAAGTGCGGACTCTTAACTCTTACAAAATTATTCGTAAAGGATTTGGCTTTTATATTTTAGAAAAATCCTGGCACATTAATCCCGTAGTTTCCCAAATAATCACCAACAAACTCAAGAATGACCATTTTCTACACTAGAAAATCGAAAAATCGTTGTTTTTTTAAAATTCGAAATAATTGCGGACTTTTAACTTTTACAAAATTATTCACAAAGGATTGGGCTTTTATATTTTAGAAAAATCCGGCCACATTAATCCCGTAGTTTTCCAAATAATCACTAGCAAACTCAAGAATGACCATTTTCTGCACTGGAAAATTGAAAAAATAATATCCTCTTTAAATAAATTTACGTAGTAAGCCTGAAAGACCTCTGGTCAATTGCCTGTTGAGGTAATTTGTAAAAGTGTCTCATTTATTGTCTCTCTCTTTCTCTACGTAGTATTTTACCCTGAACTAAGCTATTTCCAAAGATTCATAATTCAAAACATAAAATAAAACAACTGGAATCGCAAACGGCTGAGAGATGTTCATAAAATCAATTTTGCATTGAACACGCATATCTTGTACGCACCAAACGTTAGAAACAAGACCAAAGAATAAAATCCATCCGCTCGTCGCAAATTACCGTCTCGAAAGGCGATCGATATCACTCGAGAACACGACCCATTCGAAGATCTCCTCCTCTCAATCGTCGAAAGTATCGGTGGCAGCAATCGATGAGCAGGCAATTAGCTCTTTACTGCGGCAGTAAAGCCAGCGTAAAGTAGCAGATTTCCACGGTTTTTCGAAGCACCTTCGGATTTCGTTACGTATTGGAAAATCGGTCGTGCCCACACTCTGCCACTTTTGCATAAACGACCACTTAAGGAGTCGATGCTCAAGAATGCGCAAACAGGAACGAGCACCGTCTATTTTATTGGGAACGCATAAAATGTTCGCGATAATTTATAATAATAGTTATGTACGAATGTAAGGTGTATTTGATATGTGCGGCCCGATTCTAATTTCTAAAAGCGATTTTTAGTGGTGGGAATTGATACTTTCTCTTTGAATGATATTAATTTTGTTTTCTTTCAAATAAGTGGTTTAACGTGTTAAATTTAACGCCTATAAATACCAAAATTATAGTGATGAATTCATGAATTTAAAAAAACGCAGTAGTATGCGGTGTGTTTATTCGTTCGAACTCTTCCTACTGTACTTTTTTTTTTAAATTCTGAATTTTAATTATTTTGTTTTCCCGTCCCTGATAATACGCACTCGAAACTATATGAATAGACCTTTTCATCGCCATGAAATGCGGGGAATCGTTCGCGAAACTTTTTTTTTCTCTCCCATCCTCTATTTCGAAAACGCACGGCCCTTCCGTTCATCATCATTATCTCATTAACGACGTCCCACGAGCGATTCACAAAGAATCATAATTATAATTTACAGGGTGAAACTCTATAAAGAGGAGCCGGGGTAGCGGCGGCGGCGGCGGAGGGATCCTCCTCTTGAATTCAGGGGATGCAAACTTGCTCCGCTTTGCCTCTTTACTACCCCTTTGTTTGTGCCATCTGAACCAATCAGAATCTTCAAGCAACAATTCTCCAAGATATATATAGTTGTACAAGAGACTAAGCCCTAAGACGTCTGATGATGGAATTGAGGCGCATTCGCCTTTGATACGCAAACCCTTAAACAACATAAAATAAATACACATATATACACGTCTACAAAGGTCTATTGACATTCTGTATTGCGTTCGGTTGCAACTACTCCGCTAAACTCTGAAATCCGATTCTATCTTGGGCGGACATCTCGAGTACAAAACAACCCCTTCCTAATTAAAATAGTCCATCAACGGATTAACCGCGCTCTATCGTTCGGCTTGTTTTTCGTAATTTAAATTGAAACCTGAATGCAATAAATAATAAACTCCTGATATTAACGATGACATTAGAAAACAAAAAAATG